>CM051243.1:11174570-11599570 GCA_027917425.1 Gastrophryne carolinensis
ACTGTATTGCAGGGTCACTGTAACATGAGGAACTGTATTGTGGGGTCACGGCAACATGAGGAACTGTATTGCAGGGTCACAGCATTAGAAAGGTTGAGAACCACTGCTCTAAAGTAAAGGTCATTTTTACGGCATTGATTTGGTCAATCCAAGAGATGGGGAGATCAGAAGTTTCTAGTAATGCCCCCATTTGTCACAATAGAGGTGAGTATTTAATAGCGTATATCCCCCCAATACTTGGAAGATAATTGTACTCCCAGGTATGGCAATCCCTCGGACACCCATTTAAAGTCATAGGTGGCCCTTAGGTGTAGATCGCCAGGAACGCCAACATTCATGGCCACTGACTTGGCTCTATTTAACTTGAGACCCAATATCCCTGCAAATTTGTTCCTACAAATTGGGTAATGTTTGGTCTGGGAGAAAAGAGCATCATCTTTTTTGCTGGCCCTGATTTTGAGAACTAGGGGTTCCATGGCCGGGATAAACAGAATGGGTGATAGGGGGCACCCCTGGCGAGTACCTCTATGGAGGTAAGACCTAAATATCAGACCCTGGCAGACGGAGAAGAATATAATACCTTGTCCCATTGCAGGAATTTTTCTCCAAACCCAAGGTTTTGTATATATACTTCCAGGATGGGGTGTCAGATGCCTTATATATGTCTAGGGAGAGTAAGAAGGCTGGTATCTTTCTTTGTATACAATGTAGTAAGTGGGCTTTCCGTCTCACGCTGTTGCATGCTTTTCTGGAGGAGACAAATCCTGTTTGGTCGTGACGTATTATAGCGCTAAGGCAGGAATTTAGCCGTGCTTTTTGCTAATAGTTTTATCCTAGTTAAACCGGACCTTCAGCATCATTTAATGAAAAGCCCAAACCCTTTAAAAAGTATTCCCCAGCATGTAACATTAATATATTTTAAGTTTTTAGTTGCTTAGATATTTTTCTTTCCCTCTCTGGGGTTCAACTCTGTTCAGGACTCTAGGATAATGGCGCTGCCATCTTGTCTCAGAAGCATTGCATATTGAGGAGAGGAGAGGGGTGAAAAGTACAGGGGGGCGGGGTTATAGCTGTGCTTTGCACAGACAGAGCAAATCTGGGGTCAGGAAAAGGTCAGCAATCCCGGAATACACAGCCTGAGACACCACGGGCCACCATCTTGGATGTCAAAAGCATAGATGGATGTTAAAAGCAATCTGTATGTACAGGGTGGGGGAAACATACAAGATAGACTCTTATTCAGGGTGAAGGTCCGGATTAATGTGAGCAATCTGTATGTACAGGGTGGGGGAAACATACAAGATAGACTCTTATTCAGGGTGAAGGTCCGGATTAATGTGAGCAATCTGTATGTACAGGGTGGAGGAAACATACAAGATAGACTCTTATTCAGGGTGAAGGTCCGGATTAATGTGAGCAATCTGTATGTACAGGGTGGAGGAAGCATACAAGATAGACTCTTATTCAGGGTGAAGGTCCGGTTTAAGCAAGGATATGGGTCTGCAGTTAGTTGTAAGCTGTCTCTGTCAGGTTTGGGGATCATACATATGTCAGCCACTAATGAATCTGTGGGAGTTAAAGAGGTTGACTAGGTGGGGGCCTAAGAGTGGGGCACATTTTTTGTAATATAGTCCCATGAAGCAATTAGGACCCAGGGCCTTTCTTAGTTAGTCTTAAAGTGGACCAACACCCAGGATTTTGATTATCCTGGGTTTTGGTCCACTTCGGTGGGGGACCCTGATCGGGGGTGCCCCACTGTGTGAAACCCCCCAGAAAGCCCCAAAAACTCACCTCACCCCGCTCCCACGTGACCGCTGCATCCAATCAGCGCGGACGGACAAGCAGAGCGTGTCCGCCGTCTCCCGCGCGTCCCTCTTACAGGGAGCGCACCTGCGCCGGGCATTCACAAGCGGCCAGCGCGGGAGCGTGCCCTGCTAGAGGGACGCGCGGGAGGCGGCGGACGCGCATGCGCCGCTGGAACGGGGAGAAGGTAGGATTGTGGGCTTCCTGGGGGGTTTCACACAGCGGGGCATCCCGACTTCGGATGCCCCGCGGGGAGGGATCTGATCGGGCCGGGAATCTTATAGATTCCCGGGTCGATCCCCCCTGGGTGTTAGTCCACTTTAATGGTGTCCAGGACTTGTTTCAGTGTAATTGGTTCCTCCAGCCTTTGAACATATGATTGTGAGAGTAGGCAGGGCTATGCTGTCAAAGAAGTCATTAAAGTCCTGTTTGCTTATGCTATTTGGGGTGGAATAAAGGTCAGAGAGAAAGGTCCTAAATGCATGCAGAATTTTTGTGGATCAGCTGTAATGATGCCCTGTTAGTTTGATTGGTTGGCTTTTTGGTTTTTATGGTCTGAGCGAACATGGACTCAAAATTTTTTGCTTTTGGTGTAAAATTTCTGCTTAGAAGAGTGGATATGCTTCTCTTCCTGGCTATCTAACAGTAAGTTCAGTTCCACATGGGTGGTGTCTACTGGTTCTACACGGATTATTCTTCAGGCATTTCCGCCATTTAAAATTGGGAGGAAAGCTCCTTTAGCTTAGCCTTTTTATTTTTCTTGGCTGCCACTACCTGAATATTTCCACGCATACCCACCTTGTGGCCCTGTTCCTTTTTAATTTTCAACAGCCACCAAATAGGTCACATAAGATGTTGTTGCTATCAAAAAATACAATTCTGTGAAACTCACCTGTAGAATTGTTTTTGAGTATATCCAGTCCAGGTCTTCCCAAAGCGATGACATGTGGGTAGTGCGCCACAAGGTGGCACAGTTACTGCAAGATCCAACGCTGTAACTCCTCCCGACCCCCTATAAAAGCAGGTGTCTATCATTTCCCAGTGGTTAAAAAGCAGTAAAGAGGAGACAGGGCGGGAGGCCAAGAAACCATGTTACTTCACATAGCTTCAGCATGTACTCTCTCCACCAAAAAACCTTAAAGACAACAAGTCCAAGAATAAAAATGGTAATCACCAAAACAGGCAAACAGAAGATAATAAACAAAGGCGGGGTGAGACGACCTGGACTGAATATACTCAAAAACAATTCTACAGGCGAGTTTCACAGAATTGTATTTTTTCCCTATATCCAGTCCAGGTCGTCCCAGAAGTATTGACATATGGGACATCCAAAAGCAGTGTCCATTAGGGCGGGATCCCCAGTGCGGAACAGCATGTAGTTCATGTCACTACTGAAGACCAAGTGGCGGCCTTACAAACCTGTTCAACAGATGCCTAGTGCTGAAAAGCCCAGGAGGCACCAATAGCACAAGTAGAATGAGCGGTAATACGAAAAGGGGGTTCCTTCCTCTTGGCAGAATATGCTTGCACCACCGCCTGTCTGATCCACTTACTGAGAGTGGACTTGGCTGGTGGCGAACCTTTCCTAGAGCCCTCTGTTAGGACAAGGAGCAAATCCAATTTCCTGAAGGATTCAGTCGCAACCAAGTAATACTTAATGGCTCTGACCACAAACAAGGCATGGAGGGTTCTTTCCTTAGAATTAGTCGGTGCTGGACACAAGGAAGGTAAGACAACTTCCTCATTAAGGTGAAAGGGAGAAACGACCTTAGGCAAAAAATCAGGTTTAAAGCGAAAAGCCACCTTATCCTTATGCCGCTCAAAGTAGGGAGGCTTCATACAAAGTGTGGGCAGCTCTGACATGCGACGCACGAGGTGATCGCTAACAAAAAGACCACTTTGAAATAGACAATGCAGCATCGCACAAAGGTTAGAAAGCCCCTGTAGAGCAGAAAGCACCAAATTCAAGTCCCACACCTGTATTACTGACTTACGCGGTAGGTGGACATGGGTGACACCCTGGAAAAAGGTCTTGATCAACCTACAGTTGGCAATGGATCTCTGGAAAAAGATGGCTAAGGCTGAGACCTGGCCCTTGAGGGTGCTCAGCTGGAGACCCAAGTCTAAGCCATGTTGTAAAAACTCCAGAATCCTAGAAATAGAGAATGTGCGGCAAGGGCGTCTCTTGGGGCTGGCACAAAGCAATGTAGGCATGCCAAACTCTGTAGTATATCATGGAAGAAGACTTCTTCCGTGCCTGTATCATGGTCTGCACAACCGTAACCGACAGCCCCTTCTCCGTCAGGATTGAGGTTTCATTAGCCAGGCCGTCAAGCCAGCGTCTGTAAATTGGGGTGCTGCAGCGACCCCTGATTGAGAAGCCCTGGGTCGTCGGGCATGATGTATCGATCCACTGACATCTGAACTATGTCCGCAAACCAACTCCTTCTCTGCCAGCGAGGAGCCACCAGGATGGTTGGTACCCCTTCCTGGGCTATCTTGCGCAGCACTCGGCCCAGGAGTGGAAACGGAGGGAATGCATAAAGGAGTCTGAACTCTGTCCAAGGAATTGCCAGAGCGTCTGTGGCAAGGGCCTGAGGATCTCTTGAAAGGGAGACAAACCTTGGGAGCTTGTGATTGTGTCTGGACACAAACAGGTCCATGTACGGCTGACCCCAGTGGAGACACAGAGCGTGAAAGATTTTGTTGCTGAGAAACCATTCCCCCAGGCGTGAAGCGCTCCTGCTCAGGGAGTCTGCCTCCTGGTTTTCTACCCGGGGGATGTAAACCGCCGAGATGCAGGGAACATTCTCCTCTGCTCAAGTCAGAATCTGGGTCACCCCCTTTAGGGTGCGCTTGCTCCGAGTCCCGCCCTGGTGGTTGATGTAGGCGACAGCCGTCTTGTTGTCCGAGCGAACCTGGATTGCATGACCCCTTAAATGGGTAGTCAAGTGAAGAAGCACCAACCGGATCGCTCTCAGCTCCAGGAGATTTATGGGTAAGCGGTTCTCCTGCGGACTCCACTGACCCTGGATCATCTGCATCTGGCCGGGATTGGGTCGGCCGCGGGACCTACCTCTACCCCAGGTATCTCTGCGGCCACCTGAAAATGAAGAGCCTCTTGCTCCTCAAAAGGAGCGATAGGTAGTCTACCATCCTTGACCAGGAGGTCCAGACGCTCCCCGAACAACCTGTCCCCCATGAAGGGGATACTAGTGAGTGACTTTTTGGCCGCGGCATCAGCCGACCACTGCCGCAACCAGAGCGAGCGGCGAAGTGCAACAAGCAAGGCCGAAATCCTGGCACCAAGCCGAACACCAACATCCATGGCAGAGACAATGAAATCCACGCAGGCCTTGAGGTCTTTATACTCCTCTGCCCGCTTGCGAGTCTTAGCACTATCCACAAGGCGTCTCACCTTCTTTCTGATGGCCAGGGAGTCAATAGTCGCAGCACACACAGGACGAAACAAGGCACCAGCACAGACCTGCTGATCCATGCGCTTGTCAGCTGGATCATGTAAGGAAGCGGTATCAGATGAAGGCATAACAGTAGTGCTGGACAACCCTGACACAGGGGAATCCGCCTTGGGAGGATGAGACCATAGCCGGACCAGCTCCTCAGGGAAGGGATACCGCCTATCTAGGCCCTTAGGCACCGACGGTAGCTTGTTAGGCCTTTCCCATTCCTTTAAAATCATATTAGAAAAAATGGGCCTGCTCAGGAAAGACTCGCCTCTGTCGCACACGAGCCGACTCGCATCCAATCAAGAGCCATTTGCCGTGCATACATCATTTTTTTTTACAATATCTTCTATTCTGTAATTCTTTCATTCCTTCTTTCTTTCTGCAATACCCCAATTTATTTTATTCCTTTTATTCTTTCTAATTATTTTTTGTACAAAAACAAGAAAACACAGCTCTCACCCGTCTATGTTGCCAGCACTGGAACCCGGTCCTGGTTACTTAATCCAAAAAGATGAAAGAATAGTGATGTGGGCCAGGTCACGGGTAAATAATAGATAAAACATCAATCTTAATGAGCAAGTTTAAAATCCCAGATCCAGCTTAAAAATCATCAAATGGTTAAAACAGATAAGCCATCCTGCAGAAGGCTATGTCTATGTGACGCGTTTCAGACGCCATCTTGCATCCTTCAATCAGACACAAGTTGAACTAATAAATCTTACCTTCAATATCATTAGGCTGAGGATGTGTCCCACCAATCCTGGCACATAAGTTAAAAAGTTAAATGTAAAATGAATGGTCTCTATAAATTGCTGAGGACAACGGCACCGCCCCCCCCCCCCACCTAGATATTGTACATATAAGTCATTTAACACTCTAAAATATAAATTCAAGGCATTATTAGATCAAATATTAAAAAGAACAGCTTCTAATACCAAAAAATCTAGACTTTTTTTCTACCCTGCTTCAGTTGCTACACTGATTAAATCAGTCGTACACAATAATGTTTAACAATATCTGACAACATATTTCTTCTAGATGTGTTCTCATAACATTTTTGCACTCTATATTAACTTATTAATTCATATCAATATTAAAATGGATTATTCATACCCCAATTAATAACTACTCATTGGTTATACTGAAATTAGACCACAATGTAAATATGTGTCAATCTTGGCCCATAATAGTGCTACTGATTTTATATACCAATGGGGGCTCACTTATTTTCAGGACAGAGAAGTCCATTCGGGAGTTCATACCCCTGGGGGCACAACGGACCATTATAAAGATCCATCTGGATTCTTTAAATAATAAGACTTTTTATTTTATAATACCCCCCTCTAAAAAAAGGTCTTGTTATATGGATTATCTGTTTTAACTTTAATTTGATCATTTTAACGCTGGATCTGGGATTTTCAACATTGTATCTATTATTTAACTGTGAGCTAGCATTCATCACTATTCTTTTATTATTCGTTGTACCTTTCATTCTTTATATTTAATGCATTACATTCATTCCTTTCTTCTCTTTTTTCCTTGCGATATTCCCCACCTTCCCTCCACCCCAAGGGGGATGCGGAAGAGCAAAAAGACCTTTGCATGAATTACGGAACCCTTTAAATCTGTGTTCCAAAAAATTAAAATAAACGAGCAACCACCTAATTAAGAAACCAGCAACATATCTTTATGTACAGAAAGTAGTCGTAAAAAACACCACGTTTAATGTCTCTCCCAGCTTAATCTAGGAACACTTGACCTAAAACTGAAAGCTTGGATGTAAATGGCTGACTGGGGCAGTGCAGGAGTGATGTGCGGTTGCTCTTCCGTCTATTTTCCGAGATGGGAGGAGACACGTCTTCCTTATGTTGATCTCGCTCTCTTCTTTGAAATTTTTCAGTTGTCTTCTTATCAGAGAAAAATGTCTTCACCAGATCTTCGAGCTCCCACCGCTCGGCACTGTCCCTTTTACAGCAGTGCAGGGCTGCCGGGTCAATAGGGTGGGCCTCTGTATTAAACACATAGCCGCCGGCCCCAACCACACATTCCCCATAGGGAGTCACCACCAGGTCAAACTCTGCCCCGTCATTGTGAATGAAGTTATCTGGATCGAACAGGAGGTAGAGATATTTTACTGTCTCTGCCAGGAAGAAAGATTCCATGCGATTGTCCAACTTGTGATCCCGGACATCTTTCACCTACGAAACCCAAATCAAAAGCATATGACAGGCAGCCAGTTTTAGAGTGACACAAGTGACAGGCTAAAATGTTGCACAGACATAGTGTTTAAGCAATCTCATACCCAGAAAGGTGGCTTGTGTAGTCTCCTATCCCCAGCCCAGTGCCCTAAAACAGCCTGTCATGCCTGAGGCCTGATTAAAGAATAAACATATGTATTATGAGTGTATATATGTGTATATATTAGACCTTAGCTGACCACTCTGCCAGCGTAACTTTCCCCCCTGCGTCATAAAACCCCCCCTACATGCACACACAGTTTTATGGGGGAAGTCAAATGTCTTTGAAGCAGCAGGATGTTGTCTCTGCCCAACCATAAACCAGAATCAGATAAGGGGACCTGGGAGAGGAATCCCTCCTCCCGTTGGAATCCCAGGGAGATGGGGGGATGTCATGTAAACCGTTTCCGTCCAAAATTAGCTAAATAAATGCTAAGGGGCACATGCTTTGGAGTCATAACCTAAGGAGGAACCTACCTGGGACAGAACATCGGTCTCAAGCAACAAGCACCACTGGAAACTCACTCAAAAGGACTGCGTAAGGACTTTATTTTTGAACTGCTCTTTGCTGAATAGGGTTAACTGATGACTTGCTGGGACTAGTAGTGCATACCCAGGGGTCTGGTGGCTTTAACCCTTGTACCATCACACTCTCTCTAGCGTATTGGCTGGGCTGATAGAGTGCGATCGTGACACAGCCTGTGCCTGATATTTCTAAGAACACAGGCAGGCTGATTCATTACTAACGCCAGGTAGCGTCAGATGAGCGTCTGTAGCGCCGATTTCAGAATGACCGCTAGTAGTCGCTGTGCTCGCCCATGGATCTTTGTTTCAGAGCGCCTCAGTCGCTGGCTGGCATTGATGAATATGTTGTGTGAGTCGCAGTACTACGCTCTATGGGAGCGAACGGTAGCGCCAGCTCAGTGCGACCGACTCACACCACATTCATAAAAAAAAACAGCCTCAAACGTCGCTGGCGCTCACAATCAGGTCGTTGTAGCCCATAGCGCTAGAGGCTGTGTGATTAAAGTCTGATTTTGAACATGTATCCACTAGAAACAAAAGCAAAAACATATGGAATTACATTGTTATAACATTGTAACATGAACACTTTAATACCAGACATGTGAGGACAATGCTGCATAAAAATATAAAAAAAATCAAAAAAGTTTTCAAAAATGTAATTTTCTAGCCCAGCATACATGTCAGAAAGATTAGAGATTTTATTACAAAAAAAAAATTGGGATCAGGAAAGGGATTTAAGGATCGTCCATAGAAATGTATGGGAGAGCGCCAGGTAGCAACAGGTAAGACGTGGCGCTCTGCAAGGCTGAACGCCGTCCCTGTGCGCTGAGCCTGGGATAAGGATGAATCGGACGCTACATGGCGTTGTTCTAGTCGCTCACCAGAATCGCCTTTATAAATGTGTAATTGCTGCCATGTCCGGAATTCACCTGCCGCTACCTGCTGCTTACAAGGCGCTACCTGGAGCTTCATGAATAAGGCCCTAAATGGATCACGTGTGATGCTCTAATGGCAGCTATTTGGCTCACTAGCCATGCAGCAGCGCTCCCTGGCGTTCTTCAGGGATAATTCAGTCAATCACTCAAAGCCCAGCCTGGAACAAGAGAGGAGCGTGGCAAGAGTTGCTCACAGCATATCTCAGCTAAGAGAGAGAGCAGCGCCCCCCTCACACAGCAGTGCTGACAGGCTGGGGATCCAGTGTATTTAGATAAAGAGGAAACACAGGCTGTTTTAGGGCATTGGGCTGGAGATACAAGGTGTATACATAAGCCATCTTTCTGGGTATAAGATCACTTTAAAGAGGAACATCACAAAGGAATTTAACTTTCCCATGTGCTGTTCCTCTCAGACGGGGTATCTCAAATTCGGATGCCCCACTGTGTGCTATATATACCCCCAGTTCGCCCATTCCACTTACCTTCCTGGAGTTCCCACGTTGCACGCTCATCCAAAACAGATATAAAATGACAGGTAACACCGTGCAAAATTTGGTTCTTAAATCTCCAGCTAAAAAGTCCAATCAGGTAAATTAATGCGCTTCAACGTGCAGAACTCCTCCTCCCAACAAAGTTCCAAGCTTAAAGATTAGATAAATGCACAGAGCAAACAGTCTCCTTATTCAGATGACACAACCGAGGGGTATCCCGAAGTGCATGCACGAAACAGACAATCACGTGTGCCCACCACCTTATGGGGATCTGCTTACCCCACTCCTCCAATGGAAGGCACTTATATCACTGGGCTTCAGACCATCACCATATTTCTTATGCAATATAGCACTCTAGGTTACTTTGGTAATCCGTTGTCCACAATTCAAACTCAGTGGCCTTGATTCACTAAGAGTTGAAAAAAATTCTCATGGTAGTAAAAGATTCATTTCATGAGAAAAAAAGCCTGAGAAAGTCACTGTTACTGAATCACCAGATAAAAATACAATGAAAGTCAATGGCACTTTTTTACTCCTGGAAAAAGTATTGACCTTTTTACCTGTAGTAAAAAGTGCCATTGACTTTCATTGTCTTTTATCTGGTGATTCAGTAACAGTGACATTCTCAGGCTTTTTTCTCATGAATTGAATTTTTTACTACCATGCAATTTTTTTTCAACCCTTAGTGAATCGAGGCCAATATTAGTATGAGCAGAACATGTGAAAAACACAAATAAAATCTAGTGCAACTCGGCTTAAAAAGATAAAAACTTGACATTGCCTCGTATGCGCCAGGGGGATCGGATGCCTGTTGGAGGTGCGGATCACCCCGAGGAGGGACCCTACACATTTGGTGGGAATGCCCCCTGATGCAGTTCAGGTGACTTACCCATACATGTCCAAAAAAACGAGGGGCACATCTCCTGTTGTTGACCCTCGCCTTTCTATGAATGGTGTCTGGTCAATTCGCTCCTTAGAAACTCTGGCTCTCGCCATCGGGGGTGTGAGATGCAAACACAGTGTGCCGTTAATTTCTACAATGTCTTACAGGGGTGGCGGGGGGGGGCGGGGGGTTTGACGATGCCCCAGCTGCGTCTGGAGGCAGGGGTGGGGCGGGAGCCCGGATTGATTCTATGTCTGTATTAACTATTCTCTTATACTTGTATTGTTTCTTTATATTTGAAAATCTTAATAAACAAGAGATTAAACTAAAAGATAAAAACTTTACTTTAATCAAAAAATGCAAACTCACAAACTCCTCAGAATGAATTCAGCGTATGTGTAAGAGCAGGACACTCCTCTTTGTCAATATCCACTACGGCCAATCGTGGAGAAAATCAAAATCCTGTGCTCGCCTACGCTCCTTTGCACTGACTGATTCAGATAGTGTTCCAGATGCCCAACGCGTTTCGCTGTGAAGCACAGCTTTTTCAAAGGCCTTTGCTGCTAGTGCTCCAAGATCAGGTGAGTAGATCTAGGGATCACAGTGGGGCATCCCTATTCCGAATGCCCCAAGGAGTGGAACTTAAACGGCCTTGGAGTATTTTCGACTCCAAGGTCTCCAAAGTTTCTCTTTACATCTGTGACAAATATATACACTGCTTTATCAATTAGAGCAGGCATATAAAGAGAAAATATCCCCCGGGGGATGCTGATTCGGGATGTCCCGGTGTGTGAAACCCCCAGCTCTCCTGACCTCTTTTGCCGTGTCACGGCGACTGCGTGGGCTCTCCTCCAACAAGCTTTCTTAGCGGCGCATAATCTTACGTAGCAAAGAATGCTGAATGAGTGCAGGATGGGGAGGGTTAAAAAAAAAAACCCTGATCCCGGCTTCATTGCATTTCATTTGGGTTTTTTTTATATATATTCTTTATTTATTTTGAAAATGCAGACAAATTAAAAGAGAAACGAAACGGGTAGCGTCCAGGTAGGTGTACTTCACACTTCTACAAATCACACATTGATGCGTACAGACAGGATTCTGGCTTATCAATTATCAGTTAACACTAGTAACATATACATGTTCAACATATATAGTCCCGTTCCCCATTGAGACATCCACCCTATATGGGTCAGAGCCTCAGGAGAACAGCACTGCAACTGATTAACTTTTAGATTTATCTGGGCTTCATACCCTTTAGTCCAACCTTTGAACTTTTTTATTTTTTATTTTTGTGCCTGTGTCCCTGTATGTGAGTATGCCAGACTGGACTCCAACAAAAAAGAAAAAAAAGGGGGAATAAGGGGGGAGTATCTGCAGAATATGGGGGGGGGGGGAAGCGGGGCCAGGGGTCAGGTGTAGGGCGTCAGAGTCGAGTAACTTACCGAGTCCTGAAGTACCCCGTTTATCCTAACAACCCTAGAAGGGCCCATCTCCATAGTCATCTCCCCCATGGGGCTTTTCTTCATCCCGTCTCGGGGGTTCAGGGGGCCAAGCAAGTCCCTGAACTCCTCCGATTCCTGAAACAGCAGCCAAGGGAGCCACGTGTCCCTGAACTGCTCGTCTCTGTCATGCAGGGAGAGTGTTTCATTTGGGTTTTTGTGGCAGCCATAGCAAGGCAGCACCCCATGCTCACGGCCCCCCGTTAATTGACCACCATTTCACTTGCAGTGTGAAACCTCCCAGATTGCTCACACAACTCACTTTTCCATCGTTCCCACAGCACATGTGCGGGCTCTCGTCCAATCAGTGCTTTATGTTGTGCATATTTTTCTGCCCAGAGGAAGCAACGGGACATACCGTTACGAAACGCGTCGGCTGGGGCGAGGCGCTGGGCTGGCTGGGCCTTCCTGTTGGTAATGCAAAAATTATCTATGGCACAAATGTTTATGGATTTGACTTTCTCTTTTTCTCACACTTGGCTGTCCTCATAGATATTATAGCTAGTTTAGCACTTTATTGCATTATTTTGCACACACCAATGTTGTTTGATGCACTTTATTCATGAATTTAAATATTGAGGATATTGATTATAGGATAGAATAGAATACTGGGTATATTAGGTGTATATATTTATGTACAGGAGTTTCATCCAGCTTACAGTGCCCCCTAGTGGATTTCATGTGATATGTTTTTAATGGTGTTTTAAAGTGGACCAACACCCAGGATTTTGACTATCCTGGGTTTCGGTCCACTTCGGGGGGGGGGGGGGGCACTGTGTGAAACCCCCCAGAAAGCCCCAAAAACTCACCTCACCACACTCCCACGTGACCGCGCCGTCCAATCCCTGCCGACGGACAAGCGGGTGACAGCGACGGACAAGAGAGCACGTCCGCCGCCGCCTCCCGCACGTCACTCTTACAGGGCGCGCGCACGCGCCGGCCATTCTCGGATGCCCCGCGGTGAGGGAGGTGATCGGCTCGGGAATCTTATAGATTCCTGGGCCGATCACCTGTGGGTGTTGGTCCACTTTAATGTGTTTGTCAACATGTGTTTTGTAAGAATAAATTAGTGATTATTTGATTATAATACTATTGGGTGGTGCTGTGTTTTTCCTGTTTTTTTTGTGGGGGTTGTGGGCCCCCCCAGTGGTGCAATTGACATTGTAGTAGTCAGGAAGGCACACCCTTATTATTAGCTTGTGCGGTCAGTTTCCTACAGTTTATGTTGTGCATACTAATGCGCGCCATAAAGTGACGTTTTGCAGCGTCAGCATAGGAGGCAGGAGCGGCTTCCCCAGTTTCCCTGCGAGGTGCTGCCAACCTACCTAAATGGCTGAGATGGGGAGCACACCTCAGCTGCAGGGATGCGTCCAGCGAGAAGGTGACTGATCGCAGGACTTTAGGAGTGTCCATACAGTGGGGCATCCCAAATTGGAGGGAATAGGTCAACGCACTGTAAATAAAAACAGATCCGCAGGGACCCTAACCCCGCCCATTCCTGAAATTCATGAGCCCAACACAACACCCAACAGAAAAAGGTGAGCATTTCTTTAAAGTCTCTGTTCAGGCACACACTAACTTATCCCCCTTTGGAACAGTGAGAAATGAGCCATTTCAAAGCATCTTAAGCCGGACCTTCACCAGGATTTATTGAAAAGCCCAAACCCTTAAAAAAACTATTCCCCAGCATCTAAAATAATATATTTTAAGTTTTTAATCAATTACTTATTATTCTTTCCCCCCCCCACTGGGCTGCAACTCTGTTCAGGAATTTAGGATACGGGCGCCGCCATCTTGACTCAGAAGCATCACACTTACTGAGGAGAGGAGAGTGGGATAAAGTACAGGGGGGCGGGTTATAGCTGTGCTTTGCACAGAAAGAGCAGAGCTGGGGTCAGGAAAAGGTCACAAGTCCCAGAATGCAGAGCAGCACAGTCAGAAGACACTTCCTGTTTGCAGGCTGCCTGATGTTCCATGAGCCACCATCTTGGATGTTTAAAGGCTCATAACATGCAGTAGATGCAGGTAGGATGCTTTTTAATGTGAGCAATCTGTATGTACAGGATGTGGGATACATATAAGATAGACTCTTATTCAGGGTGAAGGTCCGGATTAATGTGGGCAATCTGTATGTACAGGGTGTGGGAAACATATAAGATAGACTCTTATTCAGGGTGAAGGTCCGGATTAATGTGGGCAATCTGTATGTACAGGGTGGGGGAAACATATAACATAGGCTCTTATTCAGGGTGAGGGTCAGGATTAATGTGAGCAATCTGTATGTACAGGGTGTGGGAAACATATAAGATAAACTCTTATTCAGGGTGAAGGTCCGGATTAATGTGGGCAATCTGTATGTACAGGGTGTGGGAGACATAAAAGATAGGCTCTTATTCAGGGTGAAGGTCCGGATTAATGTGAGCAATCTGTATGTACAGGGTGTGGGAAACATAAGATAGGCTCTTATTCAGGGTGAAGGATCACTTTAAAGGCTCCCATTATATGTAAATATCTTATGTATTTTAGGCAATGCCAATTTATGGTCCTTAATTTCTGGGTCGTGGCCAGGTCAGTGGTATGGAGGCCCTCGTCTACCTCGCACTGACCGACTGTCTTCTAGTATAAGACGCTGCAGGCCCTGTGAATGCGAGCCGCCTCGGGCCACTGGATGCTCTAGAGGGCCCTCAGCGGTTCCCATTCACCTGGCAGGGGAGGTGGCAGCTTACCGGGAATTGTCCCGGTATGCCCTATGGCCAGTCCGTCCCTGGTGGTACTGATGATTGAATTGTGACCGATGAACATTATAAATACTATGATTATTACCTGAAAATAGCGCTACATCATTGTATATGACTATATATATATTTTTCCAGTGACTTAGGCGATTATGTTATATGAAATTCCAACTACTTTATCTGAGGACATCACTATAAAATGTATCCGCTGATTACTATCTAGTCATGGCTATATATATTTTATATTCTCATATCAACTAATTTTTAGGGATGTATATATTATGAAGTCTGCATTATGAAATTAATGTTAACTATGTATTGTACTGTATGCCTATGATTTAATTACATTTGCTGAGTATATTTTTATACCAAAGAATTGTAATAATGCATAATATATAATATATATTATATTTATATAGATAATATTATATTTATTTAATATCTATATATAAAAAAAAAAAAAAATATATATTATATATATATATATATATATATATATATATATATATATATATTAATTTATATATATATATTTATATATATATATTATATATATAGCTTCACGTCTATTGTGATTATTGTATCAACATGCGTTTTTCTCTACTTCGTGGCGTCTGTATTTGGAAATAGCATGACATTGCTTCTTTAATTTTTATGAATTGTCAGGGATCTGATGCGTTTGTCTTCTTCCCCGGCTTGATTCATGGGGAGTGTCCAGCCGCAATCGAATCAACTACACCTGACCGGCTCCGGAGGGAGATGAGTAGAGCGCATGTCTGATCTATTTAAACACCACATTAAAGTGGACCAACACCCAGGGCCGAATCGGAATGCCCCGCTGTGTAAAACCCTGCAGGACGCCCCATTCACCTTACCTTATCCCCGTTCCAACGGCGTGGGCGCATCTCGCGCTTCTCTCTAGCAGGGTGGCCGTTTGTGAATGGCCTCCAGCGCGCTTAGAGCCGATGTGGTTGTCCGTCGCTTGTACGTGCATACCACAGCGGCTCTGAGCGCTCTGATTGGACGAGCGCTCACGTAGGAGCGGGGTGAGGTGAGTTTTTTAGGGCGATCTGGGGGGGGGGGTTCCCCGAGGAAGTGGACCAAAACCCAGGATAGTCAAAATCCTAGGTGTGTGTTGGTCCACTTTAAGCTAAATCGTGATGTCATGAGTAAGGACTGGTCCGTCTGAAACGCGTAGACAGAAACTTTGGCTTTTGTATTGTCTTTTTAACCGCTGTACTGTGGATGGACTTTTAAATTCTGATGGAATAAAGCTTTTTCTACACTGATGATTGAATAGCCTCATCATACAGGCATCTAAAAATATCAAGATTGCGATATAAGGGTAAGGAACTTACAGTAGCATATCCACAGGCCACTTTGGTTATTCTTTCAATGGACTCTACAGCATCCCGGCCCATCTCCAGCAGTATCGGGTCCTTGGTAGCTTTGTACAGATACATGGCGCTCTCAATCAGCTCTGCACAGCAAACACAAGCGACAGCTGATGACATCACACTCTCCAAAAACAAAATCACATTAATGGCGTCCATCAAGCCGTTATCACTTACCTGGCCGGAGTGGGTAGCCTTCCCTTTTGTCCACAGTGAGCCCTTGAGGAATGTTGTAGAATTCCGGCAACCCGCCAAACTGCTTCCATACAGTGTAATAGTTGTGGAATGTCTTCATGGCGTTTCCGATGTCTCCTATTAGACTCTATCATGCAAAGGTTAGTGGGTTGCCATTAAACTGAAGCCCTAGCCTAAAATCCCCCCCCTACCCCAGATTAAATACCAATGTCCTTTTGCAACAGCCAATTGGATTGTGCTGCCATCCAAAACTACTACAACAGATGCCCCGATGCCAATATCCCACAGCATCACTATAAAGGAGGCTTGACTTGCCATACTGATCAAAGGCACATGCGAATATTATACTGTATTATAATACAATATAATTCTGTATTGCATTACAATATAAATTTGAATTGTATCATTATATTATAAGGTTACCTAGTATTGTATATTGTGTTTTGTTCAGGCAAAAAGTAAAAACAAATAATTGTTTAAGGACCTGCCATGCAGAAGAGATATCCTAATGAGCTGCTTAAAAGGACAACTATCGTTTGAAACTTCTGGAAATGTGATGTTCTTATATTATAGGCCTTAGAAAAGCAAACAGTTCAGCAATATACTTTATTTGAAAGAAAATACTTCATTCTGTACTTTTTACCTAGCTGAAAGTAACAAATAATACAATTCTGTGACTCTCACCTGTAGAATTGTTTTTGTATCCATCCAGTCAAGGCCGTCCCGATATCTTCAAGATTGGGTGTTCGCCCCTAGGGGGCGCTGACTGCAAGATCAATATAAAGGCAGCTGCCCGTCTATCATTCCCCAGTGGTTTAAAAGCAGTATTCAGGCCGGGAGGCCCAAACAAAAAATAAGAGATCATGTTACTTCACATAGCCTCTTGTGTCCTATGAGCAAAAATTGTTCATCACCATAACAGGCATACAGGACATAATGAACACAAGGGCGGGGTGGGACGGCCTGGACTGGATGTATCCAAAAACAATTCTACAAGTGAGTTTCACAGAATTGTATTTTTCTCCTCCATCCAGTCCAGGCCGCCTGATATCTTCACGATTGGGACATCCAAAATCAGTGTCCATTAGGGCGGGATCCCCAGTGCGGAAACAGCATGTAGTTCATTTCACTACCGCCTGAAGCACCTTTCGGCCAAAGACAGCATCAGCTGAGGCCCTGACATCAACCTTGTAAAACTTTGTAAAAGTATGAACTGAAGACCAAGTGGCGGCCTTACAAACTTGTTCCACCGATGCCAGGTGCTGAAAAGCCCAGGAGGCACCAATAGCTCTGGTAGAATGAGCTGTGATCCGAAAAGGGGGGAATATGCTTGTACCACCGCCTGTCTGATCCACTTACTGAGAGTGGACTTGGCTGGTGGCAATCCTTTCCTAGAACCCTCTGTTAGGACAAAGAGCAAATCCGATTTCCTGAAGGATTCAGTCGCAACCAGGTAATACTTAATGGCTCTGACCACATCCAAGGCATATAATTAGTCGGTGCAGGACACAAGGAAGGTAAGACCACTTCCTCATTAAGGTGAAAGGGAGAAACGACCTTAGGCAAAAAATCAGGTTTAAAGCGAAAAACCACCTTATCCTTATGAAGCTCAAAACAGGGAGGCTTCATACAAAGCGTGGCCAGCTCTGATACGCAATGCACCGAGGTGATCACTACCAAAAAAAAAACACAGAGTCAAAATAGACAATGCAGCATCGCACAATGGTTCGAAGGGAGGACCCTGAAGAGCAGACAGAACTAAATTCAAGTCCCACACCAGTAATACTGACTTACACGGTGGCCGGACATGGGTGACTCCCTGGAAAAAGGTCTTGATCAACCTATGATTGGAAATGGATCTCTGGAAGAAGATGGCCAAGGCCGAGACCTGGCCCTTGAGGGTGCTCAGCTGGAGACCCAAGTCTAAGCCGTGTTGTAAGAACTCCAGAATGCTAGAAATAGAACATGTGCAGCAAGGAAGACTCTTGGACTCGCACCAAGCGATATAAGCATGCCAAACTCTGTAGTATTGTAGTATATCATGGAGAAATACTTCTTCCGTGCCTGAATCAAGGTCTGCACAACTGTGGCCGACAGCCCCTTGTCCATCAGGATCGAGGTTTCAATAGCCAGGCTGTCAAAGCCAGCATCCGTAAATTGGGGTGCCGCAGCGACCCCTGAGTGAGAAGACCTGGGTCATCGGGCATGATGTAGCGATATACTGACATCCGCAAACCAACTCCTTCTCGGCCAGCGAGGGGCCACGAGGATAGTCGGCACCCCTTCCTGGGCTATCTTGCGCAGCACTCAGGAGTGGAAACGGAGGAAAAGCATAAAGGAACTTGAACTCCAGGGAATCGCCAGAGCGTCTGTGGCAATGGCCAGAGGGGGAACGAGAGGGAGACGAACCTTGGAAGCTTGTGATTGTGTCTGGACACAAGCAGGTCCACATCCGGCTGACCCCAGCGGAGACACAGAGCGTGAAAGGTCCTGTTGCTGAGAGACCATTCCCCCAGGCGCTCCTGCTCAGGGAGTCTGCCTCCAGGTTTTCTACCCCGGGAATGTAGACCGCCGAGATGCAGGGAACATTCTCCTCTGCCCAAGTCAGAATCTCAGACACCTCCTTGAGGGCTCTCTTGCTCCAAGTCCCGCCCTGGTGATTGATGTAGGCGACAGCCGTCTGATTGTTCGAGCAAACCTGGATCGCCCGACCCCTTAAATGGGGAGTCAAGCGAAGAAGCACCAACTGGATCGCTCTCAGCACCAAGAGATTTATGGGTAACCGGTTCTCCTGCAGACGCCACTGACCCTGAATCTTCTGCGTCTGCCAAACGCCTCCCCAGCCGGTCAGACTGGCATCGGTAGTAACCATCTCCCAATAGGGAGTCAGAAAGGACTTCCAACATGTTTCTGGAGTCCAAACACCACAAGAGGGATTGCCTGGCCAGAGGGGACAGTGAAAATTCCTGTTCCAGCGACTCCTGCATCCGGTCCCAGCCAGTCAACAGGTTCAATTGAAGAGGCCTGATGTGAAACTGGGCGAAAGGCACTGCCTTGAAGCATGACACCATTAGGCCCACCAATCTCATCCCCCGACGTATCGACTGCCGTTGACAAGACAGCAAGGCCTGCACCTGCGTCTGGAGACCCAAAACCTTCTGCTGTGGCAGAAAGACCTTGACCTGAGCAGTGTTTATCGTCATGCCCAGGAAGGATCTCACTGTTGAAGGATTGATAAATGACTTTGGGTTTTGACTACCCAGCCGAAGGCCTCTGGGGTTGACAACACCGTCCGGGTATCGCTCTCGGCCTGCTGAAGAGACTGAGCCGCAATCAACAAGTCGTCCAGATAAGGCAGCACACGAATGCCCTGGTTCCTCAGGATAGCCATGATGCCCGCCAGCACCTTGGTGAAGATGCGGGGCGCTGAGGAGATCCCAAATGGAAGAGCCACAAACTGGTAATGCTGGTCCTCCAGAGCAAACCTCAGGAACTTCTGATGCCCCTGGAAAATCAGGGTGTGCAGATGGGCATCCCTGATGTCCACTGTGGTCATGAAGTCGCCGGGCGAAGCAAGCTGACCGTAAGGTTTCCATGCGGAAATGTCTGACTCTTACAAACCTGTTGAGGCCCTTCAGGGCCAGGATAGGTCTTAACATTCCGTCCTTCTTGGGAACCGTGAACAGGCTGGAGTAAAAACCTTGACACTGTTCCTGACGAGGTACAGGGCAAATCACACCTAACCGCAAAAGGTGTTGCACGGCCATTCTCAAACCCTGAGCCTTCAATGGGTTTTGGGAAATCCGAGACCGAAGAAATTTTGTGGGCGTCCTGACTGCCAGCTCTATTTTGTAACCGGAGGACACAACCTCCTGAATCCAACGATCCGAGACGTGCCGTCTCCAAATCTGAGCAAAACAGTAGAAGCCGTCCCCCCACCCGGATGGGTGAGGGCGCCACCTCATGCCTGAGAGGACTGGGCAGGGGGCTTGGACTTAGTTCCCCAGGCGGGTTGGGTCGGCCGTGGGACCTGCCTCTGCCCCAGGTATCTCTGCGGGCACCGGAAAATGAAGAGCCTCTTGCTCCTCAAAAGGAACGATAGGCAGAGGGATTCTGAAAGGACCGAGCAGGCTTCCTTCTCCGAGGGAGTCTACCATCCTTGACCAGAAGGTCCAGGTGCACCCCAAACAGCCTGTGCCCCTCAAAGGGGATACTCGTAAGAGACTTATTGGCCACGGCATCGGCCTGACCACTGCCGCAACCAAAGCGAGCGACAGAGGGCAACAAGCAGGGCCGAAATCCTGGCATCGAGCTGGACACCGTGGTACAAAGCTCGGCATTAAAAATGGCCGCCACCGCCAGGACAGAGCGCAGCTCCGCACCAAGGTGTCAAGATGGAGGGGGGGGGGGGGAGATTCCAAGGCCCGAGAGGAACCGCGAGGAAGCGAGGGAGGTGAGCATGAAAAGTCTCCAGTGCCAGCCGAGCCAGGAGCAAGTGCAGTAAAAACACACAGGCACACATACAATAAAGCTTGTGGGCAGAGAGGCACATACAGGCAATCTAAAGCCCTCCCAGGTGGTCCCCCCCCCCCCCCATTAGGCTCACCATAAGCCTATGGCCGGCTACCCTTTCACAGAGGGTCTGCAGCCCAGAGCCTATTTCTGTCAACGCCTGACCCCGGCGTTCACCCTACCGTCACAATCCCGTAGCAGCCAGCAGCTGGGAGGCAGGAGTGGGTCAGATGGGATCAGTGGGAATAGGGCCCGCAGCGACGCAGTCAAGACTGCAAGATGAACACTGGGGAATGATAGAGGGACACCTGCCTTTATTGGGGGCCGGGAGGAACGACAGCTTTTGATCTTGCAGTTGAGCGCCCCCTGGGGGCGGAATACCCACATGTCATCACTGAGACAACTGGATATAGGGAAAATAAACAATGCAGCACCCTTCCCCCCTCCGATTGGCAGATTCATTTTAAACTGTAGAATACACATGGCTTTAAAACTACATACCCACTATTCAATTACCTGTAATCCAGGCCAGAATGCCTCCAGGGACTGGAAAACTGGCATGGAGACCGTACCCTTATACATCTGCACCCACACATACCAGTCATCATACTTGGTATAGTTCTGGATAGCCTTGTTGTATTCTGAAACCATAAGTACACATATTGTTTGATTACTGTTAAAATACAGTAACTATATTTATATTACTTTATATTTTTAACTGCCCCTCCCTCCTTTATGCAATGGCCAAGTAGGGTCAATGAGGATACATAGAGAGCATTTACCAGTAGGCCTACAGTGAATATCTGCAATCCGGCCCTGTCTATATTTGCCAAGCGGTTTTGTACCTCAGTCCTATGCAGAATAATGTTTATTGCTTCCTTTTTTTCCCTTTAATTCCCAATGCAGTTTCTTTACTTTAAAGAAATCACCGCCGCTGCACATTCTTTGGTGCAGCAGTTACTCCTGTTCCTCCAAGAACTACAGCCTTGACTATTGGAACTGGCAGCTTTGTAATAAGGAGTTATAGTCCCCTGTTGGCAAACAACCAATAAATGTTTTTCCGCGGACCTTATCGGAAGTGCAGATCGTCTGGCTGCCAACAGCAGCAGAATCATTTGGTTCCGGTCAGTCTCCTCTGGGGACCGCACAATTGTGGTTGGCCTCTGGTGGTCACATTTAGCCAGGACCCACATAAGGGCTTCCATTGCATCTCCGGCATAAGGATGATAAATGGTGGATTAATACCAGCGCTGCGGTGATGCTTTATGATTGAGAATTGAGTACTTTGATTATATTGAAACTATAGTATAGTGCTTTGAGATAGTAAGTTGCATTAATGCTTATGGTTTTTAATAATCGGGGTATTTAAAGTCCCTGTCCAGGTCCACTTTCACCCCCCCCCCCCACCCCACCGGAGAGCAGTGTAAAATTAGCCATTTCAAAGCATCTCAAAATCTTCAGTTACATGTAAATACCTTATCTATTCTACGCTATATATGCAAAGCTGCTTCTTTGCTTTAACTTAGGGGTTGTGGCGGAGCTGGGAAGAGAGCATTATAGTGCAGCTTTATGGGTCATAGGCATGCTCTGCTGTGGGACCCCTGTGGCCTGCCCTGCTCACTTGTGCTGGGAGCACCAAGGGGCAGAGTAGCTGTCAGACCTGGACCTGGAAGGTTAGCTGCTTACTGCCTTATAATAGCTCTTAGGTTTAGAGTCCATTTAACCTTTGATTGCATTTACTTCAAAAGTGTACATCAAATCACCGATTACTTGTTATTTAATTGAGACTCAATCAAGTGTTCGTTTTACAATTAAGACCTCCTTATTTACTTGTTATCTCATCCATTGTTTAATAAAGCTTCTATAAAGCTGTATCAGAACGTGCAAATATTTTGTTCACAGGATCACAACGGAGCCAGCACAAAGACTGATCAAACTATCATATTAAATCATCATTCAGTATTTTATTAAATAAATAAAAAACATACTAACCATATACTACATTTAACAAATGACATACAAAACATCTCATATTTAAAAACTCCACAGCGGTGGTGTCTCCTTTAAATGTGCAATCCTTTCAAAAAACAAACAAACCCTAAAAATCATCCACTATAAAGTTAATGTGCAAACAATGGCTGGTGTGTGGTGCAGAGGGCCCGGAGGATCTGGGGGAGGGGCCGGTGATCGGAATGGGGCTTGACGCAGGTGGGTGGGAGGGATCTGACCCCTACGTACGCTCCCCGTGTGTCAGGGCGGCTGCCGGCCGGGGCCGCTGGACGCACGTGGTATGGAGGAGGGGCAGATGACATCATCCCTCTCACCATCTCCATCGTATAAAAGAGATGGGGCGGTGGGGTGTAGGCACTGGCACCTTGAGGAAGTGGTACGCCACAGAACGCGTGGGCGATAGATGTCCCCAGCCACACAGCGGATTGGTCTCCTTATTAGGTGATATTGTTTCATGCAGCATTTTTTTTCACTGTGCACACCCTATTGGCTTATTTGGTCTTTGGTTTCTCTCTTTATATAATGAACTTGAATTAATACAGGCATTAGCACTTTAGCACTATTTTCACTTTATCAGCCATTGTTTGCACATTAACTTTATAGTGGATGATTTTTAGGGTTTGTTTGTTTTTTGAATGGATTGCACATTTAAAGGAGACACCACTGCTGTGGAGTTTTTAAATATGAGATGTTTGTATGTCATTTGTTAAATGTAGTATATTGTTGTAAAAAAGCTACAAGGTGGCACCAACTATGTACAATATTAGTAAATGGTGCACTGCCCCTATGGGGTCCAATATAAGCTTACAGCAACTATTCCTGAGGGTTACCTCTCCAACCCCCCTTAATGGAGCCCGGGGACTAACAATTGCACTCAACTCCAATATCAAAGTTATATATGATTTTTATTATGCAGTAAAGCAAACATTAAAAACTGATGATTAAAAACATATCCTAGTGCCAATACATGTCGTGCCACTGGGGAGAGCGGTTTAACCAATACAATACAAATGCTTATAATCAATCGCTATTTTACATGTATATAAAAACCCAATTTATCCATTACAAATCTAAAAAAAGTGCTTAGTGCTTAAACAAAGAGTGCATCAGTCTTGTCAGAGAATGTGCAAAGTTTACAACCAGGTACAAGCAATAAAGTGCATAACAAGAGACATATAAGACAACATAGAAATCCTTACTGTGAATAAATGTACTGCAGTGCCCCCTACGGCTCAGCCCACGCCTAGGTAAGCATCTGGTGGGGGGGGGGGGATGGTGAACCCTCCTTTTATACCCACCTCACCCAGCGTTCACCCTCCCCCCAGATGCTTACCTAGGCCTTGAGAAAGAGACCCTTTGGTCTCGGAACGCGTGGGCTGAGCCGTGGGGGGGAGCTGCAGTACATTAATTCACAGTAAGGATTTCTATGTTGTCTTATATGTTTCTTGTTATTCACTTTATTGGTTTTACCTGGTTGTAAACTTTGCACATGCTCTGACAAGACTGATGCACTCTTTGTTTAAGCACTAAGCACTTTTTTAGATTTGTAATGGATAAATTGGGTTTTTATATACATGTAAAATAGTGATTGATTATAAGCATTTGTATTGTATTGGTTACACAGCTCTCCCCAGTGGCACGACATGTATTGGCACTAGGATAGTTTTTAATCATCAGTTTTTAATGTTTGCTTTACTGCATAATAAAAATCATATATAACTTTGATATTGGAGTTGAGTGCAATTGTTAGTCCCCGGGCTCCATTAAAGTGGACCAACACCCAGGATTTTCCCTATCCTGGGTTTTGGTCCACTTGGGGGTTCCCAGCTGTGTGAAACCCCCCAGAACGCCCCAAAAAACTCACCTCACCCCGCTCCTACGCGAGCGCTCGTCCAATCAGAGCGCTCAGACCCGCTGTGGTATGTACAGACACGCGACGGACAACCACAGCGGCTCTGAGCGCGTTGGAGGCCACCTCTCGCGCTTCCTTCTAACAGGGAGCGTGCCCGCGCCGGCCATTCACAAACGGCCGCCCTGCTAGAGGGAAGCGTGAGAGGCGGCCGCGGCCCGCGCATGCGCCGCTGGAACGGGAGTAAGGTAAGGTGAATGGGGCGTCCTGCGGGGTTTCACACAGCGGGGCGTCCCGATTTAGGATGCCCCGCGGGGAGGGAGCTGATCGGCCCAGGAATCTTATAGATCAGCCATGGGTGTTGGTCCACTTTAAGGGGGGTTGGAGAGGTAACCCTCAGGAATAGTTGCTGTAGTATATTGTTAGTATGTTTTTATTTATTTAATAAAATACTGAATGATGATTTAATATGATAGTTTGATTAGTCTTTGTGCTGGCTCAGTTGTGATCCTGTGGTAACTGGAACCACACTCTTAGTTGGTATTGTCTGCATCTATTGTGCATGTTTTTGGATACATTGGGCCGGGCACAACATAACTAAAATATTAAGGTGGGATTTTTTGCTTTTTGTCCAAATATTTTGTTCAGTTGGCAATACACAATGAAGAGTTAAAGCGGTCCTTCACTCTGAATAAGAGTCTATCTTATAAATTTCCCACACCCTGTACATACAGATTGCCCACATTAATCCGGACCTTCACTCTGAATAAGAGCCTATCTTATATGTTTCCCAACCTGTACATACAGATTGCCCACATTAATCCAGACCTTCACTCTGAATAAGAGCCTATCTTATACGTTTTCCCACACCCTATACATACAGATTGCTCACATTAAAAATCATCCCACCTGCATCTACTGCATGTTATGAGCCTTTAAACATGGCGACTCATGAAGCATCAGGCAGCCTGCAGACAGGAAGTGCCTTCTGACTGTGCTGCTCCGCATCAAGATGGCGGCGCCCGTATCCTAAAGTCCTTAACAGAGTTGCAGTCCAGTGGGGGGAAAGAATAATAAGTGAGTGACTAAAAACTTAAAATATATTAATTTTAGATGCTGGGTATTCGTTTTATAAGGGTTTGGGCTTTTCAATAAATCATGGTGAAGGTCCGGATTAATGTGAGCAATCTGTATGTACAGGGGGGGGGGAAACATATAAGATAGGCTCTTATTCAGGGTGAAGGTCCGCTTTAAGTATTCGGTACCTTGCAAGGGGCGTTATGGACCGGTTGCCACACATCAGGAGGACGATCACTAACGGGAAGTAAAGCTAAATATCAAACAGCAAAATGAACATTGGTTCTAACTCTTCTCCACCATATACATAAGTGAAAAGCATATTTTGGCTGAAGTCAGGCCTTAAAGTGGACCAACACCCACCGCTGATCGGCCCCGGAATCTATAAGATCAGCTCCCTCCCCGCGGAGCAACCGAATTCGGGATGCCCCGCTGTGTGAAACCCCCCCGGACGCCCACAAACCTTACCTTCTCCCCCGCCGCGCCTCTCGCTCCTCCCTCTAGCAGGGCGCGCACCCTGTAAGAGGGACACGCGAGAGGCGGCCTCCAGCGGCCTCAGCTTGTCCGTCAGCGGTGAGGTGAGTTTTTGGGGCTTTCTGGGGGGTTTCACACATCGGGGTTCCCCGCGGAAGTGGACCAACACCCAGGTTAGTGAAAATCCTGGGTGTTGGTCCACTTTAATCTGGCCACACACACACACACAGAATGATCCACTCAGGCTTCCCTATGGCACATTGGCCAGCATGGCCTCTTACTGTCCTCACCAAGAAACATGGACATCATTTCCTCATCCTGGAGCAGGATGGCGCCTTTCACCAGATATTCAAAATAAGAATCCACGCCTGCTCCAATCCCAGCATCCTGGGCCACCCATTTGGAGGTCATGACATCTATATGGTTCCCCACCTGTATGTGGAAATGAAGCAAAAGTAAAGCATGGTTTCCATCAAACAAGTTTTTGGAAAGAAAAATGTAAAAAAAGAAAAACACCTACCAGTCCGATTTCAGATCGACTCAGCCACAAGCCATTCAGAGCCCTTCTGGCCACATTCTCAAACACCGGATCTCCAGTCAAGCGGCTCAGTGTGGCAAACTCAATGATGTAAGTGCCAATACCGGCTGTACACGTCACCGGCGTCTCCGTGGGGTTCACGCCATTAAGGAGGTTAACTGTGCCATACGGCATGCCGGTGTGGGTGTCGAAAGCTGCCAAGAATGGCGGGTGCCGTCAGTATATACGCTTACCTCTGATGCGCAGGTAATAAATAATAAAATGAATCATGGGGTTATCTTTACAATAGAATCCATTTATAAAGCCACTCGTCGCCATTGCTGACCCTCAGAAACCTAAAAAGAATGGCCGCGCCAGCTTATGGAATCGGGTGTGCCTTCCTGGCTATACCAAGTTAATGTAGAAAACTGGAGAACCCCACAGCAACCAGGACAAAACGGCACCACCAGTACGGGGTTCTAATCAAGTAATCACTCATTTATTCTTGCAAAGTACATATAGATCTGCGATACTCAACTGGCGGACCAGGGTCCGAATGCGGACCTCGGGGCCAGATTTTCAAGCCCTGCCCCGATAGCCCTGCCCCCTGTTGCATTTGTGGTGCCGTGCCAAGAGCTGCCCCCTTGTCGTTTTAAAGCTCCCCGTCAGTGCCATGGCTCCTTGGCACCTAGTATTGCAATATAAAGTACTACACAGATGGGAAGTGGCACTGCAAGGTGCACACAAGTTTCTCAGTCTCTTTCCCCCCCCCCCACCACTGTGCCCCCAGCTCTGCCCCATCCATCCCTGTGCCCCCAGCTCTGCCCCATCCATCCCTGTGCCCCCAGCTCTGCCCCATCCATCCCTGTGCCCCCCAGCTCTGCCCCATCCATCCCTGTGCCCCCAGCTCTGCCCCATCCATCCCTGTGCCCCCAGCTCTGCCCCATCCATCCCTGTGCCCCCAGCTCTGCCCCATCCATCCCTGTGCCCCCCAGCTCTGCCCCATCCATCCCTGTGCCCCCCAGCTCTGCCCCATCCATCCCTGTGCCCCCCAGCTCTGCCCCATTCATCCCTGTGCCCCCAGCTCTGCCCCATTCATCCCTGTGCCCCCAGCTCTGCCCCATCCATCACTGTGCCCCCAGCTCTGCCCCATCCATCACTGTGCCCCCAGCTCTGCCCCATCCATCACTGTGCCCCCAGCTCTGCCCCATCCATCACTGTGCCCCCAGCTCTGCCCCATCCATCACTGTGCCCCCAGCTCTGCCCCATCCATCACTGTGCCCCCAGCTCTGCCCCATCCATCACTGTGCCCCCAGCTCTGCCCCATCCATCACTGTGCCCCCAGCTCTGCCCCATCCATCCCTGTGCCCCCAGCTCTGCCCCATCCATCCCTGTGCCCCCCAGCTCTGCCCCATTCATCACTGTCCCCCCCAGCTCTGCCCCATCCATCACTGCCCCCCCCCAGCTCTGCCCCATCCATCACTGTCCCCCCCCAGCTCTGCCCCATCCATCACTGTCCCCCCAGCTCTGCCCCATCCATCCCTGTGCCCCCAGCTCTGCCCCATCCATCCCTGTGCCCCCAGCTCTGCCCCATCCATCCCTGTGCCCCCAGCTCTGCCCCATCCATCCCTGTGCCCCCAGCTCTGCCCCATCCATCCCTGTGCCCCCAGCTCTGCCCCATCCATCACTGTGCCCCCAGCTCTGCCCCATCCATCCCTGTGCCCCCAGCTCTGCCCCATCCATCCCTGTGCCCCCCAGCTCTGCCCCATCCATCCCTGTGCCCCCAGCTCTGCCCCATCCATCCCTGTGCCCCCCAGCTCTGCCCCATCCATCACTGTGCCCCCAGCTCTGCCCCATCCATCACTGTGCCCCCAGCTCTGCCCCATCCATCCCTGTGCCCCCAGCTCTGCCCCATCCATCCCTGTGCCCCCCAGCTCTGCCCCATCCATCACTGTGCCCCCAGCTCTGCCCCATCCATCCCTGTCCCCCCAGCTCTGCCCCATCCATCCCTGTGCCCCCCAGCTCTGCCCCATCCATCACTGTCCCCCCCAGCTCTGCCCCATCCATCACTGCCCCCCCCAGCTCTGCCCCATCCATCACTGTCCCCCCCCAGCTCTGCCCCATCCATCACTGTCCCCCCAGCTCTGCCCCATCCATCCCTGTGCCCCCAGCTCTGCCCCATCCATCCCTGTGCCCCCAGCTCTGCCCCATCCATCCCTGTGCCCCCAGCTCTGCCACATCCATCATTGTCCCCCCAGCTCTGCCCCATCTATTCCTGCCCCGTCAGCTCTGCCCCATCCAGTCCAGTCTCTCTGCCCCATCCTCCCAGATTTCCCTGTAGGTTCTGTGGGGCCCAAAAGGATTTTTGGAGTGGGGTGGATGGGCAAGCAGCCTTTTTTAGTTTTGCCTGGGGAATCTATAGCCCCTCCCCCAGCGTGCCGATTTCTAACTATCCTCCCACCCCTCCGCGCGACAGCCCTCTGTCCGGACCTTCACCTCTCACCAGATGCCTTTACATGGACCTTTACAAGAAGTGGTTGAGTACCCCTTATATAGACAAAAACACATTAAAATACCATTAAAATACACAAAACCTAAATGACCAGCGGGGGGCACTGTAAGTTAACTAATCCTCCAATATACATATGCACATCCACTACACCCCATAACCCATATATACTGTGATCTCAGTCCTCATAATATACATATATACATAAAGTGCAAAATGATCAATGTGCAAAACTATGCAATAAAGTGCTCTGCAGTGCTAATCTACCTATAATAACTATGAGGACAGCCAAGTGAGAATCAAAACAACTGCCGCGTCTCTGGCATCGCGCCCTATTCAGGCCGAGACGGGAGCGCGCACGCCGCCGGGGATGCGGCAGCACACGCTCCCCATTCTAGTCCATGAGAGATATTTGCCAAGTGTCATAGTCATGGCAGAAGGCTCTGACTGAACGAACGAAAGCCCAAACATGCACCGTTGGAACTAGTACGAGTTGAAATAGCGTCATTCTGGGGGGTTCCACACAAATTGGGATGCCTCGGCAGACTGGGACAAAAACCAGGAAAGTAAAATTCCTGGGTTTTGTTTCACTTTAATAAGATAATAAAATAACTGATACACATGCACCGAAGACTGTCATTCTGAACAAAAGAGTGTGGTACAAAAAAAAAAAATCCCCCGGCCCTCACCCTCCTTAAAGAATGCCATGAGATCGCAGTGTGGCGAGTACTGGAGTCTGTTTCCAAAGGCACTTGCTTGATGGGGATGTCAAGAGGATAAGGAAAGAAGGGACGTATGTAGAGGGCCAATGGAGTTTGAGAGGATATGCCTGGAGGGTCAACAGTACCCACATTTGATCTCCAGACTGTATTCTCTTTTGATAAACGAGCAAATGACTCCCCCAGCCTTCTGGAATGAATGGGAGAAAGATCTGGGTAGACCCCTGAGGAAGAAAGATAGAGAAAAAATAGCTACGCTGGCACATAAGTCCTCAATGGTGACAAGGGTGCAAGAGACAAATTATACAATTTTAACTCGCTGGTACTACACACCAGACAGACTTAGCAAGCTGTACGCCTCTGTAGACCCACAGTGCTGGAGGTGCGGCACGGAGCGAGGTTCGATGTTCCATATATTCTGGATGTGCCCCAAAATTAAAGAATACTGGGGGGGAGATCCTTCCCATTATCACGCAGGTCACTGGAGCACAAATTCTGGAGGACCCAGCCAAGGTTCTACTACACTTGACAAAACACACGGTGGGGAAGTTCAAGAAAACCCTACGTGTTCATTTATTGAAAGCAGCCAAACAGGTGATCCCTAGATATTGGAAACAAAGAGGTGCCCCTTCCGCGAGGGATTGAGTAGGAAAGGTGCTAAACATCTGCGAGATGGAGGACCTAACAATGTCACTCCATGATAGGGACGAACAATTTAGGACAACTTGGCTGCCCTGGCTAATGTTCCTAGAATCGGAAGAGAAAAAACCTGTAAGGGCACCACCAAAAAGTAAAAAGCTATATAGAAAAGTGGGTGCTCCCATAAATCCCAAACAAAAGACCTGAACAGCAACAAATATGTATAGGGGATTTATATATGGGCACTCACACTGGTAATATGAAAAAGATAATATGAAAAGTTTATTAAGGGTGCTATGTACACAAGTAAAAAACATATATACAACATACAAGTACAAGACAAAATTAAAAGAAGTAGATGGGTCCCCGGGCTCTGCTTGATATCTAATTAATACAAATATATATCTAGATTGTAGTAAAAAACCATATATGTGTTAAATATATGTCTATAAATATTGCATGGGTACATAGAATAATGCCGCCCCCTAGTGGTAAATTAATAGATGACAGGGAATCAGATACAATATATATAAAAAAGAAACCAAATTAATAGACTATTTACAGCAATTTAACTAATATGTGCAAATCAAAAATTATCTACAATATATAAGTGTACAAAAGTGCAAAGTGCATCACAAAAACTTTCTTAAAAATCTATAAGGAGACACTGAGCCTATGTGAGACAAGAGAAAGTCTCATCTGGTTCATACGTGTGCAAAGAAATATATATATATATGTGTATACTCTCACTCTTACTCAAATAACCCTAGTGGAATAAGGTGAGAGAAAGGATGTATCAATAAATGTCTGAAAAAAATATATATGATTAGAAAACACCACTCTATAGTGATTAGAAAATAAGCTTCCCTGTATTAAACATGTGGACAGTAAAATGGCTCCCTCCCCAACTCGAACCAGCCAACAGCATTAGAATTAAATACTTGAGAGATCAGAGATGGTTAGTACCAAGCTATTTACAATGGCTAGACAAGGGGAGCAGGGAGGGCACAGTAACCATGCTTCTACTTGAGATCGGAAGAGTTTAGGGCCCTATTGGCCAATAGGCCCCAGGTTTGTGTCTGTGCCGCCAAACCCGAGCTGAGTGAGTGGGTGCGAGGAAGTGGAGCCATAACCCTTATACTGACGTATCCACAGCTAAGGAGACCTACTGCATGGATCTCTAATGGCCGTTTCCCTCCACCCCGCACCCCCTCCGCTGTCTATTTTATGTCCCCACCTAGCTTTCCCCTCATGTTAAAGTGGACCAACACCCAGGATTTTGACTATCCTGGGTGTTGGTCCACTTAGGTGGGGCACCCCGATCGTGGGTTCCCCGCTGTGTGAAACCCCCCCGATCGCTGCAAAAACTCACTTCTCCCCGCTCCCACGTGACCTCGTCCGGCCAATGACAGCGCTCCGAGCCGCTCTGGTATGCGCGTCCAAAGCCGCTTGGACGCGCATACCAGAGCGCTGTCATTGGCTGCGTCTCTCGCTTCCCTCTAACAGGGAGCGCGCCTGCGCCGGCCATTCACAAAACGGCCGGCGCGGGAGCGCGCCCTGCTGGAGGGAAGCGAGAGACGCGACCGCGTCTCGCGCATGCGCCGTTGGATCGCCGGTAAGGTGAGGATTGTGGGCCTCCTGGGGGGTTCCTCCCCGCGGGACATCCCGATTTCGGATGCCCCGCGGGGAGGGATCTGATCGGTCCGGGAATCTTATAGATCCCCCCTGGGTGTTGGTCCACTTTAAGCAAGGGCCGGAGAAGGGGGTTCCTGAGCAAACCAGAGAAGAACAGGTAAAGGAGCCATCGAGATCTCAGAAGCATAGAGGTGTCTACAGCACCGAGATTATATCCAATGCCCCCATAGGGGGTTATAAAATATGCCGCCAGATAATGTATAATTTGTAACTATAAGATGGCAGAATGTATACATGATGTAGATGTATGCCCAGTCCTCCATTTGCCTTTATAATGTGTGTACTTGTTGTATTGTATCGTACTTTAAAAACGCTTAAATAAAGAATATTTAAAAAAAAAAAAAAAAAAAAGGAGGATAAGGAAAGCAGCAGGGGTGTATCCCCTGCATGGGATAAGGGTGTTTATTTTGCAGCTGGACCTTAAAGGAAAATTACATTTCTGCATCTAAAGTTCCTCTACAACTCTCCCTTTGTGCTCAATAATAAAATGTATTTTTGTTTTCATGGCAATTTAATCAGGTTTTACTTTGCTATTTCAGCTAGTGCTTCCCCTAGTGGCAGCTTGTATACTTAAGTGGGAAAAAAAAAAACCAGACCTTGATTTTGGGCCGCTTTGGGATGCCCTTGTGTGGGATACTCCCGGGATCACCCGTTTACTTACCTCACTTCCATGCTCCCACTGTGCATGCAGCTCTCATCAGAACTCACTGCAGCATGTATTAATTCATGGAAAGGAGTTCTAAATGGAACGATTGCTGGGTGCCTCCCGCTGGCCACTATCCTTTGCTGCGGGCACCCACCACCAGCCATTGTAATATCCTAGCGGCTGTAGTGCGCATCAGATGGAGGAGTTTTGGTCATGCTGGCAGGGCCCTGTACATGCGTGGAAGGATTGATTTCTGCGGTAAATATAAAGGGTTATGATGGGGGTTTGACATAGCAGGCAAGTTGTAACCTGGGTAACCAAAGTTTTGGTCTGCTTTAAAGTGGACCTATCCCCAAGATTTTCACTATCCGTTTTCCTGGAGCATCCCAACTTGGGACCCCCCCAGACTGCCCACACAGATCACACAGGGGGCAGCTGCATCCCCGGTTTCCATGCAGTATGCAGCACGCTCCCTTCCCCAGCTGCAGGAAAACCAGGAATGCGACCGCTGAACTCTTTAAAAGGTAAGCAATCACAGGCCTGCCCGTGGGGCTTCACACCATCTTTTATAGACTTCAGGGCTGGCCTGGCTGGTGATAGGTCCACATTAAAAAGGACCAAAACCCTGTTTGGCCCTAGGAAGCCTCCCAATTTGGAATGCCCCCAGCATGAAATTTTCCTGGTTTCATCATAACCTAACCTGGTTCCAGGACCCCGCGGAAACATCCTGCTCTGCAGTTGTGTGTCCCAGGCAGTCCAAAATGTCTGCAGGCAGGAAGTGAGATGAGATTTTCTCTCTAGCACAGAATGGAAAGCTGGAAGAGGCTTATTACAACTAAGGAATAATCATTTTGTCTCCTTTAAGGTTAAGGAATCTGCGCACTGACCTGGCAATAGTTTGCGGGCCGCATCTTCGGCCATGCGCAGCAGAGGTCCAGCACATGGCCAGCCGGGTTCCAGGTGAAGGCCGGCTTTCTTGGAGAGGAGGTGAGCAGACAGGAGACCTCCCACCACTGCAAGTGTAACAACATTACAAGGTTAAACCCGAGATCACCTGATGTAACAATTATACACATTAGGATTGATTCATAACCTTCTCAAAGCCGTCTTGTTTTTGTCTTGTAATGTGTAATTTTCACATTTTTCCCGCATGTCTACGTGCGTACGCATGATGCAGAGCCGCCATCCGGAGCGTTCCGGTTACATTTTGTAGCTGCGTACGCCATCGTGAATAGCTGTGTACGGCTCTCGCAGCGAACACGAGAGGACGAGGTTTTCGTTTACGTTGCTTTGTAATCCGCGTATATTACCGTTTTTCAGCGTTTTTCATCGCACTTTCCAATGTAGAATTTCAGTGTCCCGCGATATTCAGCTGCACGTTTCTCAAAATATACGTAGGAACGTAATTTTGATGTAGAAGCTGCTATGTCTGCGCGCATGTACGCGTTATGTCTGCACGCATGTACGCGTTATGTCTGCGCGCATGTACGCGTTATGTCTGCACGCATGTACGCGTTATGTCTGCACGCATGTACGCGTTATGTCTGCACGCATGTACGCGTTGTCTGCACGCATGTACGCGTTATGTCTGCACGCATGTACGCGTTATGTCTGCACGCATGTACGCGTTATGTCTGCACGCATGTACGCGTTATGTCTGCACGCATGCACGCGTTATGTCTGCACGCATGCACGCGTTATGTCTGCACGCGTTATGTCTGCACGCATGCACGCGTTATGTCTGCACGCATGCACGCGTTATGTCTGCACGCATGCACGCGTTATGTCTGCACGCATGCACGCGTTATGTCTGCACGCATGCACGCGTTATGTCTGCACGCATGCACGCGTTATGTCTGCACGCATGCACGCGTTATGTCTGCACGCATGCACGCGTTATGTCTGCACGCATGCACGCGTTATGTCTGCACGCATGCACGCGTTATGTCTGCACGCATGCACGCGTTATGTCTGCACGCATGCACGCGTTATGTCTGCACGCATGCACGCGTTATGTCTGCACGCATGCACGCGTTATGTCTGCACGCATGCACGCGTTATGTCTGCACGCATGCACGCGTTATGTCTGCACGCATGCACGCGTTATGTCTGTACGCATGTCTGCACGCATGTACGCATTAGGCCTGCACGCATGTACGCATTAGGCCTGCACGCATGTACGCATTAGGCCTGCACGCATGTACGCGTTATGTCCGCACGCATGTACGCGTTATGTCTGCACGCATGTATGCGTTATGTCTGCACGCATGTACGCGTTATGTCTGCACGCATGCACGCGTTATGTCTGCACGCGTTGTCTGCACGCATGCACGCGTTATGTCTGCACGCATGCACGCGTTATGTCTGCACGCATGCACGCGTTATGTCTGCACGCATGCACGCGTTATGTCTGCACGCATGTACGCGTTATGTCTGCACGCATGTACGCGTTATGTCTGCACGCATGCACGCGTTATGTCTGCACGCATGCACGCGTTATGTCTGCACGCATGTACGCATGTCTGCACGCATGTACGCATTAGGCCTGCACGCATGTACGCATTAGGCCTGCACGCATGTACGCATTAGGCCTGCACGCATGTACGCGTTATGTCCGCACGCATGTACGCATTATGTCCGCACGCATTATGTCCGCACGCATGTACGCATTATGTCCGCACGCATGTACGCGTTATGTCTGCACGCATGTACGCGTTATGTCTGCACGCATGTACGCGTTATGTCTGCACGCATGTACGCGTTATGTCTGCACGCATGCACGCGTTATGTCTGCACGCGTTATGTCTGCACGCATGCACGCGTTATGTCTGCACGCATGCACGCGTTATGTCTGCACGCATGCACGCGTTATGTCTGCACGCATGCACGCGTTATGTCTGCACGCATGTACGCATGTCTGCACGCATGTACGCATTAGGCCTGCACGCATGTACGCATTAGGCTTGCACGCATGTACGCATTAGGCCTGCACGCATGTACGCATTAGGCCTGCACGCATGTACGCGTTATGTCCGCACGCATGTACGCATTATGTCCGCACGCATTATGTCCGCACGCATGTACGCATTATGTCCGCACGCATGTACGCGTTATGTCTGCACGCATGTACGCGTTATGTCTGCACGCATGTACGCGTTATGTCTGCACGCATGTACGCGTTATGTCTGCACGCATGTACGCCTTATGTCTGCACGCATGTACGCCTTATGTCTGCACGCATGTACGCGTTATGTCTGCACGCATGTACGCCTTATGTCTGCACGCATGTACGCCTTATGTCCGCACGCATGTACGCCTTATGTCCGCACGCATGTACGCCTTATGTCCGCACGCATGTACGCATTATGTCCGCACGCATTATGTCCGCACGCATGTACGCATTATGTCCGCACGCATGTACGCATTATGTCTGCACGCATGTACGCATTAGGCCTGCACGCGTGTACGCGTTATGTCCGCACGCATGTACGCATTATGTCCGCACGCATTATGTCTGCACGCATGTACGCCTTATGTCTGCACGCATGTACGCCTTATGTCCGCACGCATGTACGCCTTATGTCCGCACGCATGTACGCATTATGTCCGCACGCATTATGTCCGCACGCATGTACGCATTATGTCCGCACGCATGTACGCATTATGTCTGCACGCATGTACGCATTAGGCCTGCACGCGTGTACGCGTTATGTCCGCACGCATGTACGCATTATGTCCGCACGCATTATGTCTGCACGCATGTACGCGTTATGTCCGCACGCATGTACGCGTTATGTCCGCACGCATGTACGCCTTATGTCCGCACGCATGTACGCCTTATGTCTGCACGCATGTACGCCTTATGTCCGCACGCATGTACGCCTTATGTCCGCACGCATGTACGCCTTATGTCCGCACGCATGTACGCCTTATGTCCGCACGCATGTACGCCTTATGTCCGCACGCATGTACGCCTTATGTCCGCACGCATGTACGCCTTATGTCCGTACGCATGTACGCCTTATGTCCGTACGCATGTACGCCTTATGTCCGCACGCATGTACGCCTTATGTCTGCACGCATGCACGCCTTATGTCTGCACGCATGCACGCGTTATGTCTGCACGCATGCACGCGTTATGTCTGCACGCATGCACGCGTTATGTCTGCACGCATGCACGCGTTATGTCTGCACGCATGTACGCCTTATGTCTGCACGCATGTACGCCTTATGTCTGCACGCATGTACGCCTTATGTCTGCACGCATGTACGCATTATGTCCGCACGCATGTACGCCTTATGTCTGCACGCATGTACGCCTTATGTCCGCACGCATGTACGCCTTATGTCCGCACGCATGTACGCCTTATGTCCGTACGCATGTACGCCTTATGTCCGCACGCATGTACGCCTTATGTCTGCACGCATGCACGCGTTATGTCTGCACGCATGCACGCGTTATGTCTGCACGCATGCACGCGTTATGTCTGCACGCATGCACGCGTTATGTCTGCACGCATGTACGCCTTATGTCTGCACGCATGTACGCCTTATGTCTGCACGCATGTACGCCTTATGTCTGCACGCATGTACGCATTATGTCCGCACGCATGTACGCCTTATGTCTGCACGCATGTACGCCTTATGTCCGCACGCATGTACGCCTTATGTCCGCACGCATGTACGCATTATGTCCGCACGCATGTACGCATTATGTCCGCACGCATTATGTCCGCACGCATGTACGCATTATGTCTGCACGCATGTACGCATTAGGCCTGCACGCGTGTACGCGTTATGTCCGCACGCATGTACGCATTATGTCCGCACGCATTATGTCTGCACGCATGTACGCGTTATGTCCGCACGCATGTACGCCTTATGTCCGCACGCATGTACGCCTTATGTCCGCACGCATGTACGCCTTATGTCCGCACGCATGTACGCCTTATGTCCGCACGCATGTACGCCTTATGTCCGCACGCATGTACGCCTTATGTCCGCACGCATGTGCGCCTTATGTCCGCACGCATGTACGCCTTATGTCCGTACGCATGTACGCCTTATGTCCGCACGCATGTACGCCTTATGTCCGCACGCATGTACGCATTATGTCTGCACGCATGCACGCGTTATGTCTGCACGCATGCACGCGTTATGTCTGCACGCATGCACGCGTTATGTCTGCACGCATTATGTCTGCACGCATGTACGCGTTATGTCTGCACGCATTATGTCTGCACGCATGTACGCGTTATGTCTGCACGCATGCACGCGTCATGTCTGCACGCATGCACGCGTCATGTCTGCACGCATGCACGCGTCATGTCTGCACGCATGCACGCGTTATGTCTGCGCGCATGCACGCGTTATGTCTGCACGCATGCACGCGTTATGTCCGCACGCATGTACGCATTAGGTCTACACGCATGTACGCATTAGGTCTGCACGCATGTACGCATTATGTCTACACGCATGTACGCATTATGTCTGCACGCATGTACGCATTATGTCTACACGCATGTACGCGTTATGTCTGCACGCATGTACGCGTTATGTCTGCACGCATGTACGCATTATGTCTACACGCATGTACGCATTATGTCTGCACGCATGTACGCATTATGTCTACACGCATGTACGCATTATGTCTGCACGCATGTACGCATTATGTCTGCACGCATGTACGCATTATGTCTGCACGCATGTACGCATTATGTCTGCATATGTATATGTACACATGCGCGCAGCTTATTAACTGATTCAACTATTCCCTCACTCACTTCTGCTCCCATGCTTACCTTAACTCCCTTGTCACTGTATGTTTTCCTCTGTCCCCATATTTTCATGCTTATCTAAAGACTAAAAGAAATTAAGGTATGTTGCAATTCCTTGTGGCTTTTTTCGGATTTATGTGCATAAGTGGATTTGTGATAAATTGAGCTGGGGTCAGGGAAAGGTCAGCAATCCCAGAATGCAGAGCGACACAGTCAGAAGACACTTCCTGTTTGCAGGCTGCCTGATGTCCCATGAGCTGCCATCTTGGATGTTTAAAGGCTCATATCATTCAGTAGATGCAGGTAGGATGATTTTTAATGCGAGCAATCTGTATGTACAGGGTGTGGGAAACATATAAGATAGGCTCTTATTCAGGGTGAGGGTCCGGATTAATGCGAGCAATCTGTATGTACAGGGTGTGGGAAACATATAAGATAGACTCTTATTCAGGGTGAGGGTCCGGATTAATGCGAGCAATCTGTATGTACAGGGTGTGGGAAACATATAAGATATTCAGAGCGAAGGACCGCTTTAAATCCAGGTTTTGTTCCCTGACCTGAGGGCACCCGGATTTGCCCCCCCCCCCCCCCCAGAATCGCAAGCACAGACTTTCGCCCAATCAGAGCAGTGTGTCATGCATGTTAATGCTCTGCAATCAGAAACAGAAGTGGCAGCTCCCACCTCGGATGTTGGTCTCAAACACGGAAGCGTTGATATCGATGTCAAAATCCACCCTGTCCTGAAGCACGTTCACCACTCGCTGGAACTCGGAGGTATTCCCGATGATCTGAAAGAAGCAAAGGCAGGTTATGTATCACTAACCTGGTGTAAAAAAAAAAAAAATATATGTTTTTATAAAGCTCAATAATAAACAGAGTTCCATTTTCTTACCTATTTATTTTGCAGTTTCCGCTTAAAGTGGACCAAAACACAGGATTTTGACTATCCTGGGTTTTGGTCCTTTCCCCCAATCGGGGATGCCCCGCTGTGCGAAACCCCTCAGGACACCGAGACCAGCTGACCTCTTCCCGGTTACACAGCGCGTCTAAGAGCAGCGCCTCTGATCGCCCTGATGGCCACATCCTCTGCTTACCTCTAACGAGGGGCGTGCCCGTGCCGGCCACTCACAAATGCCTGGTGCGGGCGCGCGCCCTGCTAGAGGGATAGCGGGGATGCAGCCGCTGCTCTTAGACGCGCCCAGGGACCAGTAAATGAGGTAAGTGAATGGGGCGACCTGGGAGGGTTTCACGCAGCGGGGCATCCTGATTTTTGATGCCCCCGGGGGGGGGTGAATTGATCGGTCCTCCCAGGCCGATTGACGTGGGTTTTGTGCCACTTTAATAACCAATACAATTCAATCTTTCATTCAAGTGGACCAGCACCTTGTGTTTTTTTTTCCACCTAAATAACAACCCATGCCATGCCCCAGGACCCGTTAAAGATAAGACAACAAAAAAAATTACCTTAGATTATCCTGCGCGGCGTCGCGTCACTTTTTTGTTGCGCGTCGCCATCTTGAAAATGCATGTAAGAGGAAGAGATCGTTTGACCTCTTCCTCTTGCAATTCTCGCGCATGCGCAGTAGCTCCTGATGCGAGCGGCGCTTCACTTTACCTAAGCGGCGCTACTGCGCATGCGCTCCCTCCGCTGTTCCCCTGTCTGCAGAGCGCGCTCACTTAAAGAGAAAAAATGCCCGGTTTCTTTTTCTCTTTAGGTGAGTGCGCGAGCGTACTCTGCAGCCGGGTGAACGGCGAAGGGAGCGAACGTCAGGGAAGTTCCTGTGAAAGGTGAGTTAATGATTTATTTTCTATTTTTGACATTTTTTTTTTGTTTTTCAGGAACTAGAGACCAGAGAGACGTGCACGCCCCCTGAGAGAGGAAAGAGGCCACGCCCCCCCGATGACGTTGAGAAGAGGAGAAGAAATCGCGCGAGTGAGGAGACGGACAAGGAAGAAATGGACGGACAAGCAAGATGGACAGCATGCAAATGAACGGACAAGAGCTGGAGGGCGGGACTTCCGGACAAGATTTTTGAAGAATACAGGCGCTGCGAGGGACAGAAGACTGCAAAAGTCATCAAAAGGTAAAGTGTCTTTTTATGTTTAACTGTTTAGACACTTGTTGTTTTGGAGGGTGTTGGTCCACTTTAAAGTCCTATTGTAAATAATGGGCCTTTATGGAAAATTAATGTACAAAAGATGGGGATGCCCAAGAATTCCCCCCGGGAAAATTCACACGACAAAGACAAGATTTTAAAAAACATACAAGACATACAGTTTCATAATCTGCCACTGTATGTCTTGTATGTTTTTTAAAATCTTTTTAAAAATACTATAGGGAAGGTCCTGAGGAAGTGACGCTAGTGACGTCACGCAACGCGTAGACGGAGGGACAGTGGGCTGGCGGTCGTACTGTTATGTAAGTCTACTTTCTCTTGTTATTGGGGATTGCTTTCCTTGGTCCCCCCTGGCTTGGTCCTCACTGTTTGTATTTTTTATAACTAGATTTAGGTTGTGGCCCTGCTAGGGTCTTGTACACCCTATTATATAGGATTTATATAGGATTAAGATGCACTGTTGGTCTGTGTATATACCATATTTTTCGTCCTATAAGACGCACCCAGGATTTTGGGGAGGCAAATAAGAAAAATAATATTTTTAACCAAATTATAGGCAAAGTGCAGTGTCCTCCAATTACAGTAATCCCCCTCCCATTCCCAATAGCCAGTATGTCATTCCCCCTTCCCATAGGCAGAGTGGAATTCCACTCATCCTATTCCCCATATATGCAGTGTGGCATTCCCCCCATCCCATAGGCAGTGTGTCATTCCCCCTCCCATTCCCCATATATGCAGTGTGGCATTCCCCCCTCCCATTCTCCATAGGCAGTGTGGCATTCCCCCTCCCATTCCCCATATAGGCAGTGTGGCATTCCACCCCTCCCATTCCCCATATAGGCAGTGTGGCATTCCCCCTCCCATTCCCCATATAGGCAGTGTGTCATCCCCTCTCCCATTCCCCATATAGGCAGTGTGGCATTCCCCCTCCCATTCCCCATATAGGCAGTGTGTCATCCCCTCTCCCATTCCCCATATAGGCAGTGTGGCATTCCCACCTCATATTCCCCATATAGGCAGTGTGGCATTCCCCCTCCCATTCCCCATATAGGCAGTGTGGCATCCCCCTCCCATTCCCCATATAGGCAGTGTGGCATTCCCCCTCCCATTCCCCATATAGGCAGTGTGGCATTCCACCCCTCCCATTCCCCATATAGGCAGTGTGACATTCCCCCTCCCATTCCCCATATAGGCAGTGTGGCATTCCCCTCCCATTCCCCATATAGGCAGTGTGGCATCCCCCTCCCATTCCCCATATAGGCAGTGTGACATTCCCCCCTCATATTCCCCATATAGGCAGTGTGTCATCCCCCCTCCCATTCCCCATATAGGCAGTGTGGCATTCCACCCCTCCCATTCCCCATATAGGCAGTGTGGCATTCCCCCTCCCATTCCCCATATAGGCAGTGTGGCATCCCCCTCTCATTCCCCATATAGGCAGTGTGGCATTCCCCCTCCCATTCCCCATATAGGCAGTGTGACATTCCCCCTCCCATTCCCCATATAGGCAGTGTGGCATTCCCCTCCCATTCCCCATATAGGCAGTGTGGCATCCCCCTCCCATTCCCCATATAGGCAGTGTGGCACCCCCCCCTCCCATTCCCCATATAGGCAGTTGGCATTCCCCCTCCCATTCCCCATATAGGCAGTGTGGCATCCCCCTCTCATTCCCCATATAGGCAGTGTGACATTCCCCCCTCCCATTCCCCATATAGGCAGTGTGACATTCCCCCCTCATATTCCCCATATAGGCAGTGTGACATTCCCCCTCCCATTCTCCATATAGGCAGTGTGACATTCCCCCCTCCCATTCCCCATATAGGCAGTGTGACATTCCCCCCTCATATTCCCCATATAGGCTGTGTGGCATTCCCCCCTCCCATTCCCCATATAGGCAGTTGGCATTCCCCCTCCCATTCCCCATATAGGCAGTGTGACATTCCCCCCTCCCATTCCCCATATAGGCAGTGTGACATTCCCCCCTCATATTCCCCATATAGGCAGTGTGACATTCCCCCCTCATATTCCCCATATAGGCAGTGTGACATTCCCCCTCCCATTCTCCATATAGGCAGTGTGACATTCCCCCCTCATATTCCCCATATAGGCAGTGTGGCATTCCCCCTCCCATTCCCCATATAGGCAGTTGGCATTCCCCCTCCCATTCTCCATATAGGCAGTGTGACATTCCCCCCTCCCATTCCCCATATAGGCAGTGTGACATTCCCCCCTCATATTCCCCATATAGGCTGTGTGGCATTCCCCCCTCCCATTCCCCATATAGGCAGTTGGCATTCCCCCTCCCATTCCCCATATAGGCAGTGTGGCATTCCCCCTCCCATTCTCCATATAGGCAGTGTGACATTCCCCCCTCCCATTCCCCATATAGGCAGTGTGACATTCCCCCCTCATATTCCCCATATAGGCTGTGTGGCATTCCCCCCTCCCATTCCCCATATAGGCAGTGTGACATTCCCCCCTCATATTCCCCATATAGGCAGTGTGACATTCCCCCCTCATATTCCCCATATAGGCTGTGTGGCATTCCCCCCTCCCATTCCCCATATAGGCAGTGTGACATTCCCCCCTCATATTCCCCATATAGGCAGTGTGACATTCCCCCCTCATATTCCCCATATAGGCTGTGTGGCATTCCCCCCTCCCATTCCCCATATAGGCAGTTGGCATTCCCCCTCCCATTCCCCATATAGGCAGTGTGACATTCCCCCCTCCCATTCCCCATATAGGCAGTGTGACATTCCCCCCTCATATTCCCCATATAGGCAGTGTGACATTCCCCCCTCATATTCCCCATATAGGCAGTGTGACATTCCCCCTCCCATTCTCCATATAGGCAGTGTGACATTCCCCCCTCCCATTCCCCATATAGGCAGAGTGGCATTCCCCCTCCCATTCTCCATATAGGCAGTGTGACATTCCCCCCTCATATTCCCCATATAGGCAGTGTGGCATTCCCCCTCCCATTCCCCATATAGGCAGTTGGCATTCCCCCTCCCATTCTCCATATAGGCAGTGTGACATTCCCCCCTCCCATTCCCCATATAGGCAGTGTGACATTCCCCCCTCATATTCCCCATATAGGCTGTGTGGCATTCCCCCCTCCCATTCCCCATATAGGCAGTGTGGCATTCCACCTCCCATTCTCCATAGAAGCAGTGTTACACCCCCCTCCCGTTCCCCATAAGCACACAATAACAAAGAAAAAAAAAATAAACTCACATGTTCATCCCGCGTTGAAGATGGAGGTGCTTCCCCGCCGCTGCTCCTTACTGGCCGGGCAGACACCCGGCCCCGTGAATCGGGTGGGGTTGGCATGGCCTGCGCCGCAGGCCACGCCCACCCGTTCTATGGAGCCGGGTGTCTGCGCGGCCCGGCCAGTAAGAAGAAGCGGCGGGGACAGGGACAGCCGCTCCTTCCTCTCTTCCGCAACTTCTCTGCTGCCTCTTCTGGCAAGAGCAGCAGTGAGCAGTCGGGTCCGTGCTGCGAGTGGGCGTGGCCTGCGCCTACGCGATGCAGGACACGCCCACCTGCTGCACGGACCCGGCTGTTTACTCCTGCCCTTGCCGGAAGAGGCAGCAGCTGGAGGGCAGGTGATGATGGCGGAGCGGCAGGCGCTGCCTCCGTCTCTGCCGCTGCTATCACTGCCTCAGCTATAGCAGCGGCGGGGACGGGGACAGAGCCCACCGCTCTTCAGTCTTCTTCTGGCCTCCTGCAGTGCGGCAGGCAACGCGGGAGCGCTGGGAACGGGTGAGTTTAATTTTATTTTTTTTTTTTTACATTCGCCCGATAAGGCGCACTGGCATTTTCCCCCCACTTTTGGGGGAAAATAAGTGCGTCTTATAGGGCGAAAAATACGGTACTTATTTGGTTTTGAGTCAGTTTGGTTAGATATCGTGTGTCATTTAGCACTTTGCACTAATGCACTTTAGAATTTAGCCAGGTGTTATATATCATGAATTGGGACTATATTAATCATAATTGCCATCCCCATTGCCCCCAGAAGTGTTGTTCCCTTCCTTATTGAACATTATCCTTGTGTCTTTAGTGTTTTTTTATTGATGTCTAGTGTTTGTAGTCATGTGACTTTTCTATTAATAAACAAATACTTTTAATATAGCAGTGGTGCCATATTTTGTGGGGGTTTGGGAAGGAGTGGGACCTTCCCTATAGTATTTTTACAGAGTGTATTTCACCCACATGTGCACACTGCTTTGTTGATAGTGATAAAGTTTCCAGTGCAGTCTCATAGTTTGTTCCAGTTTTTTAAAATCTTGTCTTTGTCGTGTTTGGATAATCATTTAGTAATAAAAACATTTCTATTTTTATAATTGGGTGTGTGCAATAGTAAATCTTTGGTGAATTTTCCCGGGGGGGGGGGGGGGGGGGGGGAATTCTTGGGCATCCCCATCTTTTGTACATACATACACCACAGATACTCTCATTGTTTGGTGCCACCTCATCCACCCCAGTGGGTTGTTTTAGTTATGGAAAATCAATATTGCTAATAATGTTGCATACCGTATATACTCGAGTATAGGTCGACCCGAATATAAGCCGAGGCACCTAATTTTACCACAAAAAAATGGAACAAGTTATTGACTCGAGTATAAGCCGAGGCGGCTTTTTTCAATTGGAATTGGAGTTGACACACAGAAACAGAGACATACACACACACACACACACACAGAAAGAGACACACACACAGAAAGGGACACACACACACACACAGAAAGAGAGACACACACACACAGAAAGGGACACACACACAGAAAGGGACACACACACACACACAGAAAGAGAGACACACACACAGAAAGAGAGACACACACACACACGCACACACACAAAGGGACACACACACAGAAAGAGACACACACACAGAAAGAGACACACACACACAGAAAGAGAGACACACACACAGAAAGAGAGACACACACACAGAAAGAGACACACACACACAGAAAGAGAGAGACACACACACAGAAAGAGAGAGACACACACACAGAAAGAGAGAGACACACACAGAAAGAGAGAGACACACACACAGAAAGAGAGAGACACACACACAGAAAGAGAGAGACACACACACAGAAAGAGAGAGACACACACACAGAAAGAGAGAGACACACACACAGAAAGAGAGAGACACACACACAGAAAGAGAGAGACACACACACAGAAAGAGAGAGACACACACACAGAAAGAGAGAGACACACACACAGAAAGAGAGAGACACACACACAGAAAGAGAGAGACACACACACAGAAAGAGAGAGACACACACACAGAAAGAGAGAGACACACACACAGAAAGAGAGAGACACACACACAGAAAGAGAGAGACACACACACAGAAAGAGAGAGACACACACACAGAAAGAGAGAGACACACACACACACAGGGACACACACACACACAAAGGGACACACACACACACACAGGGACACACACACACACACAGGGACACACACACAGGGACACACACAGGGACACACACACAGGGACACACACACACAGGGACACACACACACAGGGACACACACACACAGGGACACACACACACAGGGACACACACACACAGGGACACACACACACAGGGACACACACACACAGGGACACACACACACACAGGGACACACACACACACAGGGACACACACACACAGGGACACACACACACAGGGACACACACACACAGGGACACACACACACAGGGACACACACACACAGGGACACACACACACAGGGACACACACACACAGGGACACACACACACACAGGGACACACACACAGAAAGAGACACACACACAGAAAGAGACACACACACAGAAAGAGAAACAGACACACACACACACACACCATACCACCCAAGTGTCCCTGATTTGGAGGGACTGTCCCTCTTTGAAGCTCATGCCCCCATGTCCCTCGTTGTTCTCCTTTGTCCCTCTTTGAGGTGGAACATGCAGATCTGCATTAATAAATGATTCATTCCTCTATTCAAAGTGTTTCTATTGTTGTAAGTATCCCACACCCTGTACATACAGATTGCTCACATTAATCCGGACCTTCACCCTGAATAAGAGCCTATCTTATATGTTTCCCACACCCTGCACATACAGATTGCTCACATTAATCCGGACCTTCACCCTGAATAAAAGCCTGTCTTATATGTTTCCCACACCCTGTACATACAGATTGCCCTCATTAATCCGGACCTTCACCCTGAATAAGAGCCTATCTTATATGTTTCCCACACCCTGTACATACAGATTGCTCACATTAATCCGGACCTTCACCCTGAATAAGAGCATATCTTATGTTTCCCACACCCTGTACATACAGATTGCTCACATTAAAAATCATCCTACCTGCATCTACTGCATGTTATGAGCCTTTAAACATCCAAGATGGCGACTCATGGAGCATCAGGCAGCCTGCAAACAGGAAGTGCCTACTGACTGTGCTGCTCTGCATTCTGGGATTGCTGACCTTTTCCTGACCCCAGCTCTGCTCTGTCTGAGCAAAGCACAGCTATAACCCCGCCCCCCTGTACTTTATGCCGCTCTCCTCTCCTGGATGTTTGAGTCAAGATGGCGGCGCCCGTATCCTAAAGTCCTGAACAGAGTTGCAGCCCAGTGGGGGAAAGAATAATAAGTGACTAAAAACTTAAAATATATTAATGTTAGATGCTGGGGAATCGTTTTATAAGGGTTTGGGCTTTTCATTAAATCATGGTGAAGGTCCGGATTAAGTTCTTTGTCTTTGTGGAATAAGCCAGGTCAGTGTTATACAAACACACAGTATAAAATACATTGTATAATGAGAACATAACATTAAAAAAAAAAGGGAAACAAACACTCACCAACAGCGTGTCCAGCGCGTCGATCAGCGTCAGAGAAAAGCTGCAATAAAACAGAGTGCGGTGAAGGCCGATCATCGTGTATTAAAGCCGAAGTCCAGTGTGGCAATGACCGGATGCCGAGGCAGGGCCGGGGGGCTACTGGGGCAATAGGAGCATGCCTCTGTCTGTGCACCAATAACACTGCGCGATCCAGGACCTCTCCGTCCTGCATCAGCATCAGGCAAGGGAAGCCATCATTCTAACACCGGACCTTCACCATGATTTAATGAAAAGCCCAAACCCTTAAAAACGATTCCCCAACATCTAAAATTAATATATTTTAAATTTTTAGTCACTTACTTATTATTCTTTCCCCCACCGGGCTGCAACTCCTGTTCAGGACTCTAGGATACGGGCGCCGCCATCTTGACTCAGAAGCATCACACTTACTGAGGAGAGGAGAGTGAGATAAAGTACAGGGGGGCGGGTTATAGCTGTGCTTTGCTCAGACAGAGCAGAGCTGGGGTCAGGGTAAGGTCAGCAATCCCAGAATGCAGAGCAGCACAGTCAGAAGACACTTCCTGTTTGCAGGCTGCCTGATGACCCATGAGCCGCCATCTTGGATATTTAAAGGTTCATAACATGCAGTAGATGCAGGTAGGATGGGATGTGGGAAACATATAAGATAGGCTCTTATTCAGGGTGAAGGTCCGGATTAATGTGGGCAATCTGTATGTACAAGGTGTGGGAAACATATAAGATAGGCTCTTATTCAGGATGAAGGTCCGGATTAATGTGAGCAATCTGTATGTACAGTGTGTGGGAAACATATAAGATAGGCTCTTATTCAGGATGAAGGTTTAAGGACCCAAAGTTTTTTTTCTTTTTATTTACTTTAGGTCTGTTTGAAGCTTGGTGTGATATAATAGATGCCGGTGGCCTCCGACCTCCTCTGACAACTTCTGAGGTTCTTCACCTATATTTATCCAGAAATCTGCCACTTATAGGTAAGGAGAGCGAAGCAGCCACTTACCTGCCCCAGGTGTCCTGGCCATCGCAGGTCAGTGGCCTCAGTTCATCGTATGGGAAGGCGTTGTCCAGGTAATTGTTGTAAGCGTGATAGAACATGGCCTTCACCCGATCCCTGCAAACACAAGCCACCCCATCAGTGCTGGAAAATATGGTGGATATCAAACTACCCACTTTTATATGCCCATCCCTTATATTCTTATCCTTTATATTCCCATCCTTTATATGCCCATTCATTATATTCTTATCCTTTATATTCCCATTCTTTATATGCCCATTTCTTATATTCGTATCCTTTATATGCCCATTCCTTATATTCTTATCCGTTATATTGCTATCATTTATACGCCCATTCCTTATGTTCTTATCTTTTATATTCCCATCCTTTATAGGCCCATTCCTTATATTCTTATCCTTTATTATCCTTTATATTCCTATCCTTTATATGCCCATTCCTTATACTGTTATCCTTTATATTCCCATCCTTTATATGCCCATTCCTTATATTCTTTATATTCCCATCCTTTATAGGCCCATTCCTTATATTCTTATCCTTTATTATCCTTTATATTCCTATCCTTTATATGCCCATTCCTTATACTGTTATCCTTTATATGCCCATTCCTTATATTCCCATCCTTTATATGCCCATTCCTTATATTCTTATCCTTTAAATTCCCATTCCTTATATTCTTATCCTTTATATTCCTATCCTTTATATGCCCATACCTTATATTCTTATCCTTTATATTCTTATCCTTTATATGCCCAGTCCTTATATTCTTATCTGTTATATTCCCATCCTTTATATGCCCATTCCTTATATTCTTATCCTTTATTATCCTTTATATTCCTATCCTTTATATGCCCATTCCTTATACTGTTATCCTGTATATTCCCATCCTTTATATGCCCAGTCCTTATATTCTTATCCTTTATATTCCCTTCCTTTATATGCCCATCACCTAGTTGAACTGCATTTATCTACATAACAACCGTCTGACCCCAAGTCTGATTTAACCACACCACAACCTGACCCCCAAATGACTCATCTGTATGACAGCTCTCATTCGACTGCACCACGTGACCCCATAATCCATTATATAACATTCTCACAATTAAAAATAAAAAAATAAAATAAGAAAAGGAGTTGTCTACAGTTCTGCTTACCACAGTAAACATTGCACAGAAAATCTCGGCATAGATGAGCAGCCTTTAGTATGTTTATATATAATGCATATGATTGGAGTTTAGAAACTAACAACCTTTATGGAATCATCCCGGGGCGGGTGGAGAATACCTGCCTCCCTTTCCCCCGGATTGAGCAGATCAATCGAACTGGAGGGGCGGGTCGGGCTGCAGAGAGTTTGTATGACTGCTTTGTCTTTGGTGTATTAAACCGGACCTTCACCATGATTTATTGAAAAGCCCAAACCCTTATAAAACGATTCCCCAGCATCTAAAGTTAATATATTTGAGGTTTTTAGTCACTTTAACGTGCTCATTAATGTGGGCAAGCTGTATGTACAGGGTGTGGGAAACATATAAGATAGACTCTTATTCAGGGTGAAGGTCTGGATTAATGTGGGCAATCTGTATGTACAGGGTGTGGGAAACATATAAGATAGGCTCTTATTCAGGGTGAGGGTGCAGATTAATGTGAGCAATCTGTATGTACAGGGTGTGGGAAACATATAAGATAGGCTCTTATTCAGGGTGAAGGTCCGGATTAATGCGAGCAATCTGTATGTACAGGGTGTGGGAAACATATAAGATAGGCTCTTATTCAGGGTGAAGGTCTGGATTAATGTGAGCAATCTGTATGTACAGGGTGTGGGAAACATATAAGATAGGCTCTTATTCAGGGTGAAGGTCCGGATTAATGCGAGCAATCTGTATGTACAGGGTGTGGGAAACATATAAGATAGGCTCTTATTCAGGGTGAAGGTCTGGATTAATGTGAGCAATCTGTATGTACAGGGTGTGGGAAACATATAAGATAGGCTCTTATTCAGGGTGAAGGTCCGCTTTAACATGCATAACTTAACTCATTACTTGGAATGTTCCTCTTAATTGCATGTTTACTTTATGTTTAAAGTAATGTTTAAAATTTGTTGTTTATGTGTATGTTTAAAATTTGAAATGGATAAATAAAGAATATACAAAAAAAAAAAAGAAACTAATAACCGAGGTCTGTATGATAGCCAGGCTGTGTGATTGATTTATCGATTTACACTCAATCAATCGGCCGATCAGCGAGTGAGTGGTGGGGGGTGACCAACCTGTAGTGGGCCATGTCCTGCTCGGTGATCGGGCGCTGGGCGGCATAGTGACCCGGCAGCACGGCCACCAACAAGCCCACACACGCCACGTAAGAGAGACCGACCATCGCATGCCCGACTCCGCTCCTACAAGCCTCTCGCTGACAGCCGGGCACGTCCACTTCCGGCTACGCCGCTGATTGGCTGCTTGCAGACCCTCTACGTGTTTACGTCCTCCGGATTGGACAAAAAGTGATGACGCGTCAGTCGAGTCACCGCAGGCGGGCCGCCATATTTGTTCCTGGCACAGCTGCACGATCTGTCACGTGTCATAGTGGGATTGCTGCAGTTGTTATTCTTTTTTTTTTTTTATATTATGTGGAGACAACGGGACCATTCAAATGCCAAACTGAGCTGTGTATACCTATAATGTATTATAAGTATGTATGTTTTCACCCTGTACATACAGATTGCTCACATTAATCCGGACCCTCACCCTGAATAAGAGCCTATTTTATATGTTTCCCCCCTATACATACAGATTGCTCACATTAATCCGGACCTTCACCCTGAATAAGAGCCTATTTTATATGTTTCCCCCCTATACATACAGATTGCTCACATTAATCCGGACCTTCACCCTGAATAAGAGCCTATCTTATATGTTTCCCCCCTGTACATACAGATTGCCCACATTAATCCAGACTTTCACCCTGAATAAGAGTTTATCTTATATGTTTCCCACACCCTGTACATACAGATTGCTCACATTAATCCGGACCCTCACCCTGAATAAGAGCCTATTTTATATGTTTCCCCCCTGTACATACAGATTGCCCACATTAATCCAGACCCTCACCCTGAATAAGAGCCTATCTTATATGTTTCCCACACTCTGTACATACAGATTGCCCGCATTAGAGCATCCTACCTGCATCTACTGCATGTTATGACCCTTTAAACATCCAAGATGACGGCTCATGGAAAATCAGGCAGCCTGCAAACAGGAAGTGTCTTCTGACTGTGCTGCTCTGCATTCTGGGATTGCTGGCCTTTTTCTGACCCCAGCTCTGCTCTGTCTGAGCAAAGCACAGCTATAACCCGCCCCCCTGTACTTTATCCCACTCTCCTCTCCTTAGTAAGTGTGATGCTTCTGAGTCAAGATGGCGGCGCCCGTATCCTAAATTCCTGAACAGAGTTGCAGCCCAGTGGGGGGAAAGAATAATAAGTGTCTAAAAACTTAAACTATATTAATGTTAGATGCTGGAGAATCGTTTTTTAAGGGTTTGGGCTTTTCAATAAATCATGGTGAAGGTCCGGTTTAAATTAGACCACGCCCCCATCATTGAGGGATGGATAGGAGATACATTGTAACAGTTACAACAATAGAAACACTTTGAATAGGCAAATGAATCATTTATTGCTGCAGATCTGCATGTTACACCTCAAAGAGGGACACTTGGGAGTGTTGCTTATATATTATATATATTATATATATATTAATATCAACTCTCTATGTGATTACATAGACAAAGCTCCGCGGGAATAAACTTGTTTTAAAAGTCTCTTGCAATTATTCACCAGTTGTGCTTAGCTTAAAAATTCATGTGATCCCACCACCAGAATCACATCACACGTACCAGATTGCTGGTTAAAACAAGCCCATCATATCTTAACTTAACTTCCGCCAGAAAGAGCACTTCAAAGATTATCTTCCCGTGATGTATATTATGTCAGCACCCGTTATTCACAACGGTATTTTCCAATGCTTCAAGATAAACACCTCAGTAGATCCAGATATTGCATGAAGGGAAATATTGAAAGACCGAACATAGCATAATACTGTTTGCAATGGGGTCAATTTAAAAAGCTTTATTGCGCTTACCCTTCCACACTTTCATACACGCATGTAAAAACAAAAGGGGCTGTCCTCATCCACCTCCGCTCCTCCTTGGGTCATCAAGCAGGGGAATTGAACAACAAACCTTGCCGCCCCGGCCGTGGGCTGAGCAAGTGAAGACACCGCTGTTTGGAGCAGTCAGAAAGACACGTAGTGAATCAAACATTGTCTATATGTTTCCTACACCCTGTACATACAGATTGCAAACATTAATCCGGACCTTCAACCTGAATAAGAGCCTATCTTATGTTTCCCACACCCTGTACATACAGATTGCTCACATTAAAACTCATCCTACCTGCATCTACTGCGTGTTATGAACCTTTAAACATCCAAGATGGCGGCTCATGGAGCATCAGGCAGCCTGCAAACAGGAAGTGTCTTCTGACTGTGTCGCTCTGCATTCTGGGATTGCTGTCCTTTCCCTGACCCCAGCTCTGCTCTGTCTGTGCGAAGCACAGCTATAATCTGCCTTCCTGTACTTTATCTTGCTCTCCTCGCCTCAGTAAGTGTGAAGCTTCTGAGTCAAGATGGCGGCGCCCGTCTCCTAAAGTCCTGAACAGAGTTGCAGCCCAGTGGGGGAAAGAATAATAAGTGACTAAAAACTTAAATATATTAATTTTAGATGCTGGGGAATCGTTGTTTAAGGGTTTGGGCTTTTCATCAAATTATGGTGATGGTGCGGTTTAAGCAGTGATGCAAAACAACCATAGGGAGGCGTGAGGAGTCTGCTTGTTCCCGATTCTTGGCTTGTCCCAGTAATTTATCCGATGTGACCGACTCCTGGGATGATCAGCTAAGGTCTGACTCCCTCAGACCATACAGATGAGCTGGAGGCAGAGCAGTTGAGCATTTAATATGCATGGCAACCGGTTCTGATTGGACGACAGCCACCGCATGCATCGTAGGGAAAGGCGAGTTTTACTAGGCGATCACACAGCAGGACATCCCAAATCAGGGAAAGGAACAAACCCTCAGATAGTCAGAATCCCAGGTTTTGCTCCAGTTTAGGACACAAAGCTGTCCTTGAAATCTTTGTGAGAAAACATATTCCGCCCTTCCCCTGTCAGGCTTCTCAATTCTGAGTCTTGTTATTTAATTCTAGTGAGGTGAAAAAAGCAATTCTGTGAGTACTCACCTGTAGAATTGTTTTTGTTCTTGCATGGCACGGCCTGCTTCGGTATCCATAACAGTTGGATAATTCTGCCACCAGGTGGCGCAGTGTACTGCAGAAGAGCTGTGGCATCTCCCAGCCCCCTATAAAAACGGGACTAACCATAGAGTTCCCAGTGTAGATAAGCAGTGAGACAAGAAGCCAGGAGAGAATAAGTAAAAAATTTAAAAAAGGTAAAAGACCCCAATTAACTTGGAACAATCACCATAAAGAGGCAACCAAGAATAACGATAACAAGGGTGGGGCGAAGCGGGCCGTGCCATGCAAGAACAAAAACAATTCTACAGGTGAGTACTCACAGAATTGCTTTTTCTTAATTGCATGGCACGGCCCGCTTCAGTATTCATAACAGTTGGGAGATCCAAAAGCAGTGTCCAAAAGTATGGTGGGATCCCCAATGAGTAACAGCCGGCAGTTTAAGTCACTACCGCCTGAAGCACCTTGCGGCCAAAAGCAGCATCAGCTGAGGCCCTGACATCAACCTTGTAAAACTTGGAAAAAGTATGAACAGAAGACCAAGTAGCGGCCTTACAAACTTGTTCAACAGAAGCTTGGTGCTGAAAAGCCCAAGAGGCACCAATAGCACGAGTGGAATGAGCAGTAATCCTAAAGGGAGGTTCCTTCCCCTTAGCAGAATAGGCTTGAACCACCGCCTCACGGATTCACTTGCTGAATTGGATTTAGCCGGAGGCAAACCCTTCCTGGGTCCAGAAGTGAGAACAAAAAGAGCATCAGATTTCCTGAAAGGCTCAGTAGCGACCAAATAAAACTTCAGAGCCCTGACACCATCCAGAGAATGAAGGGTCCGCTCCTTGGAATTAGCAGGGTTAGGACACAATGAAGGCAAAACAATGTCCTGATTGAGATGAAAAGCAAACACCACCTTAGGCAAGAAATCCGGCTTAAGCCGAAACACCACCTTATCCTGATGCCTCTCAAAATAAGGAGGTTTGATGGAAAGCGCCACCAGCTCAGAAACTCGCCTGACCAAAGTAATAGCCACCAAAAAGGCTACCTTAAGAGTCAGAATAGGCAAAGCAGCCCCACGGATAGGCTCAAAGGGAGGACCCTGCAGATCAGACAACACCAGATTCAAGTCCCAGACTGGTAGCATAGGCTTACGAGGTGGACGCACATGAGTAACACCCTGGAAAAAGGTTTTAACCAACCAGTGATTGGCAAAGGATCTTTGGAAAAAAATTGCCCGAGCTGAAACATGGCCTTTGAGGGTACTTAGTTGAAGGCCATGTTGCAAAAATTCCAGAATCCTGGGAATGGAAAAAAACCCGACAGGGAAGAGACTTGGACTCACACCAGGCAATGTAAGCTTGCCAGATCCTGTAATAGATAAAGGACGAGGACTTCTTCCTAGCCCGAATCATGGTATCAACAACAGAAGCAGGCAACCCCTTCTCTGTCAAGATGTAGGTTTCAGCAGCCAAGCCGTTAAAGTTAGCGTTTGTAAATTGGGATGGCGTAGCTGTCCCTGAGTGACAAGATCTGGATCCCTGGGCAAGGCGTACTGGTCTACTGCCAACTGCACGACATCTGCGAACCACACCCTTCTTGGCCAACAGGGGGTCACCAGGATTGCTGACACCCCCTCCTGAGCAATCTTGCGCATGACCTTGCCCAGTAGAGGGAACGGAGGGAACACATAGGGAAGCCGAAACTCCGTCCAAGGCATTGCCAGTGCATCCGTGGCGAAGGCCAGAGAATCCTGTGACAGGGAGACAAACCTGGGAAGTTTGTGATTGTGACGGGACGCAAACAGGTCCACATCTGGCTGACCCCAGCAGTGACACAGGGAGAGAAACACCTGGTAGTTGAGGGACCATTCCCCCAGACGAGACGTCCCCCTGCTCAGGGAGTCCGCCATCTGGTTCTCCACCCCCAGCATGTATACCACTGAGATGCAGGAGACATTCTGTTCCGCCCAAGACAGTATCAGAGACACTTCTTTGAAGGCTTGCTTGCTCCGAGTCCCTCCCTGATGGTTGATGTAGGAAACCGCCGTCTGGTTGTCTGAGCAGATCTGAACAGTCCGACCCCGAAGGTGTGTGGTCAGGTGGGACAGAACCAACCTGATCGCCCTCAGTTCCAGGACATTGATGGGAGCATGGGCCTCCTGGGGGCCCCAACGACCCTGGAACTGTAGGGACTTCCAAAAGCCCCCCCAGAAGATTCCTCAAGTCCAGCCACCACGAAAGGGACTGCCTGGCCAGAGGAGACAGAGCAAATTCCTGATCCAGGGACACAGGGTCCCGATCCCAAAGAGAGAAGAGGTGCAACTGAAGAGGTCTCATATGAAACTGAGCGAAGGGGACCGCCTCGAAGCAGGACACCATCAGGCCCACTAACTGCATCCCCTGCCGAATGGAGGGATGAGGACACAAGAGCAGAGCCCGTACCTGCTTCTGAAGGCCCTCCACCTTCTGCTGAGGAAGGAACACCTTGACATGAGAGGTATCTAGTGTCATGCCCAGAAAGGACCTCACCAAGGACGGGGACAGTGAAGACTTCAAGACTTCGGACTCCAGAGTGGAGATCACCACCAGGGGGTCCTGTTTGGACTGAGCCACAATGAGGATGTTGTCCATGTAGGAAGGATGCGAATGCCCCTTGGTGAACACCCGAGGCGCTGAGGTGATACAGAGTGGTAAGGCCACAAACTGGTAATGCTGATCCTCCAGCACGAACCTCAGAAATATCTGATGACCTGGGAAGATAGGCACATGAAGATAAGCATCCCTGATGTCCACGGTGGTCATGAAGTCGCCGGGCGAAGGGTACCAACAGCAGAGCGTAGAGTCTCCATGCGAAAATGTTTGAATCTGACAAACTTGTTGAGGCCCTTCAAGTCCAGGATGGGCCTCGGAGAGCCGTCCTTTTTGGGGACCGTGAAGAGATTGGAATAGTACCCCTGACCCTGTTCTCGATGGGGCACCGGACAAATGACCCCTGACTCCAGCAGGCATTGAACCGCCGAAAGTAACCCTTGAGCTGACAGGGGGTTTAAAGACATCCGGGATCTGATGAATCTTGGGGGCAGCCAGGCTGCAAACTATCTTGTAACCGGAGGACACCACCTCCTGAATCCACCGGTCTGAAACGTGGAGCCTCCAGCCGTGAGCAAAGAGCCGAAGCCGTCCCCCCACCCGGATGGGTGAGGGCGCTCCCTCATACCTGAGGGGCCTTGGGAGGAGGTTTGGGCTTGGAACCCCAGGAGAGACCAGGACGTCCACGGGATCTGCCACAGCCCCAAGACTCTCTGCGGCTACCTGAGAAGAGGGAACCACGACCTCCTCTGGAAGAACGAAGGGAGGGGAGGGAGACGGAGGTCCCCCGAAAAGGCCGGGGCTGTCTCCTACGCTGAGGCAGCCTGCCATCCTTGGCCAAAACATCAAGACGCTCACCAAAGAGCAGCAGCCCCGTAAGGGGAGCCCAGTGAGAGCCTTCTTAGCAGAAGCATCAACTGCCCACTGACGTAACCAAACAGAGGGGTGCATAGCCACCAAAAGTGCAGAGGCCCTACCGCCCAGCCTCACAGCATCATCCATGGCAGTAAGGATAAATACAACAAAATCCGAGCAAAGTAAGAGGGCCCTATAATCCTCCCTTCTCCTACCAGCCATAGCGCCATCACAGAGATGTTTGAGCAGTTTCTTAAGGGCAATAGCAGTAATGGCAGCAGCACAGGCCGGGCACAGTCCAGCCCCCACACAAGTAAAAGTATGGCAGGCCAGCTGATCCATGCGCCGTCCTCGCTGTCCTTCAGAGTGGTAGTGTCAGTAGAAGGTATGACCTAAGTGTTAGACAGGCCTAGCATGGGAGCCTCCACCTCAGGGGGACAGGACCAATGCTTTACTAGATCAGCAGGAAAGGGATACCTCTTATCCAATCCCTTGGGCACAGCGGCCAGCCTGTTAGGACATTCCCACTCCCTAAGCACCATAGAAGTAAAATGGCCCTGCTCAGGGAACTCCAGACACTATTTACCAGGACGAAAAAGCTCACCCTGCTTTCTTTTAGCCACCTCAGGGGGAGCAATGTGCAAGATTTCGAAACTTTGTGACAGCAGATTGTCAGTGTCCTCAGGGTACCATGATTCCTCCCCGGACGCAGACTCAGGGTCACTAATGCAACCCTCCTGCTGGTCCCCAGAGGAGTCAGAGTGCTGGAACAGTTCCCCTTCCTCTAGGGAATAATGTCTACCAATGGCATCAAATTCCTCATACTCCTCAGTGCAGCAGGTGGGTGAGGAAGTCAGGAAGGCTTCTGGCAAGAAGCGGCACCTAGGAATAGGCCCGGCAAGCTGCTTCTCAATGTTGGCCACACGAAGTGCCAGATCAGACTGTGACCCCCTGCTAGCATACCCCTCACTGGGAGCTAATTGCAGCAGTGGGGGGGGGTAGGTGATGCTGAAGGGGGCGCAGAGCTGGGAAGCGATGCAGGCAAACCAAGCTGGAGCGCAAGGACACTTTGAGCTCACAGCACGCACACCGTGACATCATTGCTGATAGGGGATACCCTGCACATGGCACACAGCCGGGATTGCCCCGAAGAACCCCTAAGCACGCTATCCCCAGAAGCCTCCATATGGTGATTAACACAGGCGCAATAGGCCAGCGCTGGGTAAAGGCTAATACAAAAGCCACCCAGGATGCCCTCCTACGGGATGCCCCCAGATAAGCCCCCAGATAAGCAAAAATAGGGGGGCACCGCAGGGTCACCAAGGCACAGACCACAGGATGAAGCGGCACACCGGAGGAAACAGCGCTGCAGCCCGGAAGGGAGAAATCCAGACGCGCAGCTAATCCAAAATGGCGCCGGCAGAGGTACCTCAAGGGGCTGGCCGCAGGGGGACGACGAGATATATGTCATCCCCGCCCCCCCCCCGCGAAGAGCGCGAAAACGGCGCCCACATGACCCCGCCGGCGCCATGACAAAGCAAAAACGCCACAGGTTATAGCGCCCACAGCCGCAGTACAAATCGGCGCGGCGGGCAGAAAACACCAAAAAACACACTGTAAACGCCAAAACACCACAACTAACAACACTCGCCGCTACCACCCACCCACCCCCCGAACAAAGTCAGAGAGGGGGAGGGGGGAGAGAGACGAGAAGGCAGGGCCTTTTGCGAATATCCAGGCCAGGAGGGGGGGAGGACCCTTGAAGGAAAAGAAAATCCACAAAACACTCACCCCCTCAGAAGCTACGACAGAAACTCCGCATCCCTAATAGGCTCACCATATAGCCTATGGCCGGCTACCCTTTGTTGAACAGGTCTGCGGCTTGGAGCAGCGCTCCAGGAGCACTTGACCCTAGTGCTCTTCTACCTTCACCCGATCTGTCAGCCAAGGCTGGGAGGCAGTGAGGGTCCAGAAACAGGTGGAAATAGACTTGCAGGGCCGCAGGCTTTGTTGCCCCGCTCACCTGCGCAAGAGAGAGAGCCATCTTCTAACTTCGCAGTTTCACTGCAGAGGAAACACTGGGAACTCTATGGTTAATCCTGTTTTTATAGGGGGCCAGGAGATGCCACAGCTTTCTGCAATACCACTGCGCCACCTTGTGGCGGAATAACCCAACTGTTATGAAATGGGTGGGAAATTGGCTTAATGATCGGAAGCAGAGGGTGGTTATCAATGGTACACACTCAGATTGGGTCACTGTTACTAGTGGAGTACCACAAGGGTCAGTTCTGGGACCAATTCTCTTCAATATATATATATAAATGACATTGGGTATGGATTAAACAGTAAAGTCTCAATCTTTGCAGATGATACTAAGCTGAGTAAAGTAATTAAAACAAAAGAGGACAACAGGCAGCTACAAACAGATTTAGATAAATTGGAAGCATGGGCAGTTAAATGGCAAATGAAGTTTAACACAGATAAATGTAAGGTTATGCACATGGGAAGGAGAAATCTGTGTCATGATTACACACTAAATAAACAAACACTTAGTAAAACAACAATGGAAAAGGACCTAGGGGTTTTAGTTGACAATAAGCTCAACTGTAGTAATCAATGCCAGGCAGCTGCTTCCAAAGCAAATAGGATCATGGGGTGCATCAGGAGGGGCATAGGTGCTCATGACCAGAGCATCATTTTACCCCTGTACAAGTCACTGGTCAGACCCCATGATCCAGTTCTGGGCACCTGAGCTTAAAGTGGACCAACACCCAGGATTTTGACTATCCTGGGTTTTGGTCCACTTCAGGGGGGCACCCCGCTGTGTAAAACCCCCCAGAAACCCCCCAAAACTCACCTCACCACGCTCCCACGTAGCCACGGACAAGCGGGTGACAGCTGCGGACAAGACAGCGCGTCCGCCGCCGCCTCCCGTGCCCCCCTTTGACAGTGTGCGCGCCCGCGCCGGCCATTCACAAACGGCCGGCGCGGGCACGCCTAGAGGGGCGCGCGGGAGGCGGCTGCTGCCGCCGCCGATCAGGTGAGTTTTTTGGGGCTTTTGGGGGGTCCCTCACCGAGGGACATCCCGATCTCGGATGTCCAGCGGTGAGGGAGGTGATCGGCCCGGGAATCTTATAGATTCCCGGGCCGATCACCCCTGGGTGTTGGTCCACTTTAAGAAGGACATATCAGAACTGGAGCGCTTTCAAAGAAGGGCAACAAAGTTAATAAAAGTAGTGCGGGGGCGGGGGAGTACCCGGAAAGATTGTCCAAGTTAGGTTTATTTAGTCTAGAAAAAAGACGATTGAGGGGTGATCTAATAACTATGTATAAATATATTCGGGGTCAATACAAGGATCTGTCCCACAATCTATTTATACCCCGGAGTGTAACCATAACCCGGGGGCATCCACTAAGGTTAGAGGAAAGGTGCTTTCTCCACCGACATAGGAGGGGATTCTTCTCTGTAAGAGTATTGAGACTATGGAACTCGCTGCCAGAGGAGGTAGTAATGATGGATACAGTAAAAACGTTCAAAAGTGGCCTTGATGCCTTCCTGGCATGTAATAACATTACCAGCTATGGCTACTAGACCACTGGAAGGAGATCTATAGTGGCCGGGATGCCCTCCTTGTATGTAATAACATTACCAGCTATGGCTACTAGACCACTGGAAGGAGATCTATAGTGGCCGGGATGCCCTCCTTGCATGTAATAACATTACCAGCTATGGCTACTAGACCACTGGAAGGAGATCTATAGTGGCCGGGATGCCCTCCTTGCATGTAATAACATTACCAGCTATGGCTACTAGACCACTGGAAGGAGATCTATAGTGGCCGGGATGCCCTCCTTGTATGTAATAACATTACCAGCTATGGCTACTAGACCACTGGAAGGAGATCTATAGTGGCCGGGATGCCCTCCTTGCATGTAATAAAATTACCAGCTATGGCTACTAGACCACTGGAAGGAGATCTATAGTGTCCGGGATGCCCACTGTGCATGTAATAACATTTCCAGCTATGGCTACTAGACCACTGGAAGGAGATCTATAGTGGCCGGGATGCCCTCCTTGCATGTAATAACATTACCAGCTATGGCTACTAGACCAAAGGAAGGAGATCTATAGTGGCCGGGATGCCCTCCTTGCATGTAATAACATTACCAGCTATGGCTACTAGACCACTGGAAGGAGGTCTATAGTGGCCGGGATGCCCTCCTGGCATGTAATAACATTACCAGCTATGGCTACTAGACCACTGGAAGGAGATCTATAGTGGCCGGGATGCCCTCCTTGCATGTAATAACATTTCCAGCTATGGCTACTAGACCAAAGGAAGGAGATCTATAGTGGCCGGGATGCCCTCCTTGCATGTAATAACATTACCAGCTATGGCTACTAGACCACTGGAAGGAGATCTATAGTGGCCGGGATGTCCTCCTTGCATGTAATAACATTACCAGCTATGGCTACTAGACCACTAGAAGGAGATCTATAGTGGCCGGAATGCCCTCCTTGCATGTAATAACATTACCAGCTATGGCTACTAGACCACTGGAAGGAGATCTATAGTGGCCGGGATGCCCTCCTTGCATGTAATAACATTACCAGCTATGGCTACTAGACCAAAGGAAGGAGATCTATAGTGGCCGGGATGCCCTCCTTGCATGTAATAACATTTCCAGCTATGGCTACTAGACCAAAGGAAGGAGATCTATAGTGGCCGGGATGCCCTCCTTGCATGTAATAACATTACCAGCTATGGCTACTAGACCACTGGAAGGAGATCTATAGTGGACGGGATGCCCTCCTTGCATGTAATAACATTTCCAGCTATGGCTACTAGACCACTGGAAGGAGATCTATAGTGGACGGGATGCTCTCCTTGCATGTAATAACATTTCCAGCTATGGCTACTAGACCACTGGAAGGAGTTAAACAGGCTGAACTGGATGGACTAAAGTCTTTATTCAGCCGCACATACTATGTTATTATGTTACTGAAGCAGGTCGTGCCATGCAATAAAGAAAAGTACAGTGGGCGAAGTTGCTAATTTTGTTTTCTGTAGCCTCAATTTTCACATGTGTTTATGGATAGTTGTCCATTAATCATTAGGCCTAATCTTAAAAACCACACCACAGCTTGAGCCCATGCCCCCCCCCCTACACACCCACTTACACATACATACCCCCACCCCACAAGTTCAAAAACCCAGATGCCAGAACTCACTTCTTCCGAGTCCTCGACCAACAATGTCGCCGGCGTTCGGTTGCTGTTCCTCTCGGGGCCATAGCAATTGGCCACCGGAAATCACGTGGGCCTGGGAACGGCTGCAAGTGGAAGCAGTCCCAGAAGAGGTAACTTTTTAGCGTCCAGGCTTTTGGGCAATGTGCTGGTTACCGTGTTCCTCTGGCACAATCTGCCCCCCAGCCCACCTCAGACACAAGCAGAGGTCTCACAACATCCTGCGACTGCTTTGAGTCAATTTGAGTCAATTTTATTCCTGGAGTCGTTTCCTCACCCCCCCCCCCCCCCCCCACTGACCCTAAAATGGAATTTTCTTAGTCAGACCTGTTTCCTGGAGTGTGGCTTCGAACCTTTAATTTTGGTCTGTGATTTTAGTATAATTGCAGCTCAGTGACACCTATCACACTGCCAGGTATAATCCTGACAGCAAGCAGCAGGCTCAGGTGAGGAGGGTATGTTAAGTCCCATAGGAGCAGCCTTCCCTTTCACTTTAAACAAGGGTGTAGGTCCATTTGAAAACGGGAAAAACAGAGCCCCTCATTTATCTATCCACATGCAAAAAGGAAGATGGGATGTGTTCAGCTAATCAATATATGGCTATAATCAAGAAGGTGCTAGAGGGGTGTGACCACACTCTATAGACAAATAAGGAATGTAACCATCTGCACACTCATACTTTTGAAAAATCTAGCTAATACTGGTTAAAGTGGACCAATAAAGTGGACCTCTTTCTCTTTCTTTTCCCAAGAAACGTAGGCAACCAACTCCGACACTTTGGCTTCTTCTTGTTCTGTTGAGTGTTTGGTGGGTGGAGGACGACGGAGAAGAAGAAAAAGGTGGGGGGTGGGGGGGTGTCAGCTAATCCATCGCCCAAAAAGAAAGAAGAGTGGGATGTGGCGCAGAGCTGCTGGGTGGCAGTGCCAACAGCCGGGGTAGGGAAGGCCCCGGACCCTCGCAGCTGGATACATTCCCTCGGCATGGGGCATCCAAAATCGGGATGGCCCGCTATGTGAAATCCCCCAGGTCGCCCGCTACACTTACCTTAAACCCGGGCCAACGGCGTATGAGCGGGTCACATCCCTGCTACCCCTCTAGTAGGGTGCGTGCCCGCGCCAGGCATTTGTGAATGGCGGGTGCGCTCCCTGTTAGAGGGAAGCACGAGATGCGGCCGCCAGCGCGCTCAGAGCCGCTGAGCTAAAACGTCAGCACTCTGATTGGACGAGCGGCAGCGCATGTGTTGTAGGACCGCGGTGAGGTGAGTTCAAGCGGGAGATCTGGGGGGTTTCACATAGCGGGATCGGGGTGCCCCGGGGGAGTGGACCAAACCCCAGGATAGTCAAAATCCACTTTAACAGCATTAGCTAGCTTTTTTAATAGTATGTGTAGAGTGTGCAGGTTACATTTCCTTGCCTTTGTCTTTCTATCCACATGGCAATGTAAAGGAAACATCTCCACAATCTCTCCAGCGTCCAAAGTTTAAGGGTACAACCAATATCATCATTTTCTTAAAGGAACTTCCAAGGTTGATTGCCATCTGAATATGAAACAAAAAGCCTTCAAAGGTCTCCTGGCATCATTCTCATTGGCAGCAGCCAGGCCTCTTACTGTCTAATAACTTGTCACCGTCAAACAATTCATTGAAAGCGATTCAATCATTTAAATACAGTTTTGCTGTAGAAAAGCCTTCAGGCTGGAAAGGTCAGAGTTTCCTCTACTTGTAAACAGAAGTTAGACTTCATGACATGCGACGCTGGAAAGACGGTTTATTTCCCCAGCAGGCAGTTGCCGTCACAATGAAGATTTTCCATTATATCCTATGAAACAGGATTGATTACTCCATGGTGAGTTGAACGCTGTCCGCTTGACTGTGCTGTTCATGTTTCCGAGCTAGAGAAAAACAAAACAAAAAGCAGGATATTACGCACAAGAGAAACGCAACTAAAAATGAATAGCGTAAAAAAAAAAACGATTTCCCTACTATGTCACAGCATATCTGTCCAGGTTTGTTAACAAAATCATCCCAGAATCCCAATAAAACATCACTTTAAAGTGGACCAACACCCAGGATTTTCACTTATATGTATTTTTTTCACCCATTTTGCCCAACATTGAAATAAAATATTCTGATTTGATTTTTACTGTAACAAGGAACAAGACCGGAAACAAACCTGGATGCTCCCACATAGATGTCTCCCTCCTTTGATGAAGTTAAGTTGATGTGGGTGTACATTGGAGATGATGCCTTCTATGCCCCCCCCCACTCACACACATTACCAAAAGGATGAGGATTGCTGATCAGGTAAAACTAAGGATGTGAAGTCCTTGGAAATGTGTTCTACTCCTAGGAATCCTGCCACTGGATGTGTATTTTTAACCCGTGACTGATTTAAAGTGGACCAACACCCACCCCTGATCGGCCAATCAGCTCCCTCCCCGCGGGGCATCCGAAATCAGGATGCCCCACTGTGTGGAAACCCCCCCAGAAAGCCCCTAAAATCTTACCTTATCGGCCATGGACAAGCGACGGATAAGCCGTATCTTATAGATTCCCGGGCCGATCAGGGGTGGGTGTTGGTCCACTTTAAATCAGTCATGGGTTAAAAATAATACACATCCAGTGGCAGGATTCCTAGGAGTAGGAACGCATTTCCAAGGACTTCACATCCTTAGTTTTACCTGACCAGCAATCCTCATGTGTGTGTGTGTGGGCATAGAAGGCATCATCCCCAATGTACACCCACATCAACTTAACTTCATCAAAGGAGGGAGACATCTATGTGGGAGCATCCAGGTTTGTTTCCGGTCTTGTCTATCGTTACAGTAAAATTCAAATCAGAATATTTTATTTCAATGTTGGGCAAAATGGGTGAAAAAAAAAAAATTCAGATGATCCTGAAAAGCAGCACGTCTCATTTAAAGTGGACCTATCACCAGGATTTTCTTTGTCCTGGCAGCAGGTCATTGCCCTGGGGGCATCCTGATTTAGGATGCCCCTCTGGGTGAAACCCCCCAGACTGCCCACCTTTTTTTTTTTTTATATATTCTTTATTTATTGCATGTTCAAAATATAGTTACAGACACACAGAAAATGTATACAAAGACAGTAGTGAGAAATAACCATCATGATACAGCATATAATAATAAAGAGAAATTGTCAAGTAAGCTTCTATGTGGTGTAATTTCTTTGCTTGCCTCAGCGCCAGACCTAGTTAGATTCTACTCCTGTGAGGCCCCGCGTGCCCCCCCCCCCCCCCACGAGAGAGCCAGGAACTCCACTTACCTTTTACCTTTACTTACCGCATTAGCTTGTTCAATCAGAGCTTTATGCCGTGGATACTAATGCATATCATAAAGCTGCTGTTTTGGACAGTGCATTGGCGGCCGCATCCCTGGGTTTCCCTGTGTAGTGTCCTCAATGGCTGCGAGCAGGATTGTGATTGTAATAAGGGAAAGGTAAGGGTTTGCGGTCAATCTGGGGGGGTCACATAGTGGGGCATACAGAATCTATGTGCATTGTCCACAGTTGGGCATACGGGACATATGACCACCCCCCTGCCTCAGTTACAGGGCCTTGCCACGTTCACTCCATTCACTCTAATGGGGAAGAAGACAGCTTGCCACATCCACTGTGTTGGAGTGAAAAGAGTGAGGTGCCCAATTAATTGTGACCGGAACAGAGGGGAGGCCATTGGTCTCAAGCGACTTCACATTCTTATTCTGTGCTACTGTGCAGCCCAGGTGACCACTGGCAGCCAATCCAGAGGAAAATCCCCCTTTTTGTCAGGTTTGTGGTGTTCTTCCTTATTGTTTTCCTCTTTTGGAATGTAAAATAAACATTTGTGTTAGGATTATGCCCCCCAGACCTGTGATTATCAACATGCGGTTTCCATGATTCTCATATTCCTGGGAGTCCGTTTTGCTACAGTGGGACTGGTTTTCATGGCCTTGAGCAATAACAATGGACTACAAATCCCACAATTCTTCCAATTTAACAGGTGCATTCTTTAGCAGCCTTGGCTAAGTCTAAGCAGCCTATAGATCTCTCCAGCTGAGACCCCGGCCATTAAAGTGGACCAACACCCAGGATTTTGACTATCCTGGGTTTTGGTCCACTTCGGTGGGGCACCCCGATCGGGGATGCCCCGATGTGTGAAACCCCAAAAAACTCACCTCTCAACGCTCCCACGTGAACGCCGCAGCCAATCCCCGCCAACGTCCAGGCGGGGATCAGGAACGTCCAAGCCGCTTCCGCCGCTGCCTCCCGCGCGTCACTCTCGGCGCGCGCGCGCCCCCGCCGGCCATTCACAGAGGGCCGGCGCGGGCGTGCACAAGTCTGGAGGGGCGCGCGGGAGGCGGCGGCGGCGGATCAGGTAGGGTCTTTTTGGGGTTTCTGGGGGGTTTCACCCCGCGGGACATCCCGATCTCGGATGTCCCGCGGGGTGGGAGGTGATCGGGCCGGGAATCTTATAGATTTCCGGGCCGATCACCCCTGGGTGTTGGTCCTCTTTAAAATAAAAGTGGCTGATTCCCCGCCATCGGCCCCTACTTGTCTTGGATGTTGACGCTGCGGCGACATCAGGCTGCTTCAGGGCTCGATCCTCTGCCGCCCCCCCCCCCTCCCACCGCCGGCTTAGCCGTCTGTAAATGTCTTCAAAGTCCTGCGCCACTCAGCGAAGTCTCGCTGGATTTTGGGCGGCTCCATTGCATCCCCAATGAAATAGGTAAGGCGCTGGATTGGAGGCCGCGTGCAGTGCCTGATGGGATGCAAGATGGAGCTTCACCCCTGGGGAGGTCGCCGGGAATGCGAGGGACTCCCTGGCGAGGCGAGTAAAAATTGCCCAAGGGTAAAACTGGAGGGGGCAGCAGTTCAGTGAGGTATGGGGGAGGTTTTAACCTTTCCTTCCTCTTTAAGCCCTTCTTTTCTTTCTTTTATGGTCTGCTTTAAAGGCTCTGTGAACGCAAAGCGAAACGGTACTCGCCTTTTTCTGTGCAGCTCCCACCAATGGTCCGGTGCTCAGAAACCAACGATTTCTGAAAATGGGGTTCCCGCCATCCACGTGCAACTCCCCGCCCATCACACCAGTTAAAGTGTCTGGACACACCCCCTCCAATCACTTCAATGAATGCAATTGAGATCATGACTGACAGTGAGCATTGGTCATAGCCCAAGGAATTCTGGGGCGCATGCTTGTTAGTTAATTAGCAGTGGACCGGTTAGGAGGTGCTGTGAGAGAGGTATAAAGGCGAGCACCGTTTAGTTTTTTTTGTTTGCCTTCATGAACTTCAGCAGACTTAAAGTAAAAAAAAAAACAAAAACACTTTAGGTTTACTTTATTCCTTCGTCTGATCACCTCATCAGCAAAAACAATCTTGGAAATAATTTTTACTTTTGGTTCAGTGGTATAATTGTGATGGATGGGGGTCAGAATCAATATATATTGGGCGGTCATGTGCATTCATACTTAAGGGACTTGATGTGGGGCTCTCTCCATTTCCGCCCTGATGAAGTAGTGTGGGGTCACTACGACACGCGTTGGCGTTTCATCCCTACAGGGGTACCCCGGCTGGTCTGTATATATGCACAGTTATTATTTCTTTGCGTTTTTTCTTGATAATTGTTTGTTTCCTTTGTACACCCTGGCTAGTCCTCCTGTTATATTAAGAGTAATTTTGGTATTTTTTATTGTGTGATATCTTTATATAAGGCACAATTGCACAATTGACTGCAGATTTGCACATATTTGAGATAGGTGAGTTATTTATTTTTTGTGTTTTAGGTTGGATTTTTGGGTTATATGATGATTTTGGCAGACCTCTGGTGCCCCCTGGTGTTTTTATATTGTTATGTCATGTCTGTTGTGTATATGTAGTAGTGTCAGTATGTCATGCTTTTGTAATCATTTAGAATAATAAACTTTATATATTTTTGTATACTCATGAGTAGTGCCACTCATTAGTAACCCGGTATACTATTTGGGGGAGGGTGGGTTCCCCCATTTCTATATATATATATATATATATATATATATATATATATATATATATATATATATACACACATACATACATATACATTCCCTCTCCATTAAAATAGATTCCTATTTTTGGAATTGCACGCTTAGTGGCTAATAAAGGTGAAATAAACCCTCCTTTGCTTGTACTAAATTAGAGCAATAAAGTTAATGAAGCTGCTATTGACACATTAGTGTTAACAAGATGGAGCCGAGGAGCTGGACAACACCTTATTATGTCCGGCCCCCTAGGCGCCCCTAACATTCTTAAGAATATGATATTTGGCTGTGATGACCAATCATTGAGCCAGTAATTCGATTTCTCCTTATATGATGATCTCCAATAGATGATGTGTGCTATGTTTTTGATATAAAAATAAAGTGTCACTAGGCAAAGCGAGCAGAACGCGCTTTCCCGTGTAACATCGATCACATACTGTTATGTCTGTGTTCTTCGTTACGCGTATATTTCACTCCCTTAGATTATTTTCGAAGACCGGACGACACCAGAGAAATCTCTCTGAACCGTAGAGAGCAAATGGGGTCTGCCCTTTTCATAATTAACTCCTTATCATAATTAAACCGGACCTTCAGCGTGATTTAATGAAAAGCACAAACTCTTAAAAAACGGTTCCCCAGCATCTAAAATTAATATATTTTACGTTTTTAGTCACTAACTTATTATTCTTTCCCCTGCTGGGCTGCAACTCTGTTCAGGAATTTAGGATACGGGCGCCGCCATCTTGACTCAGAAGCATCACACCACTGAGGAGAGGAGAGTGGGATAAGGTACAGGGGGGGCGGGTTATAGCTGTGCTTTGCTCAGACAGAGCAGAGCTGGGATCAGGTAACGGTCAGCAATCCCAGAATGCAGAGCAGCACAATCGGGAGGCACTTCCTGTTTGCAGGCTGCCTGATAAGATGGCGGCTTCCATAAGCCGCCATCTTGGATGTTTAAAGGCTCATAACATGCAGTAGATGCAGGTAGGATGATTTTTAATGTGAACAATCTGTATGTACAGGGTGTGGGAAACATATAAGACAGGCTCTTATTCAGGATGAAGGTCCGGATTAATGTGAGCAATCTGTATGTACAGGGTGTGGGAAACATATAAGATAGGCTCTTATTCAGGGTGAAGGTCCGGATTAATGTGAGCAATCTGTATGTACAGGGTGTGGGAAACATATAAGATAGGCTCTTATTCAGGATGAAGGTCCGGATTAATGTGAGCAATCTGTATGTACAGGGTGTGGGAAACATATAAGATAGGCTCTTATTCAGAGTGAAGGTCCGGATTAATGTGAGCAATCTGTGTGTACAGGTGTGGGAAACATATAATATAGACTCTTATTCAGGGTGAAGGACTGGATTAATGTGAGCAATCTGTATGTACAGGGTGTGGGAAACACATAACATAGACTTATTCAGGGTGAAGGTCCGCTTTAACCCCTCCTCTCACTATCCAGCATGTTTATATGACCCTGCGGTGCCCATACTATTCTATAGCAGCCTGTGTGACAGCTGACATTCCAACCAGGTCTCTTTAAAAGCTTGTACACTGGATTATGTAAGCGGTCATAAGACTTAATTATATACTCACATAGGTAATACATCTCTAGCTGTTGGCGCAAGCGAACCTTCTTCAAGTCATCATAGAAGTTAGGTTCTGATGTGGTTTCCACGGTTGGGGGCACTGTAAAGATCCTCATAATCTTCCTTTTATTCCTAAGGAAAAAAACCTCTTAAGACCTGTTGCTCGCTTACATATTTATTCAGCCGGCCATAAACAAGAGATAAGAGGCCCCATTAGATGCCAGAACCGGGATCCCATTATTCTCCATAGGTGCATCAGCTGACCTTCGTACACCTCAGAATGCCGGAGGGCAATCACTGCTGGGGGACCAGGTGCAACTATGTGAGGGAGCCTAATGCCCCCCTGATCTGAGGTCTGTAGGGAAAGTCTACGTGGACTGGAGTGGCATTCCATATCGGGCTACCCCAGTACTATAAGCGACTGCTAGTGTGAGGGCACCACCAAAAGATTTATCAGACCTGTAGGTGCTCCTGGAATTCCACTATTCACCAAATGCAACAAGAAAAACCAAAAAATAGAATTCCAAAAAATTGGGCACTCCACCAGGAAAAAATCTCAAAGACTATTTTATTCTAAGCACAAAGGTTAAAAACTTCATACAATACAAACACAAAACAAAGTTAAAACCAATTTCACCCCTGGATGATATAAAGTACTTATTAAATATCAATTACTCACACACATTATCAAAGTCATATATTGCGAAAGAATCAATCTGCGGATATAGGTTGCTCTTAAAATAACCTGTAACTAATACATAAAGATTCAAGAGAATACTCCTGCCCCCTGCTGGTGTAATACTAAGACTAACTCAATTCATAATAATCTAACCTACAACAATACATCTATATACAAACGTGTAAAAAGAACTCCCCCAATAGACAGTTAAATAAAGTGCATGGTGCTGAATTTAAATATTCTAAAACAGTCAAATATATATGTAAACTCAATTAGAACCTACTGACAAAAGTGCTAAGTGCCAAATAAGTTCATGTGTCCTAAACCGCTTATATACAAGACTAAATGGGAGCAAGAAACAGCAATGAACAATCAAGGCATATTAATGCAGCATAACAGAAGAGCAAACAAATGCCGCCAAATAGAACAAATCCAGGGGTCTGTGCAGCTGTCCGCCGCGCGCAGAAGCCTTGGGCACTTGGCGGAGCACGCGGGGACAGCTGCACAGACCCCTGGATTTGTTCTATTTGGCGGTATTTGTTTGCTCTTCTGTTATGCTGTATTAATATGCCTTGATTACATATACACAGAGCAAAATACACTTAGTGATAATTAATGTTAAACTGATAATGTGTTTAACTATATCTGGTGTGTCCAGTACAGGAATTAAGGCATTGAGAACACATCTTTCAGGAGGACCCGCATCCCCACATCCATTTGTCATCATTGGAACACCTGCGGCCGCGGTGTAGGAAGTAAGCGGTGTGATCCTTGCCTGTTATACTGATGCTGGAAATTATTTTATGAAATGTGAGTGCGCATTTTATATACTTTTAACATAGGTTATTAAAAACAATATTACGCTATTTTAGTGTCTTTTCGCCTATGTACACCTGGGAAAGTTTCCCTTAGGAGACAGTTTTATGCTCATTTGATGAGCTTTAATACCCTGGAGGGCTAAATAGGCTGTTTTGTTGAAGAAGCCCTGAAAGACCCAGAAAGAGGAAAATCTGAGGATTTAAATTGAAAAACCTAATAGATTCATCCATCTGGTAAGGGTATTTGATTCAGGTGGCGGGCACTTGGTGAAGAGTTTGCGACTTCATTTATTACCGGCATAGAAGACACAATGATATTTTATTATCCATCGAACAGAAAGACTTATTGAAATAACCCCTTAATTCCTGTACTGGACACACCAGATATAGTTAAACACATTATCAGTTTAACATTAATTATCACTAAGTGTATTTTGCTCTGTGTATATGTTTTTTATGTGTGTTGTTTTGAACTTGATGGAATAGTTAAGTTTTTACATGTTGAGCACCTAATAATTTATTTATTTGAAGAGAAGTTATTTGAGAATCATATAAGGAAACTAACAGCGCGGGTTTATATACACCTTAATATGCCTTGATTGTTCATTGCTGTTTCTTGCTCCCATTTAGTCTTGTATATAAGCGGTTTAGGACACATGAACTTATTTGGCACTTAGCACTTTTGTCAGTAGGTTCTAATTGAGTTTACATATATATTTCACTGTTTTAGAATATTTAAATTCAGCACCATGCACTTTATTTAACTATGTCTATTGGGGGAGTTCTTTTTACACGTTTGTATATAGATGTATTGTTGTAGGTTAGATTATTATGAATTGAGTTAGTCTTAGTATTACACCAGCAGGGGGCAGGAGTATTCTCTTGAATCTTTATGTATTAGTTACAGGTTATTTTAAGAGCAACCTATATCCGCAGATTGATTCTTTCGCAATATATGACTTTGATAATGTGTGTGAGTAATTGATATTTAATTAGTACTTTATATCATCCAGAGGTGAAATTGGTTTTAAACTTTGTTTTGTGTTTGTATTGTATGAAGTTTGAAGTTTTTAACCTTTGTGCTTAGAATAAAATAGTCTGAGATTTTTTCCTGGTGGAGTGCCCAATTTTTTGGAATTCTATTTTTTGGTTTTTCCAGTACTATAAGCAGCAGCCCAAAGTCCTTTGTACAATAGGTCCGCATTAAGACAATGAAAAGCAGAGTTTGAAAAAGTGGGAAGCTCTTATAGAGAATTCCACTAAAATGTAACAAGATGCAAGCTCCCAATATCTTGTAGAGGGCTTTACACATCCTTAGGGAGTGGGGGGTAATTCAGCTCTTATTTCTTAAAGGAGACCTGCTTAAAGTAAACCAAGAGTAAAAAAAAAAGGTTGTTAAGTCCCTTTTAACACTTGCCACTAGGACATCCCAATTTGGGATGCCTCTACAGATAAAGATCCTTATGGAGCCAAGACTGGACATTAAGCCCTTTATGATGGGGGCAGGAAGTATCTGCACACTTTAGTAAAAGCATGTCTCCTATTGGATGAGTTGTCAAAAACTACACAAAATGGACAGCACCAGTATCAATAATAATTAGTGTGCACACGCTCGAGTACCCACTTATAAAACTAGCATGTAAAAAGTATCAAAAAATATTTTAATTGTATAACCAAGCAGGCTTTAGAACAGTATATATGCACAGTAAAAGTGCATAATCAGGCTCATACAGGCCTGACATATATAGACAATTTTAAGACAATCTAAAAACATATACACAAAAGACACAGCAGGGGGCACCAGCACCATGTCCTCAATATCATACTGTCTCACAATGGCCCCACATCCTATCCCGATAAACCAGACATTCAATTCAGTGCATAGAAAAATACAATATATTATAATAAAACTAATAAATAATAAATGGCAGAACCAACTCAATTCATACTGTGCAAACTGTATACTCACATAAAGTGCTACGTGCCAGGTCCTGAAGTGCAAAATGTATCAAGGACCAGCCCGAATAGGATGCATGCATTTAAAGCAATGACCAGATTAAAAAAAAGGATATCACTGACAAACCAGCTGGGGGCCCCCTCCCAAAGATCACCACCAACGCGTGTCGTGACGCCTCAATGTCACTTCATCAGGGCGAGAGCTGGTATTTTTTTGGGGGGGGGGGATTGTGGGAACCCCCGCTTGGTTGTTCCTATTGGATGAGCTTCGGATTCCGCACCTGTGTGTAGACATTAACTCTGCCAGGTATAAATCGGTATCTCTCTAATGCAGGGCTCACTGATGGTGTGAGGGGGTAGGTGGACCAGGAACGACCCCAACACATAGTTGTAAGGGAGACTGTAGGTCCGCTTTAAAAATGGACCTATAGTCTATGTTAAAAGTTGTACTCTTTTGTTTATTGAAAAATTGAATAAATAAAGAATTATAAAAAAAAAAATAAAAAAAAAAAAATGGACCTATAGTCAAAAACGACTACAGGCTGTGCTAGCCATATTCCCTGGAGAATCCAGATCTGGGATGCAGTTCAGTAAATAACTCCCTGAAGCTGGAAATCAGGCAAAACACTTACCTGCTTTGCACTCCGAGCTGCCTATGCACCAACAGTGTTTGCAGGGTGGGCTGGTATGCATGTCCAGCCATTAAACTTCATTGGTCAAAAGCGGTCACATGGGCGTGCACGAGCAGAAAAGGTTTGCGCTATTTCCAGCTTCATGGAAATTTTTAAATGATGGGCATCCCAATTTGTTTTGTCTCAAGAGGTACTATTAGCAGCAGCCCATGGTTCTTTTGGACTATAGGTCAGCTTTAACACAATGAAAGTCAGATAATACAGAAGCTACAGATTTTGAAAAGGGGGGTGTCACTAAAATGAGGCAAATCCACAATATCATGTAGAGAGCTATTAACACCTTGCCAAATACTCAGACGTGGGGTGTTATTTCCTAAATCACAAAAGATATCTGATTATTAAGGCTGACCTAAAGTAAAAAAAAATGCCTTAAGGTCTACATGCCCCTAATTTGAGGAGTTGCAGCTGCTGCAAATATGTCAGATAAATCCAAAGTAGGAAAAGGTGGCAGGAATGCAGAAGGTTAAAAATGCAGGGGTACTTAAAGTGGACCAACATCCAGGGGGGGGGGGGGGATCTATAACATTCCCGGGCCAATTAGATCCCTCCCGGATTTCGGATGGCCCGCGGGGTGAAACCCCCCAGGAAGCCCGCAAGCCTTACCTTCTCCCCGTTCCAGCGCAGGCCGCCGCCACCTCCCGCGCTTCCCTCTAGCAGGGCGCGGGTGCCCCGCTGTGTGAAACCCCCCAGAAAGCCCCGAAAACTCACCTGACCCCGCTCCCACGTGACCGCTCCAGCGAATCACCGCCGACGGCCGGCGCGCTCCCTGTAAGAGTGACGCGCGGGAGGCGGCAGCGGGTGCGCTCGCTTGTCCGCCGACGGACCTCGCTTGTCCGATCGGGGTGCCCCACCGAAGTGGACCAAAACCCAGGATAGTCAAAATCCTGGGTGTTGGTCCACTTTAACTATTACTATATCTATCTCACTATTGTGAACAGCACTGGTATGAGGTTCCAGAGCAATGGCTGTGCTACTTACTTTCTGGCATACATGAAGAGTCCAAAGCTGACGAGAATCACGATCAGATAGACGTTGGTGGCTTCATTCCAGGCTTCATGTACAGAGTAGTCAATGGAACCGTCGTCTGCCATCACCCCATATCCACCGGCCATGACTTATAAGAAGAATGAACAAAGAATAGGTGCACTTATAACACACTTCTGCACATGTCTGCAGATATATTACACGTTTAACATCTTTAATGTTTCCTGGATGAAGCCAGAATATATGTTGGACATCTTTAAAGCAGGGCTGTGGAGTCGGAGTCGAGGAGTCGGAGGAAATTTTGGGTACCTGGAGTCGGAGTCAGCAAACAATGCTCCGACTCCTACTAAATTTTGATTTAGCAAGTTTAAATGTCCCAATTCACAAAAAGTTATAATTAATTACTTCTCTGTTGTAAGAATAAAGACCAATGCATGCAGCGCCTGACGTAACCGCAAAACGAACACGTTAAAGTGGACCAACACCCAGGATTTTGACTATTCTGGGTTTTGGTCCACTTCGGCGTGCAAGCACATGGTGTGTGTGGGGTCTAGGCTGTATTGCAAGGTCTTTGACCCTTCCACCCCATGGCTTGCACTTGAGAGGTTTAGGGCAACCTCAGGTAAGCCTGCTCCCAATTTATCTATTGCATTGTATGTCCCAAATGGGGCTCTCAGAGATTAGAGTTAGGACTGCACCCCACAGAGGCACCTTGGCGCTGGTGGTGCAGCTTAAAGTGGACCAACACCCAATCTATAAGATTCCCGGGCCGATCACCTCCCTCACCGCGGGGCATCCGAGATCGGGATGTCCCGCGGTGAGGGACCCCCCCAAAACTCCTTACCTCATCAGTGACGGCGGGCGCCGGCCGTTTGTGAAGGGCCGGCGCAGGCACGCGCCCTGTAAGAGTGACGCGCGGGAGGCGGCGGCGGACGGGCTCTCTTGTCCGTCGGCGGGGATTGGACGGCGCGGTCACGTGGGAGAGGTGAGTTTTTTGGGGTTTCTGGGGGGTTTCACACAGCGATCCCCCGATAGGGGTGCCCCGCCAAAGTGGACCAAAACCTAGGATAGTCAAAATCCTGGGTATTGGTCCACTTTAAGCATACTTCTGCAGATGTGTGTGACCGAGCCTCTGTTTTTAACTAAGTTTAGAGACAGATTGTAGGTTGGTCAGCAAGCTAACTGGTTTGAGTGCTGTGGCTCCTTTAAGACTTTTGTATCCCAATTGCCCTGCTAACGTGCACCTCCCAGGTTAGTTATAAAATGGTCTGAGCGGCTGCCACCCCTCCTTTGTTTCTTTTTAATCTCAGTGGACAGGGAGAGCGGGTCGGGTCCTTAACAATCTGTATTTTGTATTGTTATTTATTGTAGCATTTTATGGAACTCGTAAACACCACAAACATTTAGTATCGGGTTTTGGGGTCCTTTTTCCAACAGCCAGAAGCACATGACCTCTGACTTGTTTTGGCAACTTAAAAGCTGAACGGGAGTTTTGAGGAAGGGGTTCATCTTACAATCACCCACTTTAATTGGCATCCCTCATTGAGTCTGCGAAGTAAATCTGGGGTGGGTCTTATTAATTGTCATATTAATTTGGTATCTTCCATATTTTTGGGGTCTGAAAAAATGCTAGGGTTAGAGATCTTTCCGCCACACAAAGGGGACCAAATCTGTAATTCTCTGGGAGATACCCAGGTGATTGCTTGTCCTAAGGAACATCTCAATTTGGGATGACCCATATAGCAGAACCCCTCAGTGTCCCTCAGCAGGGACAGCAGCAGCAGCAGGCCCCCACCTCCTCCGCCATGTGTACTCACACATTCAAGTCTGCCTGGGGCAGAAAGAATACACAGCAGAGGGTTTCACTCCAGGGGCATATTTTGGGCCTCTTTAGCAGCTAAATTGAGATTCAGTTAACTTCTTATCTTAACTTCTTATCTTGAGTTTCGTTCATCTTGCCTGGAGAATGCCTCACTGTGTACTGCCCAAAAACTCACCTGTCTTCATTTCCACATTAGATATTCGGAACAGCTGAAACAGAGGACGCAGCCAGAAACCCTTTCGCTACTGGAACACAAGACTGTGACCCCCCACTCGCCTGGTAGTCCGGCAGCGCAGAATCATTCCTACCTGGAGTCTTATAGATTCCAGGTCCGATTTTGGCCCACTTTAAAGTGAACAAAAACCCAGGATTTGAACTATCCCTGGTTTTGATCCGATTCGGGATGCCCCACTGAGTGAAACCCCCCCAGGTCGCCCAATTTGACTCACCTTTTCCCGGTCCTACAGCACATGCACAGCCTCTAGTCCAATAAGCGCACTCGGATCCGCTCATGTCCACGCATCTAAGGCTCTATTCACACATCTCCGCTTGCTCTGTGTTGGACAACAAGAAAAAATGCCGCCCACTTTGTTTAATGGGCCAGTTCACATATATATGCTGCATATAAATGAACTGGCTCATTAAAAATAATGGGCAGCATTTTCCTTTACACTGTAACCGCACTTTTCAATGCAGCGCAAGCGCAGAGGTGTTAATAGAGCCTAAAACTTGGCGCCAGCGGAACTCGCCGGCAGCCGCATCCTCGCTACCCTCTGACGAGGAGCATGTCTGCACCAGCCCTACACAAAAGCCTGGCACCGACACTGCTAAAAATATAGCAGACGGCGACCTCAGTCCGCGCATGCGCTGCTCGATCGGGGAGAAGGCGAGTTTACTGGGTGACCTGGGCGGTTTCACTCAGCAGGCATCCCGAATCTAGATGCCCCAGGGGTAGGGAACCAGACATGGGTTTTGGTCCACTTTACTATGCACAGTAAATGGCTCTGATTGGAAGAGAGCATGTGCCGTAGGACTAGGAAGAGGTTTTACTGGGCGTTCAGAGGGGTCTCAGTTTGGGATGCCCCGGGATTACGAAGAAAACACAGGATAGTAAAAGGACTGAATAACGGGAGGCGGGGTAGGTTAGTGTCGTGTCTCTATAGATTCCTGGCACCACCTTTAAAGCGGTCCTTCACTCGGAATAAGAGCCTATCTTATATGTTTCCCACACCCTGTACATACAGATTGCTCACATTAATCCGGACCTTCACCCTGAATAAGAGCCTATCTTATAGTTTCCCACACCCTGTACATACAGATTGCTCACATTAATCCGGACCTTCACCCTGAATAAGAGCATATCTTATATGTTCCCCACACCCTGTACATACAGATTGCTCACATTAAAAATCATCCTACCTGCATCTACTGCATGTTATGAGCCTTTAAACATCCAAGATGGCGGCTCATGGGACGTCAGGCAGCCTGCAAACAGGAAGTGCCTTCTGACTGCTGCTCTGCATTCTGGGATTGCTGTCCTTTCCCTGACCCCAGCTCTGCTCTGTCTGAGCAAAGCACAGCTATAACCCGCCCCCTGTACCTTATCCCACTCTCCTCTCCTCAGTGTGTGTGATGCTTCTGAGTCAAGATGGCGGCGCCCGTATCCTAAAGTCCTGAACAGAGTTGCAGCCCAGTGGGGGAAAGAATAATAAGTGACTAAAAACTTAAAATATATTAATTTTAGATGCTGGGGGATCGTTTTATACAGGGTTTGGGCTTTTCAATAAATCATGGTGAAGGTCCGGTTTAAGGACAGTCCCCCGGGTATCTTTAAATGCACATTACCAAAATGCAGCCGAATTAGCGTCCCATGGTCTGCACGAGACTAAACAAACGCAACCTCTATTCTTCAGCCTGTTTACCTGCAGCCCTTAGCGCCGGATCCAGCCAAGAATCACGTGATTACACTTCCGGAAGTTTACACTTACAACTTCCGGTATCAATGGTCACGTCTAATGTTCGCACGTCCCGCGAGATTTTTTTCAACACAGCATAAGATGACTAGTGCCTTATACCGCGCATGCGCAGTGCCGCAGCTCTCTCCCTCACGTTGTTATTGCTTTATGCAGCTTGGCTCTGCTCAGTGTCAGGATGTATTTTTTCTTTTATTAGACTGAAAGCAGTTTAAATGCACTAACCTGGGGCTTATGCGTGCACAGGGGAGAACGCTTCACATTCCCATAAAGATGGCGGTGCACAGCCTCCCATGGCAGCCGAAGGGTCTCCTCCAATCAGCTTTTTTATCCAAACATACTAATACAGGGCTAGGAAATCTGATAGAAAGCTAGCGCCCCCTGCTGGCCACCAGTCATATAGGCATGGCGTGGGGGCATGCAACAGCCAGAGGGATGCCCCTGTTGCTCCATGGGATCCCTGGCAAGGCTGGTGCCCCTGCTGCTCCATGGGATCCCTGGCAAGGATGGTGCACCTGCTGCTCCATGGGATCCCTGGCAAGGATGGTGCACCTGCTGCTCCATGGGATCCCTGGCAAGGATGGTGCACCTGCTGCTCCGTGAGATCCCTGGCAAGGCTGGTGCCCCTGCTGCTCCGTGAGATCCCTGGCAAGGCTGGTGCTCCTGCTGTTCCATGAGATCCCTGGCAAGGCTGGTGCCCCTGCTGCTCCGTGAGATCCCTGGCAAGGCTGGTGCCCCTGCTCTTCCGTGAGATCCCTGGCAAGGCTGGTGCCCCTGCTGCTCCGTGAGATCCCTGGCAAGGATGGTGCCCCGGCTGTTCCGGGGATCCCTGGCAAGGCTGGTGCCCCTGCTGCTCCGTGAGATCCCTGGCAAGGCTGGTGCCCCTGCTGTTCCGTGAGATCCCTGGCAAGGCTGGTGCCCCTGCTGCTCCGTGGGATCCCTGGCAAGGCTGGTGCCCCTGCTGCTCCGTGAGATCCCTGGCAAGGCTGGTGCCCCTGCTGCTCCGTGAGATCCCTGGCAAGGCTGGTGCCCCTGCTGTTCCGTGAGATCCCTGGCAAGGCTGGTGACCCTGCTTTTCCGTGAGACCCTTGGCAAGGCTGGTGCCCCTGCTGTTCCATAAGATCCCTGGCAAGGCTGGTGCCCCTGCTGCTCCGTGAGATCCCTGGCAAGGCTGGTGCCCCTGCTGTTCCGTGGGATCCCTGGCAAGGCTGGTGCCCCTGCTGTTCCGTGAGATCCCTGGCAAGGCTGGTGCCCCTGCTGCTCCGTGAGATCCCTGGCAAGGCTGGTGCCCCTGCTGTTCCGTGGGATCCCTGGCAAGGCTGGTGCCCCTGCTGTTCCGTGGGATCCCTGGCAAGGCTGGTGCCCCTGCTGCTCCGTGAGATCCCTGGCAAGGATGGTGCCCCTGCTGCTCCATGAGATCCCTGGCAAGGCTGGTGCCCCTGCTGTTCCGTGGGATCCCTGGCAAGGCTGGTGCCCCTGCTGCTCCGTGAGATCCCTGGCAAGGATGGTGCCCCTGCTGCTCCATGAGATCCCTGGCAAGGCTGGTGCCCCTGCTGTTCCGTGGGATCCCTGGCAAGGCTGGTGCCCCTGCTGTTCCGTGGGATCCCTGGCAAGGCTGGTGCCCCTGCTGCTCTGTGAGATCCCTGGCAAGGCTGGTGCCCCTGCTGCTCCGTGAGATCCCTGGCAAGGCTGCTGCTCCGTGGGATCCCTGGCAAGGCTGGTGCCCCTGCTGCTCCGTGAGATCCCTGGCAAGGCTGGTGTCCTTGCTGCTCCGTGAGATCCCTGGCAAGGATGGTGCCCCTGCTGCTCTGTGAGATCCCTGGCAAGGCTGCTGCTCCATGGGATCCCTGGCAAGGCTGGTGCCCCTGCTGCTCCGTGGGATCCCTGGCAAGGATGGTGCCCCTGCTGCTACGTGAGATCCCTGGCAATGATGGTGCCCCTGCTGCTCCATGAGATCCCTGGCAAGGATGGTGCCCCTGCTGCTCCGTGAGATCCCTGGCAAGGATGGTGCCCCTGCTGCTCCGTGGGATCCCTGGCAAGGATGGTGCCCCTGCTGCTCCGTGGGATCCCTGGCAAGGATGGTGCCCCTGCTGCTCCGTGAGATCCCTGGCAATGATGGTGCCCCTGCTGCTCCGTGAGATCCCTGGCAAGGATGGTGCCCCTGCTGCTCTGTGAGATCCCTGGCAAGGATGGTGCCCCTGCTGCTCCGTGGAATCCCTGGCAAGGATGGTGCCCCTGCTGCTCCGTGGAATCCCTGGCAAGGCTGGTGCCCCTGCTGCTCCGTGGGATCCCTGGCAAGGCTGGTGCCCCTGCTGCTCCGTGGGATCCCTGGCAAGGCTGGTGCCCCTGCTGCTCCGTGAGATTCCTGGCAAGGCTGGTGCCCCTGCTGCTCCGTGGGATCCCTGGCAAGGCTGGTGCCCCTGCTGCTCCGTGAGATCCCTGGCAAGGCTGGTGCCCCTGCTGCTCCGTGAGATCCCTGGCAAGGCTGGTGCCCCTGCTGCTCCGTGAGATCCCTGGCAAGGCTGGTGCCCCTGCTGCTCCGTGAGATTCCTGGCAAGGCTGGTGCCCCTGCTGCTCCGTGGGATCCCTGGCAAGGCTGGTGCCCCTGCTGCTCCGTGAGATCCCTGGCAAGGCTGGTGCCTCTGCTGTTCTGTGGGATCCCTGGCAAGGCTGGTGCCCCTGCTGCTCCGTGAGATTCCTGGCAAGGCTGGTGCCCCTGCTGCTCCGTGGGATCCCTGGCAAGGCTGGTGCCTCTGCTGTTCTGTGGGATCCCTGGCAAGGATGTTGCCCCTGCTGCTCCGTGGGATCACTGGCAAGGCTGGTGACTTTGCTGCTCCGTGAGATCCCTGGCAAGGATGTTGCCCCTGCTGCTCCGTGGAATCCCTGGCAAGGCTGGTGCCCTTGCTGCTCCGTGGGATCACTGGCAAGGCTGGTGACCCTGCTGCTCCGTGAGATCCCTGGCAAGGCAAAGACAAGCAAACAGCAAGCGGGATGAGGTTCACACATTGAGATGCCCTAGGGGGAAGGGAACCAATTTTGGTCCACTTTAAAAAGTGGCTAAGAAAGCTGAATAACTTGATAGCCACCGGCAGGTCATGGCCAGTCATATACGCCTGTCGCAGGTGCGTGCAGCTGCTAGACGGAAGCAGAGAACGCCAGCTTCCTTTACATACACTGTGGGATCGTAGGCAAAGTAAGAATAGGCTCGAAACAGGAAGGTTATAACAGGATGGCATCCCAGATCGGGATGCCCTTTGGGCGGGAAATAGCCACTTTTAGTCCTAATCAAAGTTGACCTAAACCTGAGATTTGATGGTTGTTTCCAGATGCTGAGCTTAAAATTTTTAGAATGTTAAACCAGAACACCTGGGATTTTCACAATCCCAATTTTGTTTTTTTCCAGCTGGGCATCCGGATTTGGGTTGCGACAGAGGAGTAGCCAGGCTTTTTAGCACCCGGTGCCCCCCAGCAGTTGTCAGGCCCCCCTTTGGTACCCTCCTGACCTGCTGCACCCGGGGCAAGTGCCCCTCATGCACCCCCCTAGCTACACCCCTGGGTTGCCACCATGCATACGCTCTTCCAATTGGCAGCCAGTACCTTTCTTAAAGTGGACCAAAACTCACGATCATAGGCCCTGAAATCGGGCATGACTATTTCCTTCCCTCCGATTCGGGATGCCCTACTGTGTTACACCCCATACAAAATGCTGAGGTTGCATGTACCAAGGGAACCAAAGTGCTCCGGGCTCTGGGACCCACAGGGGGATTCACTGGCATTACGTTTTCTAACAGGCAACTTGGTTCTTGGCACCTTGAAAAAGTGACAAATCGTCACGGAACGCGTGGGTGGATAATCGCCCCACTCAGCAGGAGACCAATTCATTGTTTTCACTGAGGTGACTATTCATATTCTCTTGTTATTGTTTTTGTATTTTTGCACATTTATATATTCCGCATTGTAGCATTGCACATGAGCACTTTAGATCATATGGATGGATTTAGTGATGTTTTTGATCATGAGTTAAGCACAAAGAGGTTTTTATAGGATTAATTGGGTCTCTGCTGCTGGGTTGGGCTGTGTATTGTATTGTCCTATTTTTAGATACAAAAAAGACTGGAAGTACCCACACCTTCCAAAACCCCCTACAATAAATGGCACCACCACAAAGTAATATAGCAAATTATAATAATTTATTAATCATGGTATACATACTCTGAACACTAAAGACTCATTAAAAAAACACACACTGACATAGACATTGTTACAAAGGAAGGGCAGAAAATTTACAAGGGGGCAGGTGGCTGGAGGTAAATAGAAATAATTACACTGATTATATAAAACTTTATGTGCAAGCCGGCTCCTGTATAATAAAGTGCTACAGTGCAACTCAATGAACAAACACCTCTACCAACAGTGTCATATATATATTAAATATCCCAATGTGCTTAAACTAACCTAAATAAACCATGACCCTATAACTACCCATTATATACTATAGCAATGAGGACAAGCCGGAGAGACCACAGAAATGAAAACCCATATGTGAAAGACACTATCACTTACAATAAACACGACCGCCAGCCCACTGCCCCAGCGTCTACGCGTTGCGTGACGTCACCAGCGTCACTTCCTCAGGACAGTCTTTAGTGTTCAGAGTATGTATACCATGATTAATAAATTATTATAATTTGCTATATTACTGGTAGTGGTGCCATTTATTGTAGGGGGTTTTGGAAGGTGTGGGTACTTCCAGTCTTTTTTGTTATTAGGTATTGTAACATTATGGGCACACTACATGTTGTGATGAGTTAAAGCTCGGTGCAGTCTTTTTGTTTTTTCCCCTTCCTATTTTTAGATGTTTGTAATGATGTATTGTGTATTTTTAATGTAGGATTTCTAATGAATTAAACTATGGATATTAATTAGTGATTGCATTGGCTTATTAATTGAATAGGAGTGGTGCCACTTTTGTCTGGTACCTGTTCTTGCGGTACACTGGGCCATAAGGTGGAGGTGTTTTGGTAGTATTTACAGTTGGGACACACAATTTTGGCACACTACCTGTTTTATATGCATATCTAATTATCTGGGTGGTGCTGAACTATAGTACAGTTTTGTGCAGGGTGTATATGCAACTTGGTTCTAAGATTTGATGTAAAATAACCCTGCCCATGTAGCCGGTCCTGGCTAACTTGTAACACACAGACCAGTCAGCATCCCATACTGGAAGATGGTGGATGACCATGTCTGACTGCAGTACTAATAGGTAGAAACCCAAAAAGGGGAAACTAGAGAGGTGGCACCAAACAAGAGTTAATACGTGGTGCAAGAAACCTTTGTGATGCTAACCATATATGCACAAGAAAAGAAGAATAGGGGTGCCCTATACCCCTACAAAATAATCACAAAGGAATTACTACTGCACACACACTAAATACATAAAATATATCTACATTTTATTATGAATGTAATTGTTAGACATTTCTGACAAACAGCACAGTTTAAAAAACATTAACACATATAAAAAAACCTAATCTGCCGCTAGGGGGCGCTATTGTTCCGTGCTGCTAAGCACCCATTCATATACTTGTGTAAACACAGTGTATATATAATGACAATATATCAAAAACAAAAACAAAGTAATTATTTACACTCAAGTTAAACCGGACCTTCACCATGATTTAATGAAAAGCCCAAACTCTTAAAAAACGATTCCCCAGCATCTAAAATTAATATATTTTAAATTTTTAGTCACTAACTTATTATTCTTTCCCCCACTGGGCTGCAACTCTGTTCAGGAATTTAGGATACGGGCGCCGCCATCTTGACTCAGAAGCATCACACTTACTGAGGAGAGGAGAGTGGGATAAGGTACAGGGGGGCAGGTTATAGCTGTGCTTTGCTCAGACAGAGCAGAGCTGGGGTCAGGGAAAGGTCAGCAGTCCCAGAATGCAGAGCAGCACAGTCACTTCCTGTTTGCAGGCACTTCCTGTTTGCAGGCTGCCTGATAAAATGGCGGCTTCCATAAGCCGCCATCTTGGATGTTTAAAGGCTCATAACATGCAGTAGATGCAGGTAAGATGATTTTTAATGTGAGCAATCTGTATTTACAGGGTGTGGGAAACATATAAGATAGACTCTTATTCAGAGTGAAGGTCCGCTTTAACACACATAAAAAAACCTAATCTGCCACTAGGGGGCGCTATTGTCCCGTGCTGCTAAGCACCCATTCATATACTCATAGATAAAAAAGATTCCTATCTCATTGTGTAAACACAGTGTATATATAATGACAATATATCAAAAACAAAAACAAAGTAATTATTTACACTCAAGTTAAAGTGCATCCATCTGTAACAAAACAACTGTGCCAATATTCATCAAGTAATAAGGAGACCATAAATCAAGAAAAAATACCAAGTGCCACTTATCTTATAAAGCTGGGTAGAAGCAGTGACCACGGGCGGCCCCCTACAAAGCCCACGCGTTCCGAGCCACGCTCTTTCTCAAGGCAGAGAGTAAAATAACCCTGCCCATGTAGCCGGGTCCTGGCTAACTTGTAACACACAGACCAGTCAGCATCCCATACTGGAAGATGGTTGATGACCATGTCTGACTGTAGTACTAACACACCAGACTTCCTGTACTTGACTTTTTATATAACTGCTTTTTAGATCATATTCTCCATGAAGCTTAGTGGAACAGGTCGCCATCTAGTGGATGGACAGCAAAATCATTTTAGTAAACCTAAAAAAAAAACAGCTGGATGTGGCATAAATATCAAAACACCCAGGAGCAGGGCTGGCTCCAGGCATATGTGGGCCCTTGGGAAAGACAGTTTCATTGGGTCCCTTACTGGAAGGTCAGATGGAGTCCCTTGTGCCCCCCTTGTGCGGGTGCTGCTGCTTTGCCATTCTGGGTGGGGGGGGGGGGGGTGTAGTCGCCCGGCTGGTTCCCTGCATTGAGCTGCCAGCGGCTGTGCTTGGTGGCTTATGTGCAGTGACAGCTCTGCACCCATCACTGTAGCGTTGCTGGCGGCGGCTTTGCTGCTCTAGACTCTCCGTCCTGCCCTGTGCTGGCTTTGGCTGCAGGTTAGCAAAAACAAAAAAAAAAGGCTTACCCAGGCATGGGAGGGGGGCACTTCTGCCAATAGTTGCCCATAGGACCAAAGATTGAAAAGCCTGCTGGACCAGACCATAACCCAAAGGTTGGTGGAGGCCCCGGGGTGTGAGCCCCTTGCGCCCCTCTCATAATCCAACCCTGATTATAAATATTTAGGTACATATTATATATGTACGTCTGTGTATGTTTCCAGGCATGAATTGGATACAGATATTACAAAGGGTTAGTATTATTTCCCCTCCTACGTCATCTCACACAGGATCGTTCACGACGGCTGACAATTCTGTGATCCGATAATCATCCAACTGCACTCTGTTCATTCAATCAGACCCACTCTGCTGCCAAGATCATATAGGGATCATATAGGGATCATATAGGGACCTCTACTCATCCCAAAGGACTCCTGCCTAATTCTGCCAACCTTCAAGGGTCAGACCCTGGATCAGCCCTACTTATCTTCCAGCCACATCTCTCACCATCAGTGTCATAATGAGAAGTAGGTGCGGCCTCAGTACAGAGCTTTCCCATTGACTTAAAGCAGACCTTCACCCTGAATAAGAGCCTATCTTATATGTTTCCCACACCCTGTACATACAGATTGCTCACATTAATCCGGACCTTCACCCTGAATAAGAGCCTATCTTATATGTTTCCCACACCCTGTACATACAGATTGCTCACATTAATCCGGACCTTCACCCTGAATAAGAGTCTATTTTATATGTTTCCCACACCCTGTGCATACAGATTGCCCACATTAATCCGGACCTTCACCCTAAATAAGAGCCTATCTTATATGTTTCCCACACCCTGTACATACAGATTGCTCACATTAATCCTGACCTTCACCCTGAATAAGAGCCTATCTTATATGTTTCCCACACCCTGTACATACAGATTGCTCACATTAATCCGGACCTTCACCCTGAATAAAAGTCTATCTTATATGTTTCCCCCACGCTGTACATACAGATTGCCCACATTAATCCGGACCTTCACCCTGAATAAGAGCCTATCTTATATGTTTCCCACACCCTGTACATACAGATTGCCCACATTAATCCAGACCTTCACCCTGAATAAGAGCCTATTTTATATGTTTCCCACACCCTGTACATACAGATTGCCCACATTAATCCGGACCTTCACCCTGAATAAGAGCCTATCTTATATGTTTCCCACACCCTGTACATACAGATTGCCCACATTAATCCAGACCTTCACCCTGAATAAGAGCCTATCTTATATGTTTCCCCCACGCTGTACATACAGATTGCTCAGATTAATCCGGACCTTCACTCTGATTAAGAGTCTATCTTATATGTTTCCCACACCCTGTACATACAGATTGCCCACATTAATCCGGACCTTCACCCTGAATAAGAGTCTATCTTATATGTTTCCCACACCCTGTACATACAGATTGCTCACATTAATCCGGACCTTCACCCTGAATAAGAGCCTATCTTATATGTTTCCCACACCCTGTACATACAGATTGCCCACATTAATCCGGACCCTCACCCTGAATAAGAGCCTATCTTATATGTTTCCCACACCCTGTACATACAGATTGCTCACATTAAAAATCATCCTACCTGCATCTACTGCATGTTATGAGCCTTTAAACATCCAAGATGGCGGCTCATGGAACATCAGGCAGCCTGCAAACAGGAAGTGCCTTCTGACTGTGCTGCTCTGCATTCTGGGATTGCTGACCTTTTCCTGACCTCAGCTCTGCTCTGTCTGAGCAAAGCACAGCTATAACCCCACCCCCTGCACTTTATCCCACTCTCCTCTCCTCAGTATGTGATGCTACTGAGGCAAGATGGCGGCGCCCGTATCCTAAAGTCCTGAACAGAGTCGCAGCCCAGTGGGGGAAAAAATAATAAGTAAGTGATTAAAAACTTAAAATATATTAACTTTAGATGCTGGGGAATCGTTTTATAAGGGTTTGGGCTTTCCATTAAATCATGGTGAAGGTCCGGTTTAAAGTGGACCAACACCCAGGCTGATCGGAATCTATAAGATTCCCGGGCCGATCAGATCCCTCCCCGCAGGGCATCCGAAATCGGGAAGTCCCGCTGTGTGAAACCCCCCAGGAAGCCCACAAAACTTACCTTCTCCCCGTTCCAACGGCGCATGTGCGGGCCGCGTCTCGCGCTTCCCTCTAGCAGGGCGGCCGTTTGTGAATGGCCGGCGCGGGCGCGCTCCCTGTTAGAAGGAAGCGTGAGACGCGGCCTCCAGCGCTCAGAGCCGCTGTGGTTGGACGCCGCTTGTACGTGCATACCACAGCGGCTCTGAGCGCTCTGATTGGACGAGCGCCCGCGTAGGAGCGTGGTGAGTGTTTCCGGGCTTTCTGGGGGTTTCACACAGCGGGGCGCCACCGATCGGGGTGCCCCACCGAAGTGGACCAAAACCCAGGATAGTGAAAATCCTGGGTGTTGGTCCACTTTAATAACCTATTGATGCAGATCTACATGTTAAACCTAAAAAGGGAGACACACGTGAGCTGGGTAACATGGACCCCAAAGGAGGGACAGTCCCTCCAAACAATTGGGACTTAAACCGGACCTTCACCATGATTTCATGAAAAGCCCAAACCCTTAAAAAAATGATTCCTCAGCCTCTAAAATTAATATATTTAAAGTTTTTAATCACTTTTTATTATTTCCTTCACTGGGCTGCAACTCTGTTCAGGACTCTAGGATACGGGCGCCGCCATCTTGGCTCAATAGCATCACATACTGAGGAGTGGGGTCATAAGTGCAGGAGGCGGGTTATAGCTGTGCTTTGATCAGACAGAGCAGAGCTGGGGTCAGTGAAAGGTCAGCAATCCCAGAATGCAGAGCGACACAGTCAGAAGGCACTTCCTGTCTGCAGGCTGCCTGCACCTCCATGAGCCGCCATCTTGGATGTTTAAAGTCTCAGAAAATGCAATAGATGCAGGTAGGATGATTTTTATTGTGAGCAATCTGCATGTACATGGTGTGGGGAACATATAAGATAGGCTCTTATTCAGGGTGAGGGTCCGGATTAATGTGAGCAATCTGTATGTACAGGGTGTGGGGAACATATAAGATAGGCTCTTATTCAGGGTGAGGGTCCGGATTAATGTGAGCAATCTGTATGTACAGGGTGTGGGAAACATATAAGATAGGCTCTTATTCAGGGTGAGGGTCCGGATTAATGTGAGTAATCTGTATGTACAGGGTGTGGGAAACATATAAGATAGGCTCTTATTCAGGGTGAGGGTCCGGATTAATGTGAGCAATCTGTATGTACAGGGTGTGGGAAACATATAAGGCTCTTATTCAGGGTGAGGGTCCGGATTAATGTGAGCAATCTGTATGTACAGGGTGAAGGTCCGGATTAGCGCAGCCTCCGGTTCGCAGTGACTCAGCAGCACGCAGCAATCACTACACTCTCAAGGGGGAGAAAAAGGCGCGCCAAAAGGCAGCGCACGTGACCTCCTCCGCCTCCTGGGGTAGGCGGGACAAGAGCAAGACCACACCCTCGTTCAGCGCGCAGGCGCGCGTCACCAATCTGCCGCGGAAGCTTTGTGGCCACGCCCCCTTTCTCTCTCTAGGCGCGCTCCCGCCTCCTTTAGCGGAGCTGAGCTCGGGGAGCGCGCACTAGCCATGCCGCGCAGTGTGAAAAAGAAGGAGGCGCTGCGCGGTGCGAGGGAAGCGTGAGGGGGAAATTTCATGGTAACCGGAGGGAAGGTGAAGGAATTAAGGCAGCGAAGCGTGAGAGGAAAATATAAAGACGCTGCGAGGCGTGAGGTAAGCCGCGCTTATTGCGTTTCTGTATGTGACGTTGACACGCGTATGTCTGACTGGGCTGCTGAGGGACAAGGCGTACGGTTCGCAGTGGGGGGAAAGTAACGCGAGGTGGTGTCCGCCTGGGGGCGCTGTGCATTTGCGGGGGGTGCATAATGACGGTCGGGGTGTGGGGGGGCCCATTCCGCCGGTGTCGCGCCGCCAGGTGGTGATGGACTGGAGTGACAGCCAATCCGCTAAGCCGTTGAGAAGATTGTCAGGCGGAGCGGCCAATGGGGAAGAGGGGCGGGTCCCAAAGAGCGTGTCCCTTTAAAGCTGCAGTGCGGGTTGCCGGGCACGTTTTTTTTTTTTTTATTTTTTTCTTCTGAAAGAAATAGAAGAGGTGCCGGTGCACAGACCGGAGAAGAGCCGGAGAGGCATCGTGTGTAGCTGCTGCTGGATATGAGGCTGGAAGAACGCTTGTAATGGGAGATGGTCATATCTACCTCCACCATTGTCACTTTACTACGGTATTGATGTGTATAGTCAAACACGAATTTAGGTCTCCTTTAAAGTGGACCAACACCCAGGATTTTGACTATCCTGGGTGTTGGTCCACTTAGGTGGGGCACCCCGATCGGAGGTGCCCCGCTGTGTGAAACCCCCCCGATCGCCGCAAAAACTCACCTCTCCCCGCTCCCACGTGACCTCGTCTGGCCAATGACAGCGCTCAGAGCCGCTCTGGTATGCGCGTCCAAAGCCTCTTGGACGCGCATACCAGAGCGCTGTCATTGGCTGCGTCTCTCGCTTCCCTCTAACAGGGAGCGCGCCGGCCATTCACGAAACGGCCGGCACGGGAGCGCACCCTGCTAGAGGGAAGCGAGAGACGCGGCCGCGTCTCGCGCATGCGCCATTGGATCGCCGGTAAGGATTGTGGGCCTCCTGGGGGGTTCCTCCCCGCGGGACATCCCGATTTCGGATGCCCCTCGGGGAGGGATCTGATCGGTCCGGGAATCTTATAGATTCCTGGGCCGATCCCCCCTGGGTGTTGGTCCACTTTAAAGCGGCCCTTCACCCTGACTGAATAAGAGCCTATCTTATATGTTTCCCACACCCTGTACATACAGATTGCCCACATTAATCCGGACCTTCACCCTGAATAAGAGCCTGTCTTAGATGTTTCCCACTCCCTGTACATACAGATTGCCCACATTAATCCGGACCTTCACCCTGAATAAGAGTCTATCTTATATGTTTCCCACACCCTGTACATACAGATTGCCCACATTAATCCGGACCTTCACCCTGAATAAGAGCCTGTCTTAGATGTTTCCCACTCCCTGTACATACAAATTGCCTTCATTAAAAATAATCCTACCTGCATCTACTGCAAGTTATGAGCCTTTAAACATCCAAGATGGCGGCTCATGGAGCGTCGGGCATCCTGCAAAGAGGAAGTGCCTTCTGTGGCGCTCTGCATTCTGGGATTGATGTCCTTTTGCTGACCCCAGCTCTGCTCTGTCTGTGCAAAGCACAGCTATAACCCGCCCTCCTCCACAGCATGTGATACTTCTGAGTCAAGATGGCGGCGCCCTTATCCTAGAGTCTTGAACAGAGTTGCAGCCCAGTGGGGAAAAAACAATAAATAAGTGACTAAAAACTTAAAATATATTAATTTTAGATGCTGGGGAATAATTTTTTTAAGGATTTGGGCTTTTCATGAAATCATGGTGAAGGTCCGGTTTAAGCCAAATCTAGGCGTAGCGTTCTTAAAGGGGGGGGGGGCAGGAAATAGCTGAGCTCCACAGAAAAGCATGGCTTCTATTGGAAGAGGCCTGACTATCACACGTGTGGCTCTATTCAGAACTCCTTGCAGGCAATGAATATGCATAGCAGTGCCTTCTGATTGGATAGGAGCTCCAGACCCAAGACAGGTGGGTGAAAAATGTGTGTCTTGGTGCGCTTTAAAAAAAGACCTGGGCGATCACAAACCTTAAAGCAGAACAAAACCCAGCAGAGGCCAGCCTGGAATCGTTAAAGTGGACCAACACCCGATGCTGATTGGCTGCAGCAGTCACGTGGGAGCGGGGAGAGGTGAGTTTTTGGGGCTTTCTGGGGGGTTTCACACAGCGCGGCCACCCCGATCGGACCAAAACCCAGGATAGTCAAAATACTGGGTGATGGTCCACTTAAAACCGGACCTTCACCATGATTTATTGAAAAGCCCAAACCCTTAAACTATTCCCCAGCATCTAAAGTTAATATATTTTAAGTTTTTAGTCACTTATTCTTTCCCCCAACTGTGTTCAGGACTCTAAGATATGGGTGCAGCCAACTTGATTCAGAAGCGTCACACTTACTGAGGAGAGGAGAGTGGGATAAAGTGCAGGGGGGCGGGTTATAACTGTGCTTTGCACAGACAGAGCTGAGTTGGGGGTCAGGGAAAGGACAGCAGTCCCAGAATGCAGAGCAGCACAGTCAGAAGGCACTTCCTGTTTGCAGGCTGCCTGATGTTCCATGAGCCGCCATCTTGGATGTTTAAAGGCTCATAACATGCAATAGATGCAGGTAGAGTGATTTTTAATGTGGGCAATCTGTATGTACAGGGTGTGGGAAACATATAAGATAGACTCTTATTCAGAGTGAAGGTCCGGATTAATGTGAGCAATCTGTATGTACAGGGGGGGGAAACATATAAGATAGGCTCTTATTCAGGGTGAAGGTCCGGATTAATGTGAGCAATCTGTATGTACAGGGTGTGGGAAACATATAAGATAGGCCCCTATTCAGAGTGAAGGTCCGGATTAATGTGAGCAATCTGTATGTACAGGGTGTGGGAAACATATAAGATAGGCTCTTATTCAGGGTGAAGGACCGGATTAATGTGAGCAATCTGTATGTACAGGGTGTGGGAAACATATAAGATAGGCTCTTATTCAGGGTGAGGGTCCGGATTAATGTGAGCAATCTGAATGTACAGGGTGTGGGAAACATATAAGATAGGCTCTTATTCAGGGTGAAGGTCCGGATTAATGTGGGCAATCTGTATGTACAGGGTGTGGGAAACATATAAGATAGGCTCTTATTCAGAGTGAAGGACCGCTTTAGGATTGGCTCCCCCCAGGATACCCCAAAGCGTGATGCCCCCTGTTTGACACCCCCTACTAGGGTGCCTGTAAAAACTCACCTTTCTCTGCTCCAGTCGTGCATGCAATCAGTTTGTCGGCAAATAGCTCTCGATTGTTTTCGATGGCGGCAGCAGGAGCGCACATTCGCTGCCAGGGATTCGGGCGATGCAGCAGCACATGCTTCCTATTGATTTAAAGTGGACCAACACCCAGGATTTTGACTATCCTGGGTTTTGGTCCACTTGCCTGGGGCGCCCCGATCAGGAGTGCCCCGCTATGGGGGTTTCACACAGAGGGGCATCCCGATTTTAGATGCCCCGCAGGGAGGGATTGGATCCTGCTAAGTGTTGGTCCACTTTAAGTCGGAGCTCTTTGCTGAATGATGTAGTTAAATCAAGGGTCTCTGATTGGACGAGAGCATGAGCAACTGCTACTGGAGCAAGGAAGGGTGAGTTTTGGTGGAAAACTAGGGTTTCACACAGCAGGGCATCCTTGGGGCATAGATCAAAACCTGGGATTTCAGCTCAGTTTTGTTCCCTGCACTGGGGGCATATTTGGCATGCACCCCAAAAGTAGCCAGAGAAACTTTTCCGGGTCCTATGGCGCATGGGGGGGGGGGGGGGGGGGGCTTTCCTCCAATTCGCTGCCGCATCCCCTGGATTCGGCAAGGCTGTGGGCCATATTTCTACATCTCTGGCAATCCCATGGCACAGGCTCTTCTCCATTCAGAATAGATTGTCGGACGATGCCAGCCAATCAGAATAGATTGTTTTCTGGCAGCTTATTCTAAATGAATGGAATGACAGGTGCTTCGCTCCAGCCGATGCATAGAAGGTTGACAGCAGTAACTGTATGTTCTCTGTATCTTATGTGTATACTGTATGTTCTCTGTATCTTATGTGTATACTGTATGTTCTCTGTATCTTATGTATACTGTATGTTCTCTGTATCTTATGTGTATACTGTATGTTCTCTGTATCTTATGTGTATACTGTATGTTCTCTGTATCTTATGTATATACTGTATGTTCTCTGTATCTTATGTGTATACTGTATGTTCTCTGTATCTTATGTATATACTGTATGTTCTCTGTATCTTATGTATATACTGTATGTTCTCTGTATCTTATGTATATACTGTATGTTCTCTGTATCTTATGTATATACTGTATGTTCTCTGTATCTTATGTATATACTGTATGTTCTCTGTATCTTATGTATATACTGTATGTTCTCTGTATCTTATGTATATACTGTATGTTCTCTGTATCTTATGTATATACTGTATGTTCTCTGTATCTTATGTATATACTGTATGTTCTCTGTATCTTATGTGTATACTGTATGTTCTCTGTATCTTATGTGTATACTGTATGTTCTCTGTATCTTATGTGTATACTGTATGTTCTCTGTATTTTTTGTGTATACTGTATGTTCTCTGTATCTTATGTGTATACTGTATGTTCTCTATATCTTATGTATATACTGTATGTTCTCTGTATCTTAGGATAGATGTGTGCTTATCCCAGGCATGTTTAAATTCAGTGACTGTTGATTTTTCAACTACCTCTGCTGGAAGTTTGTTCCCAGCATCTACTACTCTTTCTGTAACATAATATTTTCTAACATTGCTTCTGATCTTCCCCCGACTAGCTTCAGGTTGGGCCCCCTTGTTCTATCATTAAAGTGGACCAACACCGAGAGGTGATCGGCCCGGAAATCTATAAGATTCCCGGGCCGATCACCTCCCACCCCGCGGGACATCCGAGATCGGGACGTCCCGCGGGGTGAAACCCCCCAAAAAATCCCCAAACACCTTACCTGATCTTCGGCGGCGGCCGGCCGCCGCCGCCTCCCTCGCGCCCCTGTAGGCGTGCCCGCGCCGGCTGTCTGTGAATGGCCGGCGGGGGCGCGCGCGCGCCGAAAGTGACGCGAGGGAGGCGGCGGCAGCCGCTTGGACGTTCCTGATCCCGTTGGCGGGGATTGGACCGTCCAGTCACGTGGGAGCGGGGACAGGTAAGATTTTGGGGCTTTCTGGGGGGGTTTCACACAGCGGGGCACCCCCGATTGGGGTGCCCCGCCGAAGTGGACCAAAACCCAGGATAGTCAAAATCCTGGGTGTTGGTCCACTTTAAGTTTCTTCTTAAAAACATTTCCCTCCTGAACCTTATTCAATCCCTTCACATATATAAAGGTCTCCATCATGTCCCCCCTTTCCCTTCTTTCCTCCAGACTGTACAAATTAAGTTCTTTAAGTCTCTCCTGGTGTTTTAAGTTTAAGTCCTTCCACCATTTTTGTTGCCTTTGGACCCGTTCTATTTGAATAATGTCTTTTTGCAGGGGAGGTCTCCAGAACTGCACACAGTATTCTAGCTGTGGCCTCACCAGGGCTCTATACAGCGGCATGACAACCTCCCTCTTCCTACTGGTGATGCCTCGAGCTATGCAGCCGAGCATCCTGCTTGCTTTTCCCACTGCCTGGCTACACTGTCCAATCATCTTGCAGCTATCAGTAATCTGTATCCCTAAATCTCTCTCCTCCGAGGTCCTGGATAACACAGCGCTGCCCATATGGTGCTCAGAGCCGGGATTCCTTCTACCCAAGTGCAGGATTTTACATTTAGAGACATTAAACTCTAGTTTCCACAGTTTTGACCATCTATCCAGTAAAGCTAAATCATGTTCCATGTTGCAGACACCTGCCGGAATATCCACCCTATTACTAACCTTTGTATCATCAGCAAACAGCCAAACTTTTCCTACCAAGCCTTCTCCTTTGTCACTTACAAATATATTAAAAAGAATGGGGCCCAGGACAGAGCCCTGCGGCACACCACTTGTAACTCGCCTTTGTTCAGATTGCACGTCATTAACAACAACGCTCTGATCCCTCAGCCAACTGGAAATCCACTGAACTATCCAGGGAGTCCTAATAACTTGTCAGCTCTTTATGTGATACAGTGTCAAAGGCTTTGCTAAAATCCAGATAGGCGATATCCACAGCACCACCTTCATCTAACACTTTAGTGACATTGTCAAAGAAATCAATAAGATTGGTCACATGATCTGCCCTCAGTAAAGCCGTGCTGTTTTGGGTCCAACAGGTCATTAATTTTTATATGGGGAAACAATAATAATGGTAAAAAGGAAGGTAGGATGTGCTCATCCAGTCAATATATAGCAAGAGGTGCTAGAGGGGTATGGCCACACACTAAGCAAAAAAGAAAGTTAACCCTCTGCACACTCATACTATTGAAAAACCTGGAAAACCTAGCTAACACTTGTTAAGAACATAGACTGTTAGTTAACATAGATTGCAATGAATGTAAAAGTGAGGTAGCCGCGTCAAGGCCGTCCAATTTGTACCCCGTCCCTAACATTACTAAGTTTCAAAGTTTGTGCAGACATTGCTAATTCTGTGTGCACAAGCAATGCAATACATGAATCAGCCTGTGTCTAAAGACATCGCAATAACTAAACTTGCTTGCACACACACAATGAAAAATACTTTACTTGCCTGCACAGTGTTAAACTTTCTTTTTTTCTTCTTTTTTTCTTTTTTTGAAACAATAATAATGGTGTCAGAAAGGGATGGTGCACACCTGCAAAAATGCTTGTGGGAAACCGGTGATGCTGTTGTGACCTGCACTTGTTCTAGTGGAACACTGGAAGGTCCAGTATACTGTATGAACCGGGGGGGGGGGGGGATTTATACACAGGGATGCTTCTAGAGACTAGGATGTCGCTAGAGGCTCTTCGATTGTTAGGGTGAGCATTGGGTGTTCACATGAGGCAGTAGATGATCGCCCTGCAGCTGAGGTAGAGGAAGGTCCAGAGTTTTATTTGAAACCATCCCTTTCTGACACCATTATTATTGTTTGTTTTATAGCATGCCAACATCCTCTGTGGTGCTGTACAAAGTAAATATTGCACGAGGGAGAGAAATATAGTATTTAGATCAGGACCTTCCTTTGCAAGCTTATACTTATTCTTGTGCATGTCCTTAACTTTTCCCAACTAGACTACTTCAACATTCTTAAAGTGGACAGTCACCCAGGGGTGAATCTATAAGATTCCCGGGCCGATCACCTCCCTCCGAGGTGATCCGAGATCGGGATGTCCCGCGGTGAGGGACCCCCCCCCCCCCAAAAAAAAGTACCTCCTCGGCGGTGGCCGCCGCCACCTCCCGCGTGCCCCTCTAGACGTGCCCGTGCCGTTTGTGAATGGCCGGCGCGGGCTCGCGCACTGTCAGAGGGGCACGCGGGAGGCGGCGGCGGACGTGCTGTGTTGTCCGCCGCTGTCACCCGCTTGTCTGTCAGCGGTGATTGGTCAGCGCGGCCACGTGGGAGCGTGGTGAGGTGAGTTTTGGGGGCTTTCTGGGGGGTTTCAAACAGCGGGGCACCCTTAATCGGGGTGCCCCCCTGAAGTGGACCAAAACCCAGGATAGTCAAAATCCTGGGTGTTGGTCCACTTTAACACTTTCCTCTGTGGTCTACCTGCAAATAGATTCTTCAATTCAATTCTCTCTGCTGCTCACCTCCTCCATCTCTCCTTTCTTCCCTAGTGCTGCTCCTCTGGTAGTCCCCTCTGAGAGAATTCGGTTTTAAAAATCAACCTTTGCCTACAAAGCTCTGTGACTAGGCTCCATCCTACATGTGTTTGCTTATATAAAAAAAACATGCTACATCTGCTCTGCCCCAGACGTTCTTCCATCCTCAACCCTACAAATTTTCTCCCACTCCCTCCGTCCCATTCCTCTTGAATTCTCTTCTTCTATACTATCGCCCAACCTTTCACGTCTTCATGATTGAAGTCAAAACCTATTCAGACGCTCGTTGTGCCTATGGTACCCACTTCAGTGTTCACACCTTCAGAGTACTTGGAGCTGTGCGTAGTACATGCCATTTGTGGCTTAGCTTTCATCTCCACCCCATGAGCTTTAGATTATTAGCTCACTGTGGCGGGATCCCATCTCCCATTATGTATTCCAGTAACAAAATGTATTGGTGCATTTCTGTCACATGACTCGTGATACCTGTCGATTCTACGTTTCATAATAAACGGGTAATTTCTTCATTGCACGGTGCCATGGAATATGATGGTTCTATAAAAAAGCAATAATAGTTTATTTTTAAATACAGAGAGGCTACAATATGTCATAGATGGACAATAGGACTTTATGTGATTTAGATTAGGAGGGGGGTCGTTTTGTGGTTTGTTCAGAGTTGTACTTCAGACTGTAAGCTCGCAAGGACAGGGCTCTCCTTCATATTGTCTCCTGTGCTCACTACACCTGGTTTGAACCTCGTGGCATCTAATTTTGTATTGTTCCCTTTACTATGTGTTTGACCTTGTCTGTAATCATACCTTGTAAAGCGCTATGGAAGATAATGGCGCTATATAAATAATACTTCAATTTAGACTAGAGGGTTCCTGAATAAAGCAGGTAAAGATGTCCTCCTTCTTACTGCAACAGAAGCCTGAACCCTAGGTATGACATTTCAGCTCAGATGTCCACTAGGGATCTTTTGTTCATCACTTCTTCCATCTCACCTCTGCCCTGCTCAGTGCTGCCTACATCAAGCCTCCTCTGTTTGACCTTAAAGTGGACCAACACCCAGGATTTTGACTATCCTGGGTTTTGGTCCACTTCGGTGGGGCACCCCGATCGTGCCCCGCTGTCTGAAACCCCCCCAGAAAGCCCAAAAAAACTCACCTCTCCCCGCTCCCACGTGACCGCGCCAGCCAATCACAGCGCTCAGAGCCGCTGTGGTATGCGCGTCCAAGGCCGCCTGGACGCGCATACCAGCTCAGCTGGCTCTGAGCGCTGGAGGCCGCGTCTCGCGCTTCCCTCTAACAGGGAGCGCCCCTGCACCGGCCATTCACAAACGGCCGGCGCGGGTGCGCGCCCTGCTAGAGGGAAGCGCGAGACGCGGCCGCGGCTCGCACATGCACCGATGGAACGGGGCTGAGGTAAGGTTTGTGGGCCTCCTGGGGGGTTCCTCCCCGCGGGACATCCCGATTTTGGATGCCCCGCGGGGAGGGATCTGATCGGTCCGGGAATCTTATAGATTTCCGGGCCGATCCCCCCTGGGTGTTGGTCCACTTTAAAGCGGTCCTTTACTCTGAAATATGTTTCCCACATCCCCAGTATCTTATGTTTCCCACATCCTGTACATACAGATTGCTCACATTAAAAATCATCCTACCTGCATCTACTGCATGTTATGAATCTTTTAAACATCCAAGATGGCGGCGCATGGAACATCAGGCAGCCTGCAAACAGGAAGTGCCTTCTGACTGTGCTGCTCTGCATTCTGGGATTGCTGACCTTTTCCTGACCCCAGCTCTGCTCTGTCTGAGCAAAGCACAGCTATAACCCCGCCCCCTGTACTTTATCCCACCCTCCTCTCCTCAGTAAGTGTGATGCTTCTGAGTCAAGATGGCGGTGCCTATATCCTAAATTCCTGAACAGAGTTGCAGCCCAGTGGGAGAAAACTTAAAATGACAAAAAACTTAAAATGTATTATTAGATGCTGGGGAATAATTTTTTAAGGGTTTGGGCTTTTCAATAAATCACGGTTAAGTTCCGGTTTAAAGGAGCACTACCGCAAAATTGTTTAATATTAAAAATCCATAGAAGCACGTTGGCTAATGAGTACACTCAAACTGAATTATTCACTCATGGTAGGAATAAAATTGAGAGTTTAATGTATCAGGGACGATAGAACCTGTCACCCCCCCCTAATTTCCTCTTCCTTCCATTAAAAAAAAAAGCCTGGCTGAATATTTCTTTATGCCGGGTGTATAAGTGATCTACCATCCAGCATATTTATATGGATTTTTATCATTAAGCCACTTTTCACGATGGTGCTCCTTTAAGGTGATCCTATTTCCAGAAAGGAAGTTTGTTGTCGCTAGCGATCCCCAACCTAGTGCATCAAAAAGCCTTTTTTGTTTTTTTTCTAAAGCTTTTGTACAATATTCATAACACTAACGAGATGTGGTATGGTGTCTGAATTTCATCCGTATGCTAATTCATTTAGTTACAACTAAACTGTCACATAATATGCTTAAAGTGCTCCCCAGTGCTGAGCTGTTTGTACTGTAACTGAATGCATCATTGCTGAAAAGCAGTATGGCGACTGCATCCAATTTGTGTTTATGAATATTGGGTAAAGGCTTTAGTAAGGTTGGGTAAAGGCTTTAGTAAGGTTGGCTAAAGGCTTTAGTAAGGTTGGCTAAAGGCTTTAGTAAGGTTGGCTAAAGGCTTTAGTAAGGTTGGCTAAAGGCTTTAGTAAGGTTGGCTAAAGGCTTTAGTAAGGTTGGCTAAAGGCTTTAGTAAGGTTGGCTAAAGGCTTTAGTAAGGTTGGCTAAAGGCTTTAGTAAGGTTGGCTAAAGGCTTTAGTAAGGTTGGCTAAAGGCTTTAGTAAGGTTGGCTAAAGGCTTTAGTAAGGTTGGCTAAAGGCTTTAGTAAGGTTGGCTAAAGGCTTTAGTAAGGTTGGCTAAAGGCTTTAGTAAGGTTGGCTAAAGGCTTTAGTAAGGTTGGCTAAAGGCTTTAGTAAGGTTGGCTAAAGGCTTTAGTAAGGTTGGCTAAAGGCTTTAGTAAGGTTGGCTAAAGGCTTTAGTAAGGTTGGCTAAAGGCTTTAGTAAGGTTGGCTAAAGGCTTTAGTAAGGTTGGCTAAAGGCTTTAGTAAGGTTGGCTAAAGGCTTTAGTAAGGTTGGCTAAAGGCTTTAGTAAGGTTGGCTAAAGGCTTTAGTAAGGTTGGCTAAAGGCTTTAGTAAGGTTGGCTAAAGGCTTTAGTAAGGTTGGCTAAAGGCTTTAGTAAGGTTGGCTAAAGGCTTTAGTAAGGTTGGCTAAAGGCTTTAGTAAGGTTGGCTAAAGGCTTTAGTAAGGTTGGCTAAAGGCTTTAGTAAGGTTGGCTAAAGGCTTTAGTAAGGTTGGCTAAAGGCTTTAGTAAGGTTGGCTAAAGGCTTTAGTAAGGTTGGCTAAAGGCTTTAGTAAGGTTGGCTAAAGGCTTTAGTAAGGTTGGCTAAAGGCTTTAGTAAGGTTGGCTAAAGGCTTTAGTAAGGTTGGCTAAAGGCTTTAGTAAGGTTGGCTAAAGGCTTTAGTAAGGTTGGCTAAAGGCTTTAGTAAGGTTGGCTAAAGGCTTTAGTAAGGTTGGCTAAAGGCTTTAGTAAGGTTGGCTAAAGGCTTTAGTAAGGTTGGCTAAAGGCTTTAGTAAGGTTGGCTAAAGGCTTTAGTAAGGTTGGCTAAAGGCTTTAGTAAGGTTGGCTAAAGGCTTTAGTAAGGTTGGCTAAAGGCTTTAAGCTTAACAGAGGAGGCTTGGTGGAGGCAGAGATGAGATGGAAGAAGTGATGGACAAAGATCCCTGGGGGCATCCTGAGCTGAGATGTTATGCTTAGGGCTCAGGCTTCTGTTGCGGTAGGTAGCAGGACAGCTATTCTTCACTGAATGTGTCATGAACGTCCTTTCTAGGTATAGGATAACTTTAAAGTGGAAGTACAGTCACCCAATAACGCTTCCACCCTGCCACCCTTCCCGCACTTTTGTTCAACTCTGCTCACCTTCGCGTATTCATTAGTGGACCAACCACCCTTGGAGTGGCTGCCCTTGAGTTTAAGACTCCCGGGGCATTTGGTCAAGTAACCTTGGGGCATCTTGATCTGGGATGCTCCTCTGTGTGAGCTCCCCTGGTTGCCCAACATTCACTCACCTTCTCCAGGGCTCCCATGCCACGCTCGCCAGCCGTGGCTGCATCCCTGTGTCCAGCCATTCAATAATACGGCGCTGATTGCACAAAAGCCTGTGAATGCGTTGTAGAACCAGGGAAAGATTAGGTGAAACCCATAGATCAAAAAAGGTTGTGCACCCCTGCTGTAGCAGAACTTTCATTAAACCCACTAATATCAAGACCTGATTATGTATCATGGTCCAAGAGAAACCCTTTAAAGTGGACCAACACCCAGGATTTTGACTATCCTGGGTTTTGGTCCACTCCGGTGGGGCACCCCGATCGGCGGTGCCCCGCTGTCTGAAACCCCCCAGAAAGCCCCAAAAAACTCACCTCTCCCCGCTCCCACGTGACCGCGCCAGCCAATCACAGCGCTCAGAGCCGCTGTGGTATGCGCGTCCAAGGCCGCCTGAGCGCTGGAGGCCGCGTCTCGCGCTTCCCTCTAACAGGGAGCGCGCCTGCACCAGCCATTCACAAACGGCCGGTGCGGGTGCGCGCCCTGCTAGAGGGAAGCGCGAGGCGCCGTTGGAACGGGGCGGAGGTAAGGTTTGTGGGCCTCCTGGGGGGTTCCTCCCCGTGGGACATCCCGATTTCGGATGCCCCGCGGGGAGGGATCTGATCGGTCCGGGAATCTTATAGATTTCCGGGACGATCCCCCCTGGGTGTTGGTCCACTTTAAAATGCTTGAGATAGAACCTGACATGTTGGTTTAGAGGCATATGGGGAGTGGGTTGGGTTACCATTGATGGTCTAATAATGCTTTTGATACTTGCTGCCTACTACTTGTAATATTCAGTTACAAGCCATTTAACTGCTGCCATATTTCTCCCATGTGGTACCTCTTTATCCAACCTCACCCAGCAGAAGCGGCACAGGAAGCTGCGTGCGCTGCTGCATCTCGCCCTCTCACTCATTCCATTTAGGAACATGTATGCTGTCGCCATTATGGTGACTAGACACTTTCTATGGGTCTTTCTTTGTGTCCTATTATTACTGTTGATTATTCGGATATTAGAGTATTCTATGCCAAGTTCATTTGATGCTTTGCACATAAAATTTAAATTGTTTGTATACTTTATTTCTTTATATATATACTGTTGGATATGTTTTCATTGTATATTTATTGTATTTTTGCACTGGTTTACACTCGGGGGTATACACTCGGGGTATAGCACGTGTCACTTTATTTGTACGAATCCAAGGCTAAGCAATTACCTTTGTGCCTGCACAAAACATACTATATGCATTTTACATCCCCCATTCCTTGGTATAGTTGTGAGGGACGTATATGTACCGGTTTATAGTTTCTGAGGGGCGGTCTTGTTTCTGGATAAATTATTTTGTATATTAGGATTTTTTTATGATTAGATATTTTGGGCAGATGCAGCTGCTTTTAATCTTGTCTTTTATGTTGTGTCTGTGAGTTCCGTTTTATTGTGTTTAAATAGTGTGTGTACAATAACATTTTGTGAATACATTTTTTGTCTGGTGCTCCTAATTGGGGTGGATGTGGCGAATGGTCCGCAGTCCCTCCTGTGTTTTGGTTGATTAATGTATACCGTATATACTCGAGTATAGGTCGACCCGAATATAAGCCGAGGCACCTAATTTTACCATAAAAAAAAATGGAACAAGTTATTGACTCGAGTATAAGCCGAGGCGGCTTTTTTCAGCTTATACTCGAGTATATACGGTATACACACTTACCTCTCGTTTGCACAGCCTGTCCGTAGAAGCCGGCCCGAGGGCGGCCCAGAACGTACGCTGAGCGGCATCCCGTCCCCGGCACATGAGGTGCGGGCGGCAGCGGAGGAACAGCTGCAAGTGAGAGGGTGAGTGCGGGAGCCGGCGCAGAACGTGCGCGTCACCGCCCCCGTCCGGCGTGGCGGCAGCTGAGGTACAGCTGCAAGTGAGAGGGTGAGTGTGGGAGCCGGCCCAGAACGTGCGCGTCATCGCCCCCGGCCGGCGTGCCCTGCCCTCCGTCGCTGCGCGTCCTGCCCGGCGCTTGGCGCTGGGCTGCACAGTGTGCTCCGGTCCCCGCCCTACCGGCACAATGGCGCAGAGCACCGCCGCCCCCCTCCCCACCGTCCAGGCCAGCCCGGAGACGCTGAGCGGCATCCCGTCCCCGGCACATGAGGTGCAGGCGGCAGCGGAGGAACAGCTGGAAGTGAGAGGGTGAGTGCGGGAGCCGGCACAGGGGCGGGAAATGAACGGGCATGTCGCCTGGCCCCTTTTTCTCCTCCATTTCGGCACTGACTCGAGTATAAGCCGATGCGGCTTTTTTCAGCCCAAAAAGTGGGCTGAAAAACTCGGCTTATACTCGAGTATATACGGTAAGTGAGCACAGAATCCGATTATAGCGTTGCACCCTCTTACTGTGTAACGACCTCTATACAGGGCAATGTTGTCAGGCAATCGGGCTTTTTTACAAGAGCTCAGCACTGTTGCTTGGGGTGAGCACAGGATTTATCACCGTAATGTGACTTGCCCATACGTGCATTGATTTTTCTGGAGGGTGAGGGGTTTTCTTTACATGTTAGGCAGTCTGACCCAGAGCCGAGTGTTTCTAACGCACCTTTCACAATGGAGCTCTCTGTTCTCCCGGCAGCTTTGCAAGTTGCATTTCTCCATAGGTGCTGAATCGCCTTCAGATTGGGAAGCCTCCTAGTTCCGCTTCATATGCTGGCTGCACTGTAGCTGCACTTGTCCCCGAGGGCCTGAACCGGTATATCGATGCCTTCCCCATCCAAATGGCATCGTAGCAGAGCAAGGTTATATTTTCCTGTGGGCTAATTCTTTTGCACCGTAGAAGGGTGTTGGTTCTATTTCCTATTTGATGTTTTCTTTGATCTGTGTTGCTTCAGTGACTTGTCTTTTTGTAGATCATCTTCCCTTAAAGCGGACCTTCACTCTGAATAAGAGCCCATCTTATATGTAGGTTGCCCACATTAATCCAGACCTTTACCCTGAATAAGAGCCTATCTTATATGTTTCCCACACCCTGTACATACAGATTGCTCACATTAATCCGGACCTTCACCCTGAATAAGAGCCTATCTTATATGTTTCCCACATCCTGTACATACAGATTGCTCACATTTTAAAAATCATCCTACCTGCCTCTACTGCATGTTATGAGCCTTTAAACATCCAAGATGGCGGCTCATGGAACATCAGGCAGCCTGCAAACAGGAAGTGCCTTCTGACTGTGCTGCTCTGCATTCTGGGATTGCTGACCTTTTCCTGACCCCCAACTCTGCTCTGTATGAGCAAAGCACAGCTATAACCCGCCCCCATATTTTATCCCGCTCTCCTCAGTATGCTAACAAAGGGTGCACCGCCCAAATCTTCCTACAAAATGTATACAACTGTGTGCTCACCCATAAAAAATGCAATCCACAATAATTTGGAGTGGGCGTGCAAAGAACACACCAATCTCCCAAAGGAAGCACCACTACAAACAACAGTATATATTAATGATTTTATTAGTACAAAAAAACCAAAGAATTAAAATACATACACCACAAGACAAATTTAAAAACGACCAGTATGGCCAAATGTATCTATATCAATGTGTATGGCCCCTAAGGGCCTCTTAAATAACTGCCCTATGGGTGAATAATATTAATTATCCTAGAATAGTCATAACCCATCCTTTTTGTGCCGGCACAAAAAATCCTAACCACATGTAAATATATGTGCAAATTTCATAAAACCAATACTACAAAAATAATAATATATATGGCAAAAATATGTGCACAAAAAGTGAATATACAATAAACAAAAATATCAATATATAAAGTGCAAATGCATGAAAAACACATAAACCTAGAACACTACCTAATATTGCACAGGGAAACCCATACCAATAAAACTTTAAAGTGCAGACAATAACAATATATGATATAAATGCAAGTGCCAGCAGAGAGAAAATAAATGGTTAAATCTCACGTCATAAGATAACACCCAGGGCAACAGTCAGGCCAACCTCTCCTCAGTATGTGATGCTTCTGAGTCAAGACGGTGGCGCCCGTGTCCCAGAGTTGCAGCCCAGTGGGGGAAAGAATAAGTGACTAAAAACTTAAAATATATAAATTTTAGATGCTGGAGAATAGTTTAAGGGTTTGAGCTTTTCAATAAATCGCGGTGAAGGTCCGGTTTAAAGCAGAACAATACATAGGGATTTTGCCCACCCTGGGTTTTGTTCCCTGCCCTGGGGGCATCCTGGTTTGGGATGCTTCCCTGTGTGAAACCCAGCAGATCAGCCAGAAAAACGCACCTCTTCCCAATCAGCCGTTTTGCCATGCATATTAAAGTGGACCAAAACCCAGGATGATCAAAAGTTTTGACTATCCTGGGTTTTGTTCCTTTTTCCCTGCTGTGTGAACCCCCCGATCACCACAGCAGCTCACCTTATCCTGCTCCCATGACGTGTCTAAGACCAGCAGCTCTCACGGCTGCCGCCTCCCTCTAACAGGGAACGTGCCCGCACCGGCCATTCGCAAATGCCTGGCGGCGGACGGAAGCGGAGGATGCGTCCGTCAGAGCTGCTTCTCTAGACATGCCATGGGAGCGGGATAAGGTGAGTTAGCTGCTGCTTTCTGGGGGGGGGGGGTTTCACACAGTGGAGTGCCCCCGAGGAAAGGACCACAAAAACCCAGGATACTCAAAATCCTGGGTTTTCGTCCACTTGAAATGTTTGGCATAAGCCTCTTGCAGCTGTATCCCCAGCAGCAGATGTGCACCAGACCCCAGTTTCAATGGCTGCGTACAGGAGTGCGCTCACAGCCCAAAGATGCGGCCGCTCTATATTTGATGGGGCGATGAAGTCTGTAAGTTTTTTGCTGGGACCCAGTAGGATTTAACAAAGTGGGCATCCCGATTTGAAATGATTGGGGGGTCGTGCATCAGCACTGGGTTTTGTTTCCTTTTAAAAGCAGACCAAAACGCACTGATCTTGGCCACTGCCAATATTAGGATTTAAAGTGGACCAACACCCAGGGGGGATCGGCCCGGGAATCTATAAGATTCCCGGACCGATCAGATCCCTCCCCGCGGGGCATCCGAAATCGGGATGTCCCGCGGGGAGGAACCCCCCAGGAGGCCCACAATCCTTACCGGCGATCCAACGGCGCATGCGCGAGACGCGGCCGCGTCTCTCGCTTCACCTCTAGCAGGGCGCGCTCCCACGCCGGCCGTTTTGTGAATGGCCGGCGCAGGCGCGCTCCCTGTTAGAGGGAAGCGAGAGACGCAGCCAATGACAGCGCTCTGGTATGCGCGTCCAAGCGGCTTTGGACGCGCATACCAGAGCGGCTCTGAGCGCTGGCCGGACGAGGTCACGTGGGAGCGGGGAGAGGTGAGTTTTTGCGGCGATCGGGGGGGTTTCACACAGCGGGGCACCCCCGATCGGGGTGCCCCACCTAAGTGGACCAACACCCAGGATAGTCAAAATCCTGGGTGTTGGTCCACTTTAAAAAAAACTAAAGTAACTTTTGGCAATGTTTGATGCTCCTGATTCATTCTTCTCCCCGCTAATGCTGCCTGTTTTTTTTTGCCAGAATATTTTCACCTACTGAATTGTCCTGGAACTTTTTTTTTTTTACTAAATTGAAAAATTGGCTGAAGGTGCTCTTTGAGGGTGGGGGGTCAATTCACGGGATGCTTGGTCAAAATGTGTGTTTTGGTCTACTTTAAAGTGAGCCCCTAGTTGATGTTGTACAAATGTGGGTGGGACTCCAGGGCTGGCCCACCACTCAATCCTGATACACTAGGCTGCACACTACTTCTCAATTAGTACATTTTATTAGTCATAAATAATCACGGATGTATACATGTAAAACATACATAACACATTTCCCATAACATCATAAAAACACACATATATTAAAAACTCAAGTTGGGAGGAACTTCAGGGCTAACCAATTTAAATAAACAATAATGATCTTAGCACCAAGATCAATTAATTATATATATTAATATGGCTCAAAAAATTATAGAGACATGTATATGTTGGCGTTCAAAAGGTAAAGTGCTTAGTGCTTGTACAACTATTCTTCAAACTACACAATAAAAAAATAAATAAACATAATAAACTAGTGCCTCAACTATATTCAGTGCAAACTCAATCACAAAATAGATTCTCAACTATTCTAGAGATTTGTGCAACTACCAAAATTCATTATAAAGTGCCAAGTGCTAAAAGTGCATTAGTGCATATACTAAGCCTATGCTGTGTCTAATACACCTATTTGAGCGCCACATATATACATCAATACATGCCAAGAAATGTAGTGAATAGTATAGACAATAACTCGCCCTCCGTCCTCCCCACTTACCTCACCTAGTTGATATTGGCTTGAGGTCCACTGTAAAGTATACTTAAACCTCCTTGCAGCCCTGTGCCCAGAGCTCCCTGGTCCACAGGGCCCCTGAACTGCATCTTTATGCCATCAGTGACTCTCGCTACACACTATATTAGCAGTTTTATGTCCCCATCATACAAAGCTTCATGAGGATCTTATAATGGGCAGTAGGGGTTACGTGGCTTGGGTCCCTTGTGGACCTGAACTTGGCCTGGCCTGGTCCAGAGATGCACCAGGATGTTTTTACTCTTATAGGCCCCTGGTAAGTTTGGGATGGGATAAAATACTGCCCCCCCTGCATGCAACTACGGTGGTGGCTGCTGGGTGTGCATTCAGGTCTGCCTGTGGCGGTGTATGAGGTGCTGGAGGTCAAGTGAGTCACAAATGGGACTCAATCAACCTACAACCCTTAGTAAGCCTGGGGGTGTTCGATGGCCCTGCAGACTGCTGTGGTGTTTAGCCTGGAGATTGCTTTAAAATACACGGACTATGAAACCTGAAACCCACCAAGAGAACGAAACCTAAAAATTGCACTGCCTATGAAACCCGCCAATAGAACGAAACCTAAAAATTGCACTGCCTATGAAACACACCAATAGAACGAAACCTAAAAATTGCACTGCCTATGAAACCCGCCAATAGAACGAAACCTAAAAATTGCACTGCCTATGAAACACACCAATAGAACGAAACCTAAAAATTGCATTGCCTATGAAACCCGCCAATAGAACGAAACCTAAAAATTGCACTGCCTATGAAACACACCAATAGAACGAAACCTAAAAACTGCACTGCCTATGAAACGCACCAATAGAACGAAACCTAAAAATTGCACTGCCTATGAAACACACCAATAGAACGAAACCTAAAAATTGCACTGCCTATGAAACACACCAATAGAACGAAACCTAAAAATTGCACTGCCTATGAAACCCGCCAATAGAACGAAACCTAAAAATTGCACTGCCTATGAAACACACCAATAGAACGAAACCTAAAAATTGCACTGCCTATGAAACCCGCCAATAGAACGAAACCTAAAAATTGCACTGCCTATGAAACCCACCAATAGAACAAAACCTAAACATTGCACTGCCTATGAAACCCGCCAGTAGAACGAAACCTAAAAATTGCACTGCCTATGAAACCCACCAATAGAACAAAACCTAAACATTGCACTGCCTATGAAACACACCAATAGAACGAAACCTAAAAATTGCATTGCCTATGAAACCCGCCAATAGAACGAAACCTAAAAATTGCACTGCCTATGAAACACACCAATAGAACGAAACCTAAAAACTGCACTGCCTATGAAACGCACCAATAGAACGAAACCTAAAAATTGCACTGCCTATGAAACACACCAATAGAACGAAACCTAAAAATTGCACTGCCTATGAAACACACCAATAGAACGAAACCTAAAAATTGCATTGCCTATGAAACACACCAATAGAACGAAACCTAAAAATTGCACTGCCTATGAAACCCGCCAATAGAACGAAACCTAAAAATTGCACTGCCTATGAAACACACCAATAGAACGAAACCTAAAAATTGCATTGCCTATGAAACACACCAATAGAACGAAACCTAAAAATTGCACTGCCTATGAAACCCGCCAATAGAACGAAACCTAAAAATTGCACTGCCTATGAAACACACCAATAGAACGAAACCTAAAAATTGCACTGCCTATGAAACACACCAAGAGAACGAAACCTAAAAATTGCACTGCCTATGAAACCCACCAATAGAACGAAACCTAAACATTGCATTGCCTATGAAACACACCAATAGAGCGAAACCTAAAAATTGCATTGCCTATGAAACACACCAAGAGAACGAAACCTAAAAATTGCATTGCCTATGAAACCCACCAATAGAACGAAACCTAAACATTGCACTGCCTATGAAACCCACCAATAGAACGAAACCTAAAAATTGCACTGCCTATGAAACACACCAATAGAACGAAACCTAAAAATTGCACTGCCTATGAAACACACCAATAGAACGAAACCTAAAAATTGTGCAAAAGCTTCCCATGGTGACCGTGCCATATACCATAGCTTGTCCTATGTTATGTAAGGCTATATTACGGGCTTGCTGCAGTACATTTTACAATGACTGCAGGTCACCATTCTTGTCCACCTGCATAGCATCCCGTTTTGGGATGCTCCACCAATCGGTGTATAGAAGGCCGAAATCTGGAATGTTTGTCAATCTGCAGCTATACCTGATCTATGCTTGCCCACCCAGTAAACCTTATTGGCTTCCGGTGGTGCCTCATGGGACACTAGCCATCTGGTACCAGTCAGTAATTTAGCCCAATTTCAGACTTTAAATCGGAGGAGCATCCCAAAAGGAGGTCTGCATTGATTATGTATGTATGTATGTATCCCTGGTCACAATTCAGGACATGGAGCTGCTAGCACCATGTTGGCATACACTTCAGGTTTCTAAGTGATTGGAGTAGCAAAGAGACAAACACGGCTTGCATGGCAAAGAGTGATGGATAATCCATTTAGTCTGTAAGTGCTATTTAAATACTCTTAAACTGGACCTTCACCATGATTTAATGAAAAGCCCAAACTCTTAAAAAACAATTCCTCAGCATCTAAAATTAATATATTTTACATGTTTAGTCACTAATTTATTATACTTTCCCCCACTGGGCTGCAACTCTGTTCGGGAATTTAGGATACGGGCGCCGCCATCTTGACTCAGAAGCATCACACTTACTGAGGAGAGGAGAGTGGGATAAGGTACAGGGGGGCGGGTTATAGCTGTGCTTTGCTCAGACAGAGCAGAGCTGGGGTCAGGGAAAGGTCAGCAGTCCCAGAATGCAGAGCAGCACAGTCACTTCCTGTTTGCAGGCACTTCCTGTTTGCAGGCTGCCTGCAAAAATGGCAGCTTCCATAAGCCGCCATCTTGGATGTTTAAAGGCTTATAAAATGCAGTAGATGCAGGTAGGATGATTTTTAATGTGAGCAATCTGTATGTACAGGGTGTGGGAAACATATAAGATAGACTCTTATTTAGAGTGAAGGTCCGCTTTAAGGCAGAACAAAACCCTTTATTTTGAATATCTCAGGTTTTTCTTCTTGTCCCTGGGACATCCCTATTTGGGTGTAAAAATACCCCCCCCCCCACACTAAATAAAAAATATTATTTTACAGAAATAGTAGATGCTTGGAACAAACTTCCAGCAGAGGTAGTTGAAAAATCAACAGTCACTGAATTTAAACATGTCTGGGATAAGCCTCCATCTATCCTAAGATAAAGGGAACATACAGTATACACATAAGATACAGAGAACATACAGTATACACCTAAGATACAGAGAACATACAGTATACACATAAGATACAGAGAACATACAGTATACACATAAGATACAGAGAACATACAGTATACACATAAGATACAGAGAACATACAGTATATACATAAGATACAGAGAACATACAGTATACACATAAGATACAGAGAACATACAGTATACACATAAGATACAGAGAACATACAGTATACACATAAGATACAGAGAACATACAGTATATACATAAGATACAGAGAACATACAGTATATACATAAGATACAGAGAACATGCAGTATACACATAAGATACAGAGAACATGCAGTATACACATAAGATACAGAGACCATACAGTATACACATAAGATACAGAGAACATACAGTATACATAAGATACAGAGAACATACAGTATACACATAAGATACAGAGAACATACAGTATACACATAAGATACAGAGACCATACAGTATACACATAAGATACAGAGAACATACAGTATATACATAAGATACAGAGAACATACAGGATATACATAAGATAAAGAGAACATACAGGATACACATAAGATACAGAGAACATACAGTATACACATAAGATAAAGAGAACATACAGGATATACATAAGGGCAGACTAGATGGACCGTATGGTCTCCTTCTGCCGTCAACCTTCTATGTTTCTAAGGGCCATGGGTAATTTGGTTATTCTTAGTCTGTATGTGCCAAGTAGATACTTTGTTTATATATTCCCTTATCCACACTTCTGAAGTATGGTGGTCGCAACAGACATGGGCTGTGGGATTCCCCACCCACCCCCATCACTTGTGTTGCAAGTAGCTTCGTCCAGGAAATTAAGGCATCTGGTCCCAGTCAGTAATCAATTTCCTGGACGAAGCTTCTTGCAACACAAGTGATGGGGGTGGGTGGGGTGCTAACAGTAGGGCCTGGCTTAAAATAGCCCCATTCATAATGTAAAACATGCTATCCATACATCACAGCTTCCTCGTGTGCTGCAGTATGCCACCAATCACAGCCTAGCTTTAGGATCCCCAAGCCGCATGCTTCTTGGATGTCTGTCAGGCCCTCAAGGAAATTGCAGGTCACACTCACTTACTGCTGGGGAATCCCACAGCCCATGTCTGTTGCGACCACCATACTTCAGAAGTGTGGATAAGGGAATATATAAACAAAGTATCTACTTGGCACATACAGACCAAGAATAACCAAATTACCCATGACCCTTAGTGTGTGTGTGGGGGGGGGGGGGTATTTTTACACCCAAATAGGGATGCCCCAGGGACAAGAAGAAAAACCTGAGATATTCAAAATACTGGGTTTTGTTCTGCCTTAAGAGTATTTAAATAGCACTTACAGACTAAATGGATTATCCATCACTCTTTGCCATGCAAGCCGTGTTTGTCTCTTTGCTACTCCAATCACTTAGAAACCTGAAGTGTATGCCAACATGGTGCTAGCAGCTCCATGTCCTGAATTGTGACCAGGGATACATACATACATACATACATAATCAATGCAGACCTCCTTTTGGGATGCTCCTCTGATTTGAAGTCTGAAATTGGGCTAAATTACTGCCTAATGCACACCAGTCAGAAGCAACTCTGTGTTATACCCACGTTAATGAAGCTGCATAATAACCCTTGAGAACATGCCCTTTGTCCAGCAATCCCAGGTTGCTCTGTACATATGGTTATATGGTATTTCCTGCTTTGGAGCCAGGTCGCTGCACAATGTAGCTTCGTAACAGAATGAAATTCTTGCACTGTGAAGGCTTGTTTGCTGAAAGCTCACCCTGGCATATACTAGAAATGGTTGTGTATATTAAACCGGACCTTCACCCTGATTTAATGAAAAGCCCAAACTCTTAAAAAACAATTCCTCAGCATCTAAAATTAATATATTTTACATGTTTAGTCACTAATTTATTATACTTTCCCCCACTGGGCTGCAACTCGGTTCGGGAATTTAGGATACGGGCGCCGCCATCTTGACTCAGAAGCATCACACTTACTGAGAAGAGGAGAGTGGGATAAGGTACAGGGGGGCGGGTTATAGCTGTGCTTTGCTCAGACAGAGCAGAGCTGGGGTCAGGGAAAGGTCAGCAGTCCCAGAATGCAGAGCAGCACAGTCACTTCCTGTTTGCAGTCACTTCCTGTTTGCAGGCTGCCTGCAAAAATGGCAGCTTCCATAAGCCGCCATCTTGGATGTTTAAAGGCTTATAAAATGCAGTAGATGCAGGTAGGATGATTTTTAATGTGAGCAATCTGTATGTACAGGGTGTGGGAAACATATAAGATAGACTCTTATTTAGAGTGAAGGTCCGCTTTAAGTGTTGGCAAGTACAATGTTGGGTTTGGCAAAGATGGAAACCGGCTCACCACTGGGACCAGGTGAAACCGGCCTTGTATTATAAAAAATGCCTGCTGTGTGTGACCTTGATGCCAAGGGAAGGGGGATCGGGCAACCCTGGAGTCTAATAGATCCTAGGACTGTCCTACATGGGTTTTATCTCTGACTGCAGACAAGGGGACTGTAAATTTTTGTGAACTGCTGAGATCTACTGAGGCAAAGAGTATAGAGATACTTAAACCAGACCTTCACCCTGAGTCTATCTTATATGTCCCCCACCCTGTACATATAGATTGGCCACATTAAAAATCATCCTACCTGCATCTATTGCATTTTCTGAGACTTTAAGCATCCAAGATGGCGGCCCATGGAGGTGCAGGCTGCCTGTGCCTCTCTGTATTCTGGGATTGCTGACCTGTTCCTGACCCCAGCTCTGCTCTGTTTGTGCAAAGCACAGCTATAACCCTGCTCTCCTGCACTTTTGACCCCTCTCAACTCCTCTGTATGTGATGCTACTGAGCCAAGATGGCGGCGTCCGTATCCTAGAGTGCTGAATAGAGTTGCAGGCCAGTGAGGGAAAGAATTAAAAGTGACTAAAAACATTAAATATATTAATTTTAGATGCTAGGGAATAGTTTAAGGGTTTGGGCTTTTCATTAAATGATGCTGAAAGTCCGCTTTCAGTTACAAATGGTCAACACAGCCTTTATTTTGTAGCCTGTAAAGTCTGTGTCTACGGCTTGTATCTGTTAAAGAAAGGTGTCACTGGAAAGCTTTGTATGAGATAATATATATTATTTCTCACGTATCCTATAAAATAAAGGCTCTGGGCTTATAATGTGTATATGCAAAAGAGGGTGTTGCTGGGAAGCTCTAAGAACATGATTTTTGACTACAAAGAGATACTATAGTGATATACTGTATAAGTATATCTCTGTATATTCTGGCTCAGACATCATGTTCATCATGTAGCTTTTTAGCTCCACTCCTCTTCTGCAGACCCAAGCTGTCGACACAGCTTGCCTATGCTGGCTGTCAGGGCCCGCATCTTCTATTTACCAGCACTTTGCGTTCCTGATAAAACCTATAGAACTTGAGCCCCCTTCAGAGACTAGCATGAGAGGTCCAGCACATGGAAGGGAATTAGCTTGGGCTTGTTAGAAAATATAAAGTAGGCTGAATGAATGATGCCACCGCTGACAGCCAGCATCGGGCTAAATTAACCCCTTGCCTGGAATGTCTCTTTAACACCACCTATACATCTATTTATTCCTGCATATTGGTGTACTCCTCCGTGACATGTTGGGAGCGTTTACACATTGAGGGGAAAGTCTCTACTGCGAACAGGGGTTCTGCTAAGTGGGGTATCTCAAATCCGAATTCACCGCAAACAAGGGAAGGCAAACAATGGTTTTGTTCCTCTTTAATATCTGCACCAAGTAGACTTGAAAGCCTTTGCGTCCGTTAGCTGCCTCCTATTCTGTATGCCTACGGGCATCTGTATGTACCAGCAGGATGGCAGACCTCCTAATAAACCGAAAGCCAGTCTCATGAGACGCAAGTGCTGGCAGAGAATTAGTGACTGCTGTTAATGTTTGTGAACTAAATCTTTTTTTTTTTTATTTATTTATTCTTTCTTTCTTTAATCTATATGTGGGTTAGCACCTGTAGATGAAAAATTAAAGCCATGGTGTTGCCAACAGACGGGACTTCCTGCAAGTCCTTGTGCAGTCCCAGTGGAATATGTTGTGCCAACTTCTGTAGCACTGTACAATGTTGTAATTACAGTCCGGGTAGTACTGAAATTATTACCGGTCGTTATGTGACATAATGCAAAGTGAAAAAGGAAAATATGATTTATAATATTTGCTGCACATCAATCTCCAATATTTCTACTAGAGATTAATATGATAAATACCGCAAATACTAACAATCATATCAGCACAGCTGCCACTAATCTGATTCAAAACAATGGCCGCTGAGGCTCTCCCCATACAACCAGTGAGATGTCCTAAGAAATAGGTTATGCCTTAAATACTAGGTGCGCTCTGTCGTTTTTCACTTGTGCACCGCCGCGGCGGGAGGTGCTATAATTGTGTTGGGGGTGGTGGCGGCGGTGCGCCCTGTCATGGCGCTTGGCTCCCTTTATCGAGTGTGGACCGCTTTCACGCCTGCGTTGGGGGGGCGGCGCCGCGGCCCGCCCCTCGAGGTTCCGTATGGCGGCGCCATTTTGCGATGTGCTGGGGAAGGTGTGCGTGGCTGCTGGGGACCATCCTGTTGCCGCTGATGATTTGTCTGGTGCCGGGCTCTTCTCCGTGTCTGCCTGTCGTCGCGTGAGCGCTGCGGGCGGTCGCAATCACTCCCATTGGTCCGTGAGTTCCATATGGGGGTTTTTACTTCGGGTCATGTGCTGCGGGATACTTATGGCTTTTCATGCTTGTGTCTTTCAGGGGGTAGCAGCTTGTGGCTTCTCGCGGTCTGATACTCTCCCCCCCCCCCCCGGGTCACCCCCTTTATTGAGGCATCCCTTGGGGCATCCCGAGTGGCTTCTTTTAGCCATTACCCTGTGCTGGCCTATTGTGCCGCTGATGATCACCATATGGAGGCTTCTGGGGACAGCTAGCTAGGGGGCCCCTCGGGGCAGCCTCGGCTGTGTGTCGTGTGGGACATCCCATTTGAGTGGTGGAGGCGCGGTTTGTGTGCCGTGCGCCCAAGGTATCATTGCGGATCAGGCTGGGCCAAGTGCTTCTCTTTCCAGTCCTGCGTTCCCTACGGCATCTCCTGGCCCTCCATGCCTGCATTTAGCCCCAAGTGAGGGGGATACTAGCAGGGGGTCGCAATTAGATCCGGCGCTTGGCCCGGCCGGCAAGGCCTCTAGCAAGAAGCGACGCCTGGACGCTACGTTGTCCCTATTTGCCGAGGAGGATGGGGGCCTTGATGTGTATGGCGGCCGTGACTCCCCGGAGGAGGGGGAGCTTTTCCGTGACTCGGACTCCTCTGGGGATCGCCAGGACGGTTACGATAGTGACCTAGGGTCTTACTCTGAGGATACTTGGCTCCCGAATGATACCGATAGCCTCTTGTCAGCGGTTTTCAATACATTGAACATCGCCCCCCCCAAGGCGGCGAGGAAGAAGCAGGGCGAGCTCTTCCGCCCAGGCAAGCAGCGTTTGGAGTACCCGGACCATGGCCATTTCTCAAATATGGTTCTGAAGGAGTGGGAACGTCCTAATAGATTACCCTCGGTGCCCAAGGGGTTGGATAGGAGGTATCTGTTTTCGGCAGACTTGGTTAAGCGCTGGTCGTGCCCTCCTGAGGTGGACGCTCCGGTCCTGGGGAGCGTCTAACACTTCGGTCATGCCATCCCCTGACACTACCACACTGCGTGATAGCCGGGACCGGCGTATGGATCAGTTGGCTTGTCATGCCTTTATCTTTGTGCGGGCCGGTTTGCGCCCTGTCTGTGCCGCGGCCATTGTGGCTATCGCCATTAAAAAGGTCAGACGTCTTGCTGAGGCCGCCCGGTCTGGTAAGAATAGGGAGGATTAAAAGGACCTCTTGCTTTGCTCTGATTTTATTACATATGTGCTGGCTGCCATGGACGATGCCGTCCGGCTTGGCGGTAGGGCTTCAGCCCTGTTGGTGGCTATGCATCGGTCAGTTTGGTTGCGTCAGTGAGCTGCTGACACTGCCGCTAAAAAGGCTCTCGCTGGGCTTCCCTTCACGGGTCTACGTCTTTTTGGTGAGCGTCTGGATGCTCTGGTTAAGGATGGTAGGCTCGCCCAGCGTAGAAAGCAGGCTCGGCCCTTTCGGGGCTCCTCCTCCTTTCGCCCTTCAAGGGGAGGTCATGGCACCCTTTTCTCACGTAGTCGCAGAGACTCTTGGGGCCGAGGCAGATCCCGCGGTCGCCCCGGTCTCTCTTGGGGGACCAAACACAAACCCCCTCCCAAGGCCCCTCAGGCATGAGGAGGCGCCCTCACCCGACCGGGAGGGGGGACGGCTTCGGCTTTTTGCTCACGTCTGGAGGCTCCGCGTCTCAGACCGGTGGATTCAGGAGGTGGTGTCCTCCGGTTACAAGATAGTTTGCAGCCTGGCCGCCCCGAGATTTCTCAGATCCCGGATATCCCAAAACCCTGTGTCGGCTCAGGGACTGCGTCTGGCCGTCCAACGTCTGGCCGTCCAACGACTTCTGGTGTCAGGTGTCATTTGTCGGGTACCTCTTCAAGAACGGGGTCGAGGGTACTACTCCAACCTGCTTACGGTGCCCAAGGAGGACGGCTCCCTGAGGCCCATCCTGGACTTGAAGGGTCTCAACAAGTTTGTCCGGTTCAAGCACTTTCGTATGGAGACTTTACGCTCTGTCGCAAGTTCTCTTCGGCCGGGTGACTTCATGACCACGGTGGACATCAAGGATGCCTATATTCACGTGCCAATCTTCCCAGGTCACCAGAGGTTCCTGAGGTTCGCTCTGGGGGATCAACACTACCAGTTTGTGGCTTTGCCGTTTGGTATCACCTCGGCTCCTCGGGTTTTCACCAAGGTGTTGGCCGGCGTCATGGCTCTCCTGAGGAATCGGGGCATTCGCATCCTTCCTTACCTGGACTACATTCTGATTGCTGCTCAGTCTCTCTTCCTCAGGCCGAGAGGAATACTCAGGTGGTGACGTCCACTCTCGAGTCCTTCGGCTGGGTGATCAACTATCACAAGTCTTCACTATCTCCGTCTTTGACGAGGTCCTTCCTGGGCATGACGCTGGATACTTCTCAGGTCAAGGTATTTCTCCCTCAGCAGAAGGTGGAGAGCATTCAGATGCAGGCATGGGACCTGCTGTCGTGTCCTCACCCCTCCATTCGGCAGGGGATGCAGTTGGTGGGCCTCATGGTGTCTTGCTTCGAGGCGGTTCCTTTTGCTTAGTTCCACATGAGGCCTCTTCAGTTGCATCTCTTGTCCGTTTGGGATTGGAATCAGGAGTCCCTGGATCAGGAGTTTGCTCTGTCCCTTCTGGTCAGGCAGTCTCTCTCCTGGTGGCTGGACTCGAGGAATCTTCTAGTGGGCAGGTCCTTTCTGCCTCTGCGCTGGGAGATTGTCACCACAGATACCAGTCTGACCAGCTGGGGGGAGGAGTTTGTCTCTCTGAAGTTCCGGGGTCAGTGGGGTCCCCAGGAGGCCCACGCGCCCATCAATATTCTAGAGCTGCGGGCGATCAGGTTGGTTCTCTCCCAGTTGACCCCCCCACCTTCGGGGTCGTGCTGTACAGGTCCGCTCAGACAATCAGACAGCGGTTGCCTACATCAATAATCGGGGAGGGACCCGGGCCCTCAAGGAAGTGTCTCTGATCTTGTCTTGAGTGGAGGAGACTGTTCCTGCATCTCGGCGGTTTACATTCCAGGGGTGGAGAATCAGGAGGCGGACTCTCTGAGCAGGGCGACGTCTCGCCTGGGGGAATGGTCCCTCAGCATCGAGCTCTTTCACGCCCTGTGTCGCCGCTGGGGTCAGCCGAACGTGGACTTGTTTGCGTCCCGTCACAATCGCAAACTTCCAAAATTTGTCTCCCTGTCAAAGGACCCTCTGGCCTTCGCCACGGACGCGCTGGCCATTCCTTGAATGGAGTTGCGGCTCCTCTATGGATTTCCTCCCTTTCCTCTGCTGCGTCGGGTGTTGCGCAAGATAGCCTAGGAGGGGGTGCCGGCCATTCTGGTGGCCCCCTGCTGGCTGAGGAGGGTATGGTTTGCGGACGTCGTACAGATGGCAGATCGTTTCGTTTTGCCCAAGGATCCAGATCTTCTTCCTCAGGGACAACTGCGTCATCCCAATTTACAAACACTGGCTTTAATGGCTTGGCTGCTGAAACCTCTATCCTAATGGGCAAGGGTTTACCGGCCTCTGTGGTTGATACCTTGATTCAGGCTCGGAAGAAATCCTTGTCTTTTATCTACTACAGGGTCTGGCATGCTTGCATTGCTTGGTGCGAGTCCAAGTCTCTTTTTTTTCTTTTTTGTCGGGAATTTTCCATCCCCAGGATTTTTTACCGCATGGTCTGGACTCAGGCCTTCAACTTGGTGCCCTCAAGGGACTGGTTTCGGCTCTGGCAATTTTTTTCCAAAGATCCTTTGCTAATCACAGGCTTGTTAACACCTTCTTTCAGGGTGTTACTCATGTGCGTCCGCGGCGTAAGCCTCTGCTACCGGTTTGGGACTTAAACTTGGTGTTGTCTGCTCTACAGGGTCCTCCCTTTGAGCCCTTGTGCAGTGCTGCGCTGCCCATATTGACTCTTAAAGTGGCTTTTTTGGTCGCTATTACTTCGGTGCGTCGAGTCTCTGAGCTGGCGGCGCTTTCCATGAAACCTCCTTATTTTGGGCGGCATCAGGATAAGGTGGTGGTCCATCTTAACCTGGAATTTTTGCCCAAGATTGTATCTGCCTTTCATCTCAATGAGGACATTGTCTTACTTTCCTATTGTCCTGCTCCTGCTAACTCCAAGGAAGGAACCTCCATTCTCTGGATGTGGTCAGGGCACTCAAGTATTATTTGGTCGCTACTGAGCCTTTTAGGAAGTCTGATTTCTCTTTTTGTTCCTTCCAGTCCTAGGAAGGGCTTACCTCCGGCTAAATCTACTATCAGCAAGTGGATTAGACAAGCGGTGGTGCGTGCTTATTCTGCCAAGGGGAAGGAACCTCCCTTCCGTGTTACTGCTCACTCTACTAGGGCTATTGGTGCCTCCTGGGCCTTGCAGCACCAGGCTTCTGTTGAACAAGTTTGTAAGGCCGCTACGTGGTCTTCTGTTCATACCTTTTTCTAAGTTTTACAAGGTTGATGCTAGGGCCTCAGCTGATGCTGTTTTGGGCCGCAAGGTGCTTCAGGCGCTAGTGGTTTGACCTGCCTGCTGTTACTCATTGGGAATCCCACCCTACTTTAAGGACCCTGCTATTGGATGTCCCAGAAGTAATGATTGAATGAAACAGGCCGTGCTGTACACTTGGAAAAATACAATTCTGTGATTACCTGTAGAATTGATTTTACTGTGTACAGCATGGCCTGTTTCATCCCTCCTTTGTTATTGCCATTGGTTGCCTCTTTATGGTGATTAGTTTCAAGTTAGCCTTTTTCAGGCTGTGTATTCTTTGTTCATGGTTTATCTCCCAGCTTCTTGCATAACTGCTTTTCGACACTGGGGGTCTATTGGAGATTCTTGGCTTTATAGGGCCGGGAGGAGCCACAATTCTTCTGCAGTCAACTGCGCCACCTTGTGGCGGAATACCCAGAAGTAATGATTGAATGAAACAGGCCCTACTGTGCACAGTAAATTCAATTCTACAGGTGAGTAATCTCGGAATTGTATTATTTCATAAAGGGTATAACTCCCACAATATGCATGTTATATTGTAACCAAGAAATTTATGATCCCCCATTAATTTTTTAGTTAAATGAACTCAAACACCCAATATATATCATCCAGGGTCCAATACTATGTGGATTATCAGGTTCTGAACAACCTATACATGCCATTTTTGATATCAAATGAAAGGTCTCATAGTCCTAAGACCAAGACCCTCTCATTAATATAGTCATAACTTGACATATTACAAGAATTACTATACTTCCCAGAAATAACAGCCAATGCCCATATGCCCAACGTCTATTGAAATGTCTGGAGAGTCTGGAGACCTAATTAGGAATTCAAGGATTCCTTTTAGCTTGTTGCCAGCTAGGTGTGATAGGTTTCTATTGTCATGGTCTGTTTTCTTATAGACATGGCAGGATGTGGGGCCACTATTTGAATGTTAATTTGAGGGACAGTGTCCTTAACACAAAGTAATAAAATGTGCTTGATTTGCTGGTGACGACGCTGCCAACAATAATCTTGCAACAATCCTGCACCTGTCCTGACCTTTGTCTCTTTGGCTTATTGCAATCCTTCCAGCCAGATGCCATAACAGCCATGCACTGCTGGATCGTCTTCTTCTCTGTGTGCCTAATGGCCCCTGCCAGATTCCCTGGGCCTCATTGGATTTCATCCCTCTTTATTTTCCAACTGGCCTGTTCAGGGTATCTCCATTTGTAACCACTATATGTCCTCACTTTCCTCTCAAGACATTTTTTTTCTTCTTCTGTCAAAGGCAGAATTGGCTTGTTTGCTTTTGGGAAACGGCAATTCAAGCGGCCCTTCACCCTGAATAAGAGCCTATCTTATATGTTTCCCCCACCCTGTACATACAGATAGCTCGCATTAATCCGGACCTTCACCCTGAATAAGAGCCTATCTTATATGTTTCCCACACCCTGTACATACAGATTGCTCACATTAAAAATCATCCTACCTGCATCTACTGCATGTTATGAGCCTTTAAACATCCAAGATGGCTGCTCATGGGACATCAGGCAGCCAGCGAACAGGAAGTGCCTTCTGACTGTGCTGCTCTACATTCTGGGATTGCTGACCTTTTCCCGTCCCCCTGTACTTTATCCCACTCCTCCTTTCCTCAGTAAGTGTGATGCTTCTGAGTCAAGATGGCGGCACCCGTATCCTAGATTCCCGAACAGAGTTGCAGCCCAGCGGGGGAAAGAATAAGTGACTAAAAACTTAAAAATGATTCCCCAGCGTCTAAAATAATATATTTTAAGGGTTTGGGCTTTTCAATAAATCATGGTGAAGGTCTGGTTTCATGTGTGTTTTTTTTTTTCCTAGTGCATGGCACCGCCTATTTCATGAAGTCCTTGCTTCTGGGATATTCCGCCACAGGGTGGTGCAGTGCACTGCAGAAAAGTTGTGGCTCCTCCCGGCCCCATATAAAACAGGAATTGCCATAGACCTCCCCAGTGTTTCCTCTGCAGTGATACTGCGAGGATAGAAGATGGCTCTCTATATTGCACAGGTGAGCGGGGCAACCAAGCCTGCGGCCCTGCAGGTCTATTTCCACCCGTTTCTGGACCCTCTCTGCCTCCCAGCCTTGGCTGACGGATCGGGTGAGGGTAGAGGAGCACTAGGGTCAGGTGCTCGAGGAGCGCTGCTCCAAGCCGCAGACCCTGCTACACAAAGGGTAGCCGGCCATAGGCTTTTATGGTGAGCCTGTTGAGGGATGTGGCGCTACTGCTTTCGCTATTGCGGGGGTGAGTTGTGTTTTGGGGACTGGTGTGGCTAGTCTGTCTAACTTTCCTTGGCTCCTGGATCCCCCCTCCCTGCCCTGGGCTCGTCTTGCTCCCGCCACTGCCTACCCTTGCCCCTCTCCCCGGCGTGTGTTCTGGGGGGGGGGGGGGGGGGGGGGTGGTGGTAGCGGCAGGTGGTTGTTTGGCTGCCTTTTCTTCGCGGCCGCCGCTTTGTACAACGCTCCGCGGCGGGCGGCGCTCCTGTTGTGAGGCGTTTTTCTTTTTTTTCGGTGTAATGGCGCTGGTGCAGGTCACGTGAGCATTTTCGCGCTCTTCAGGGGGGCGGTGCCGGGGGATGACGCGTATCTAGTCATCCCCCCGAGGTTCTCGTTTCGCCGCCATTTTGAGGCTGCTGCGCGTCTGGGGCCCTTCTGCTACGTGGGCTGCGGCGGTGATCGTTTCCTTTTCTCTATCACACGTGGTCTGGCGACTTGCCTGCTTGTGCTGCATGTTCGGTCTCCTTGGTCCGTGAGTTGCTTGTTTTGTGGGGGGCATGCGCTGTGGGATGCTTATGTTTTTTTTTTTTTTTTTTTGCTTGTCTTTCAGGCGGGATAACTGTGTTGTGGTTTCTCCTGGTCCTATTCCCCCCCCTCACTGTTTTTCCATCCTGGCCCTCTCTGCGGGCATCCCGGGTGTTTATTAGCCCTTACCCTATCCTGGCCTATTGCGCCTGTCTTAATCACCATATGGAGGCATCTGGGGATAGCATGCTCGGGGGCAATCCTGGCTGTGTGTCATGTGCGGGGAGTGGTGGTGGCGTGGTTTGTGTGCCGTGCGCCCAAGGTATTGTTCCGGCACAGACCGGGATGGGTGCTTCCCTTCCCGGTTCTGTGCTCCCTCCGGCATCTCCTACTCCCCCGCGCCTGCATTTAGCCCCCAGTGAGGGGGATACTAGCAGGGGGTCCCAATCTGATCTGGCTCTGCGCGTAGCCAGCATTGAAAGGCACTTGGCTCGTCCTGTGTCGGGCAAGGCCTCTGGAAAGAAGCGGCACCTAGACGTTGCACTTTCCCTCTTTGCCGAGGAGGATGTGGGCCTGGATCTGTTTGGGGGCTGTGACTCCCTAGAGGAGGGGGAACTTATCCATGATTCATACTCCTCCTGGGGGCCCTCAGGTGGGGTACGACAGTGACCCGGGGTCTCTCTGATGATGATACCTGGCTCCCTGATGACACTGATAGACTGTTGTCGGATATTTTTGAGACTTTGCACATCGTCCCCCCTAAGGTGGCGAAGAGGAAACAGGGTGAGCTCTTTCGCCCTGACAAACAACGCTTGGAGTTCCCGGAGCAGGGCCACTATGGTGCTCAAGGAGTGGGAACGTCCTAACAAATTGCCCACGGTGCCCAAGGGATTGGACCAGAGGTATCCCTTTTCTGCTGACCTGGTCAAACACTGGCCGTGCCCCCCCTGAGGTGGACGCTCCTGTTCTAGGCCTGGCCAATACCTCAGTCGTGCCATCCCCTGACACTACTACCCTGCGTGACGGCGCGGACCGGCATTTGGATTAGCTGGCCTGTCATGCCTTCACCTTTGTGGGGGCAGGCTTGCGTCCGGTTTGTGCCGCAGCTATTACTGCCATTGCTCTTAAAAAGAAACTCGAATGCCTTGCGGATGGCGCCATGGCTGGTAGGAGGAGGGAGGATTAAAAGGCCCTTCTGCTTTGCTCTGATTTTGGTGCCTTTGTATTGACTGCCATGGATGATGTCTTCCGGCTGGGCGGTAGGGCTTCGGCTCTCTTGGTGGCTATGCGTCGGTCTGTTTGGTTCGCCAGTGGGCAGCTGACACTGCTGCTAAGAAGTCTCTCACCGGGCTTCCCTTAAAGGGGCTTCGTCTCTTTGGGGAACGTCTGGATGTTTTGGCCAAGGATGGTAGGCTCCCTCAGCGTAGGAGGCAGCCGCGGCCCTTTAGGGGGCCCCCCTCGTCCGGGTGAGGGGACGGCTTCGGCTCTTTGCTCACGGCTGGAGGCTTCACGTCTCAGACCGGTGGATTCAGGAGGTGGTGTCCTCCGGTTACAAGATAGTTTGCAGCCTGGCCGCCTCCGAGATTTCTCAGATCCCGGATGTCTCAGAATCCTCTGTCTGCCCAGGGGTTGCGTCTAACGCCTTCTGGAGTCAGAAGTCATCTGTCTGGTACCTTATCAGGAACAGGGTCAGGGGTACTACTCCAATCTTTTTACGGTTCCTAAAAAGGACGGATCTCTGAGGCCCATCCTGGACTTGAAGGGTCTCAACAGGTTTGTCCGGTTCAAGCACTTTCGCATGGAGACTCTACGCTCGGCTGTCAGCACCCTTCGGCCGGGCGACTTCATGACCACCGTGGACATCAAGGATGCCTATCTTCATGTACCAATATTTCTAGGTCATCTGAGATTTCTGAGGTTTGCCCTGGAGGATCAGCACTACCAGTTTGTAGCCTTACCGCTCGGTATCACCTCGGGTGTTCACCAAGGTGTTGGCGGGCGTAATGGCTCTTCTGAGGAACCAGGGCATTCGCATCCTCCCTTACCTGGACGACAATCTGATTGCTGCTCAGTCTTTTCATCAGGCCGAGGAGGATACTCAGGTAGTGACCTCCACTCTCGAGTCCTTCGGCTGGGTGATCAACTATCCCAAGTCTTCACTGTCTCCGTCTTTGAGGTCCTTTCTGGGTACGATTCTGGATACCTCTCAGGTCAAGGTATTTCTCCCTCAGCAGAAAGCGGACGGCCTTCAGATGCAGGCACGGGCTCTGCTCTTGTGTCCTCATCCCTCCATTCGGCAGGGAATGCAGTTAGTGGGCCTGATGGTGTTCTGCTTCGAGGCGGTTCCTTTTTGCTCAGTTTCACATGAGACCTCTTCAGATGCATCTCTTGTCAGTTTGGGATCGGGACCCTGTGTCCCTGGATCAGGATTTTGCTCGGTCCCCTCTGGTCAGACGGTCCATCTCGTGGTGGCTGGACTCGAGGAATCTTCTAGTGGGCAGGACCTTTCTGCCACTGTGCTGGGAGATCGTCACCACAGATGCCAGTCTGACCGGTTGGGGGGGGGGGGGGGGGGAGTTTGGAAGTCTTTGAAATTTCAGGGTCAGTGGGGCCCCCAGGAGGCCCTTGCACCCATCAACATTCTGGAACTGCGTGCGATCAGGTTGGTTCTCCTTCCGTTGACCCCCCCACCTTCGGAGTCGGGCTGTTCAGATTCGCTCGGACAACCAGACGGCGGTTGCCTACATCATTCATCAGGGAGGGACTCGGAGCAAGCGAGCCCTCAAGGAAGTGTCCCTGATTCTGTCCTGGGCGGAAGAGAATGTCCCTTGCATCTCGGCGGTCTACATTCCGGGGGTGGAGAACCAGGAGGCAGACTCCCTGAGCAGGGGGGACGTCTCGGCTGGGGGAATGGTCCCTCCGCAACAAGTTATTTCACTCCCTGTGTCACCGTTGGGGGTCAGCCGGATGTGGACCTGTTTGCGTCCCGCCACAATCACAAGCTTCCAAGATTTGTCTCCCTGTCTCAGGATCCTCTGGCCTTCGCCACGGATGCTCTAGCAATTCCTTGGACGGAGTTTCGGCTCCTCTGTGTTCCCTCCCTTTCCTCTGCTGGGCAGGGTGCTGCGCAAGATAGCCCAGGAGGGGGTACCAGCCATTCTGGTGGCCCCTTGTTGGCCAAGGAGGGTGTGGTTTGCAGACGTCGTGCAGTTGGCAGTAGATCGGTACATCTTGCCCCAGATCTTCTTTCTCGGGGGCAACTGTGCCATCCCAATTTACAAACGCTGGCTTTAACGGCTTGGCTGCTGAGACCTCCATCTTGATCGACAAGGGGTTGCCAGCCTCTGTGGTTGATACTATGGTTTGGGCTCGGAAGAAGTCCTCGTCCTTTATCTACTACAGGGTCTGGCATGCTTACATTGCCTGGTGTGAGTCCAAGTCTCTTCCTTGTCGGATGGTTTCTATCCCCAGGATTCTGGAGTTTTTGCAACATGGTTTGAATTCGGGCCTTCAACTTAGTACACTCAAGGGACAGGTGTCGGCTCTGGCTATTTTTTTCCAAAGATCCTTTGCCAATCACCGGTTGGTTAAGACCTTCTTCCAGGGAGTTACTCATGTGCGTCTGCAGCGTAAGCCCATGCTCCCGGTTTGGGACTTAAATTTGGTGTTGTCTGCTCTGCAGCCTATCCGTGGGGCTGAGTTGCCCATTCTGACGCTTAAGGTAGCCTTTTTGGTGGCTATTACTTCTGTCAGGCGCGTTTCTGAGCTGGCGGCGCTTTCCATTAAACCTCCTTATTTTGAGCGACATCAGGATAAGGTGGTGTTAGGCTTAAGCCGGATTACTTGCCCAAGGTTGTGTCTGCTTTCCATCTCAATCAGGACATTCTTACCTTCTTTGTGTCCTAACCCTGCTAATTCCAAGGAGCGGACCCTTCATTATTTGGATGTTGTCAGGGCTCTGAAGTTTTATTTGGTTGCTACGGAGTCTTTCAGGAAACCTGATGCTCTTTTTGTTCCTGCTGGACCTAGGAAGGGTTTGCCTCTGGCTAAATCTACTATCAGCAAGTGGATTCGTCAGGCGGTGGTACAGGCCTATTCTTCTAAAGGGAAGGTTCTTCCTTTTGGGGTTACTGCTCATTCCACTCGTGCTGTTGGTGCCTCTTGGGCTTTTCAGCACCAAGCTTCTGTTGAACAAGTTTGTAAGGCCGCTACTTGGTCTTCTGTTCATTCTTTTTCCAAGTTTTACAAGGATGATAGGGCCTCAGCTGATGCTGCTTTTGGCCGCAAGATACTTCAGGCCTGCCCTTACTCTTTGGGGATCCCACCCTACCTTACGGACACTGCTTTTGGATGTCCCAGACGTAAGGACTGTTTCATCCCACCCTTGTTATCGTTATTCTTGGTTGCCTCTTTATGGTGGTTGATCCAAGTTTGTTATGGGTTTTTTTTACCTTTTTTTTATCTTATATTACCTCCCGGCTTCTTGCATAACTGCTTGTTAACACTGGAGAGGTCTATGGTGATTCCTGTTTTTATATGGGGCCGGGAGGAGCCACAACTTTTCTGCAGTGCACTGCGCCACCTTGTGGCGGAATATCCCAGACGTAAGGACTTCATGAAACCGGCCGTGCCATGCATAGTAAAAACAATTCTACAGGTGAGTACTCACAGAATTGTATTTTTCAGCACCACCTGTACAGGAAGCAGCATATCGCTCGTGTAATGGGTTTTGTGTGTGTGTGTGTATAAAGTATCAGCAGCTGTATTCCCATTGTGTCATACATTATACATACTGTGTTTGTACGTGTATATAATGTTTGACACGTGATCTGATATTGTAGAACTAAAGAGGAATTTATAACAAAAATACAAAGGAAAAACTTAGGGGCGGTCATTGCTCATCTCCCTTTAAAATGTGCAGACTCCCCCGCTTGTTTGACTACTTGGCCGGCCACTAGCCATCAACAGGTATTCGTAGCACTGATGTTTAAGTGCCACATTTATCTAAGATAGGTGACTATGGCAGCGGCGGGCTCGAAGAATAATCTCTGCTGCTGCCAGGCAACAGCCAGGATTTTTTGATAAGACTGTCTGTGTGTATATATAGCTGGGGTTTTACTAGCTAGCCATCAGTGATCATATTTTTTTTTCTGAATGAAAAGTGGTTCTGCCTGGGCTCGGGGCATCATCCCCCCCCCCATCTGCATTTACAGTTTTACTGATTAGTATTAAAGCGGACCTTCACTCTGAATAAGAGTCTATCTTATATGTTTCCCACACCCTGTACATACATATTGTCGACATTAAAAATCACCCTACCTGCCTCTACTGCATGTTATGAGCCTTTAAACATCCAAGATGGCGGCTTATGGAAGCCGCCATCTTATCAGGCAGCCTGCAAACAGGAAGTGCTCCCTGACTGTGCTGCTCTGTATTCTGGGACTGCTGACCTTTACCTGACCCCAGCTCTGCTCTGTCTGAGCAAAGCACATCTATAACCCCTCCCCCTGTACTTTATCCTGGTCTCCTCTCATCAGTAAGTGTGATGCTTCTGAGTCAAGATGGCGGCGCCCGTATCCTAAATTCCTGAACAGAGTTGCAGCCCAGTGGGGGAAAGAATAATAAGTTAGTGACTAAAAACGTAAAATATATTAATTTTAGATGATGGGGAATAGTTTTTTAAGAGTTTGGGCTTTTCATTAAATCACGCTGAAGGTCCGGTTTAAGTCACTCAGCTTTTTTTTTTTCTGCCAGATGTTGGACAAGCAAAATCTATACAAAAATATCACTATTGTTTAAAATAGTGGGAGAGGGCTGTGATCGCCCCCCCCCCCCCCCCCCCGGCTCTCTCCTCCAAACACCCGAGCAGACTGTCGGCTATCATCGGAGATCACTGGGGGACAGAGGAGGAGGATCGGAGGTACTGGTAAGGGGTCCATGTGACCCCTTTACCAGTTCACAAGGCTGGGGGATGGCAAGTCGCCTGCGGCTAGCGGGTGACTTGCTATTAACCCCCAGCACCCCCATTGCCTGCCTCCCCAAAGCCTGGGGGGGGGGCAGAAGAGCCCGTGGCCTTGGGCTATGCGGGCTTGTAGCCTGCAGGGCCAGGGGCCACAAAAGCTGGCCCCTGCGCCCTGTTTCTAAATTGCCGTTACGCACATGCTTTACTTTGGGGTGTTTGGCAACTCTTCCCTTGACAGTAGCTATGCATGCTGGGTATCGTTCTGTTAGGGGGACCTTGCTTTTTCAGATTAAACTCTTTTCTTGTTTGTATATAGTTTTTTTTTTTTATTTTTTTTTAGGAAAATGTGGCTTTGATTCTGCTTTATCCTTTTTTTTTTTTTTTTTTTTTTTTTAGGGAAACTCTTTGCAACCAAAGATTACATTTTAGGGATTACTTCCAGAAAACTGGCCACATCAACAAGCCTGGTGCACCTAGAAAGCTTGAGGGGGTGCACTTCCAGAGAATATATAGTTTGTTGGGGGTATTTCAAATGTAAAGGGTTGTTTTTCTGGAAAAACTGCAAGGTGCGCATATCGCAGTTGTATTTTATCTGAAAATCCCCTAAAGCGCTGTTTCAGTTTGGGGGAGTCTCCTGGGCAGGAAAGGGTGTCTACCTATACATATGTTGTACCGCTGTATCCGATAGAGAATATGGGATTTCACATGCAATAAGATTTTTTTTTTTTTTTTACAAACTTAAATTTTTTATTACAAAAAAACACTACAAATTGTAAAAAAATAGATTTTTTTTTTATTTTTTTGCACATATTTCACCCCAAAATATTGAGAATACACCTAAAAAATGACAAACAAGACATTTCATGTTAAAGCCCAGACTATGCTGAAAAAAAACAATATATCATTTTCCTGGGAAATCCCTTCAAAAATCACATTTGAACATGGGGCGTGCAAAATAGTGCAAAATGGTCTGGCAACAAAGGGTGACAAAAACTCCAGGTATGTACTAAAATATGGATTGGACGCGCACAGCCCAAAAATTATCTCTGTGGGGGTGCTGGGCCAATATGTGCCCATCTATACCACTAACACAACCAATTGGAGGGAATTGTCTGGGAATCCCACGGGTCCAGGTAGGCTGGCACTTAAAGGGTTAATGTATGACTATGGACTAGCCAAAATTTTGGGGGTCTTTCTCATGGCAACATAAGGCTTACCTCACTCTTTCAAATGTACTTTGTCACAGCAGCACTTTTGAGAGGGCCAAACTGTGAAAAATAAGCAGTGGACCCGGAAATCCACTTCAGTTGGCATGCAATCTGAACAAATGCGAGCTACAAGTGGTGCACCCCAAGGCTCTGTCCTTGGCCTTATTTTATTTTTATTTTTTTAAATATGTTTGTGACATAGGAGAAGGCTTGGTAGGAGAAGTTTGCCTGTTTGCTGGTGATACATAGATTAGTAATAGGGGGGATGTTCCTGGAGGTGTCTGCAACATGGAAAATGATTTAGCTTTACTAGATAAATGGTCAAAACAGTGTAAACTACATTTTAATGTCTCTAAATGTAAAATGATGCACTTGGGTAAAAGGAATCCCTTCTGTGAGTACAGAGGGTATAGGCAGGACTTCGGAAGAGAGATTTAGCAATACTGATTACTGAAAGCTGCAAGATGTTTGCTGTGCACATGTCGTTGAGCAAACGCCTCCGCTCCTCTGCAACTTGGAGCCAAGTGGCTGCTTCCCCACATCTTTGGGCTGTGTGCGCAGTCCTGACCCAGCTATTCAGATAGTCTGGGCAGGAGTGCGCATGCTGCTGGTCATGCAGCCGAATGACACATGCACGACAAATTGCTCTGATTGGATGAGCGCATGCGCCATTGGACCAGGAAAATGTGAATTGTTATGGGAGATCTCTTGGGGGGGGGGGGGGGTGTCGCACAGCGGAGCATCCCAATTTAGTTTGCCCCAGTGGAAGGTCAGTGATCTTTTTAGATTCCAGTGGGTTTTGTTCTGCTATTTATTTCCTAAGACTGCATTGACCAACGCAACCAACCACGCAGTGTGGCATCTCCCTACTAAAAGGAATATGATGCTCATAAGGCAACCGGGAGAACTAGTAGGAGAGATTAGATGAGTGCTAAATGATGAATGGGATGGGGGGTGTCAATCGCACTTTATCAGCCCAGCCAAGACGCTAGAGTGTGATGGTGCAAGGGTTAAAGCCACCAGACCCTTGGGTATGCACTACTAGTCCCAGCAAGTCATCAAATTAACCCTTTGATATTTCACCAGAGCTTCCTTCAGAAAGGTGAGCTCATATATTAATCAGCTCTGGCCTTTGATCTCTAAACATTTAATGTGATAAAAAGGTATCGCAGTGCTAGATGTAATATACAGAAACAAATGACATACAGGTACAAAAATACATAGGAGTACAGCAAGACAAGTTCAGTACAGGAAGACAAGTTCAGTACAGGAAGACAAGTTCAGTACAGGAAGACAAGTTCAGTACAGGAAGACAAGTTCAGTACAGGAAGACAAGTTCAGTACAGGAAGACAAGTTCAGTACAGGAAGACAAGTTCAGTACAGGAAGACAAGTTCAGTACAGGAAGACAAGTTCAGTACAGGAAGACAAGTTCAGTACAGGAAGACAAGTTCAGTACAGGAAGACAAGTTCAGTACAGGAAGACAAGTTCAGTACAGGAAGACAAGTTCAGTACAGGAAGACAAGTTCAGTACAGGAAGACAAGTTCAGTACAGGAAGACAAGTTCAGTACAGGAAGACAAGTTCAGTACAGGAAGACAAGTTCAGTACAGGAAGACAAGTTCAGTACAGGAAGACAAGTTCAGTACAGGAAGACAAGTTCAGTACAGGAAGACAAGTTCAGTACAGGAAGACAAGTTCAGTACAGGAAGACAAGTTCAGTACAGGAAGACAAGTTCAGTACAGGAAGACAAGTTCAGTACAGGAAGACAAGTTCAGTACAGGAAGACAAGTTCAGTACAGGAAGACAAGTTCAGTACAGGAAGACAAGTTCAGTACAGGAAGACAAGTTCAGTACAGGAAGACAAGTTCAGTACAGGAAGACAAGTTCAGTACAGGAAGACAAGTTCAGTACAGGAAGACAAGTTCAGTACAGGAAGACAAGTTCAGTACAGGAAGACAAGTTCAGTACAGCAAGACAAGTTCAGTACAGCAAGACAAGTTCAGTACAGCAAGACAAGTTCAGTACAGCAAGACAAGTTCAGTACAGCAAGACAAGTTCAGTACAGCAAGACAGTCCTTACAGCATAATGGCATAGCAGTCCTTGTGAGTCAGTCTCCAGCTGTTGCTTAGGGTCTTTGTCCAGCTTTTGCCACAGGCTTGCGACAGAGGTTTCTGATTTCAGAATGTCCTTAGTATCTAGGTTTTATTAGCTAAATTTAGGTGGGAAAAGCTTCACCCCTTCCCTCTGACCAGAGGGCATCTGTCTTCCACGTCCCTTATCTCAGTTTGGTTTTATGGTGGGTCCAGAGAAAGCACATCCTGCTGCTACAAAGGCTTTTGACTTCAAAGAAGGAAGTACCGCAAACAGTACCCCCCATAAAACTGTAATACACACAACACAGTCTGAGTGACCCCTCACCCAGGTCTTGGACTATACATTATACACAAATTAGATTCATAATACACATGCTTATTCTATAATCAGGCCTTGGGCCTGACGGGGGGGGGGGGGGGGCAAAATGTTTGGTGCTAGTTGAAATGTTTTCTTGCCAATTACAGGCTACCATTCATTTTTTTTTAACAGTCTACATTTCTAGACCCACTGTATTGTCTGAGGGAAGCTTTGAGCTCTTTGGTTCTTCCCTCCCACTGCAAGGTGCATATAAACTGTTGTCTTTCTGCTCTTCAGGCTTTGATGGTTTCGAGATAAAAGGTCAGTGTGTAGAATGACGAAGCACCCACCCAACCGTCGAGGGATCTCTTTTGAAGTTGGAGCACAGCTTGAAGCTCGGGATCGACTGAAAAAATGGTATTTTGTGTTGGTGTGATCTATCCTTACGTAGCAGGTCAGTCTGCTGTCTGTTTTGTTAAACCTTTTTCCCTTTCTCAGGTATGCTGCTCATATTGAAGAGATAGACTATGAGGAAGGCAAGGTTTTAATTCATTTTAAACGCTGGAATCATAGATATGACGAATGGTTCTGCTGGGACAGTCCTTACATTCGTCCCTTAGAGAAGATACAGCTTAGAAAGGAAGGCCTAGTGGAAGAGGAGCCCCCTGTGGTAAGCCTGTTTTAAAAATCTTTTTATATTGGTTAATAATTATTATTATGATAATAAAAACACAGAGCAATTATAGTATTAAAATCAGCATAATAAACCATCAAAAGGTTGACCATTAATATAAAGTCCCAGTGTTGTCCCGCAGACTCATGCACGATTTCCCCGTGACCAGGAAAAAGCTTTATAGCACCAATTCATGTGCCCGCCACCTTATAGGTTATGCTCTTACCAAAAAAAGGTATAATTAGCCGCCTTTTTATTTTATATCTCCACGAAATATTTTTCCTGAACCCGGTTGCAGTTATCCATAGGAGTTTTTCTTAAAATCGGTCCCAAGGTCTCCTTCCACAAATCACCAAAGTATAGAGCATGTGCCTTCGCAACAGCTCATTTAGTATTTCACCATGAAAATAAGAAGGGAAAAGGGATCTAGCGCAATATGTTTTTTAATAATATAAAAATATAAAAGGTGCCAATCACGCACTCACATTTAAATATCTGTACATGCGCAATATATACCAGAAGCGGTTCTCAACCCAACCTCAATCTTGCATCGGCCGATGGTGGTAAGGGAGGGGATGCCGCCTCTGATGATTAAACTCCAAGGACTGCAACAAAGGTGATAATACTTGTCGCCGCCGCTGTCCTCAGTAACGCGTTTCGTTGCCTATAGCAACTTCTTCCTGACTAATTATTATTGCTGACCTCTAATTAAATAGTTGGTACTGTGTTGGTTTTTCAAGTCAACTGATAAACTCCCTCATTAAACCGGACCAGCAGCCTTTCACATTTGTTGAAATTGCTGACAAGGATTCATTATGTTTTCCGATGGGGCAAGTGAGTTCTGGAGATTTTTTTTTTTTTTCTATTTTCTCCTGCATCCACTCATAGCTGAAACGCTCTCACAGATTTTCTCCTGGTAGTGCCCATTTTGGAGCTTTCTTTCCCAGCATCCCAGCCATGCTGCTGCCTGAATTCAACTGACATAACCCACAATGCACAACCGCAGGATTCTTTCTCTTTGCTGGTGACCTGCAGCTCCATGAAACGCCATTTACTTAAAATGGACGACAGGAATTACAAAAAGATAAATACATTTTTATGTGCAGCAATTGCCCTGTGGAGGGATGCATAGGAACACTGTTACTTGTAAGGGTGATGGTCCGATTTTTTTTTTTTTTTTTTCTTTCAATATTTTTATTTAACCAGGAAAATGAGCGATACAGACACGGCCATCAGCGGACCAAATATAGTGCAGAAGCCATCCCACGCAGGGGAGGCAATTATAGCTAAGCATGCAAAGTTACAGCATTATATTGTAGTAGGAGAGAATTCAACTCAACGAAACTATCCAATATATATAGCAGTACTACTACAACAGAATTGCAATGTCAATAAACTATCAACTGAACAGCGTCTGTCTGCGTTAAGTCTTTGTTCTCGCCCCCTCCCGTGTCGGGGAAGCCATACTAGCATCCGCTCGCCCGCCGCGACCCACCCCCCGCCGGCCCTCCGGGGCCAGGCCGCCCAGCACCCGCCGGACGCACCCACCCCGGAGGCCCGGGAGAGCAGCGCGGGGCAGGCCATCGCGCGCTCGCGAAGGGGTCATGGAACAAAGGGAAAAAGGACAGGGGAAGGGGAAGAAAAAACACAATGGTGTGGAAGGGTAGGCTAGGTTGGGGAGGGAGAATTTGGTCCGATTTTAATGCTGTTCATGAATATAAATGCTGCTACCTAGTACTCCCTGGGGACCCCATACCTTCTCTCAGTGATAATGACATAATGGACTTAAAGTGGACCAAAACCTACACCCCAATGGCCCAGAGTGGAATTTAATAGATTCCAAGGCTGGCAGATGGCTTTACCCTGGGACATACTGAATCTGCATGCCCCGCTGTGTCAAACCCCCCAGGAAGCTTGTACACATTCACCTTTCCCTGCTCCAATGGCGCATGCACAGGCTCTTGTCCAATGAGAGCTGTCTGCTGAACTGATGTAATTCAGCAGGCAGCTGCAACTGTTTTGAATGGGGAGAGCTGCTGTATCCCTGTCATGCGTGTACTCCTGCCCCATATATTTACATATGAATGGTTTGCCAAAATATGTTAAACACAGCAAACTGCTCTCATTGGCTGAGTGCCTGCGCATGCCCCGTTGGACCAAGGATAGGTGAGTTTTACTGGAAAAACTGAGGGGTGTCACACAGCGGGGCATCCCAAAACTGGAAGACCCTGGAGAATGGAGCAAAACCCAGGGAAAGTAAAAAAAAAAAAACCTGGGTTTTTCTCTGCTTTATGGTTCATCTTCCCTGGTCAATATAATAAAAGGTTATTTAATCCCAGTAACCATGCTTGCTCCTGATTTTTATTTTTTTTCTCCCTTTTTAGTCCTTTCGTAATAATGAACAAGTCTTGGCTTGCTGGTCTGACTGCCGATTCTACCCTGCAAAAATAACTGCTGTCAACAAGGATGGTAAGTTTTATTTTTTATATAGAATAGAAAAGCATGATCACACTACTCTGGCTGTTGCTTTACTGCCTCTGATTTTGAGGAACATATGATTCGGTGTGCTTCTGATAGCCAGCTTTACTCGATGTATTGTAGCAGACCATAATGGTGTTCTACCAATATCTGATAGGGATAGGCTTACATTATATAGATATGTATACATATTCTCTGTTGTAAACAATCAGAGCCGTTTCTGAATTAGCGTGGCATGGCAAACTTCTGATTGGTCAAGAGCCCGCGCGTGTGTTGGACCCCCCTGTGAGTGCATACTGGGGAGTTTCACAATCCCTAATTGGGATATCCGTAGGAAGGCCCAAGACTTCCCCTGAAATCGTTTAGATTCCAGATCTGGCTGTTCTGGGTTTTATTCCGCTTTAAAGAGGGCCAACCTACTGTTAGTTTTTTTTTTTTTTTTTTTTTCCTGAATAAATCCCCGCCCCCACTCAATTAACCGCTGGTTATTGTCCAGATAATGTTGCAGGGGACATGGAAGCAATGATCAAAGGGTAAGTAGGACTACCCAAAATAGGGGGGACTAGATAATAGTGTTTGGGGAGTAGTGCTAGTCTGATATTTCTTTATTAAACCCGACCTTCACCATGATTTATTGAAAAGCCCAAACCTTTAAAAAAACTATTCCCCAGCATCTACAATTATTATATTTTAAGTTTTTAGTCACTTATTATTCTTTCCCCCACTGGGCTGCAACTCTGTTCTGGACTTTAGTATATGGATGCCGCCATCTTGACTCAGAAGCATCACGCTTACTGAGGAGGGGAAAACAGGATAAAGTACAGGGGGGCGGGTTATAGCTGTGCTTTGCTGAGACAGAGCAAAGCTGGGGTCAGGAAAAGGTCAACAATCCCAGAATGCAGAGCAGCACAGTCAGAAGGCACTTCCTTTTTGAAGGCTGCCTGATGTTCCATGCGCCGCCATCTTGGATGGCGGATCATAACATGCAGGAGATGCAGGTAGGATGATTTTGAATGTGAGCAATCTGTACTGGGTGGGGAAACATATAAGATAGACTTATTCAGAGTGAAGGTCTGGATTAATGTGGGTAGTCTGTATGCATAGGGTGGGGAAACATATAAGATACTCTTATTCAGAGTGAAGGTCCGCTTTAATTCTGGAGGTTAAGTCTAAAAAGGTGTCTGGGGTGGGAGAGTTATTTAATAAATGGTGGGCCAAGGCTTTAATTCTTTTAATGCTGCGTCGGGGTAGGGGAGCACTATGCACTGTGAAACACTATGGTGTATATAGCTTTCCTCTAGGTGCCACATTTCTCTCATTACCTAGTGCATGGTTAATAGATGCCTGAGATTGAATAAAGGGTTTGTATGCTAGGGACTCTCTTTGAGCGATGGTACTATGTCAATGCTTTATTTTTATTTTTTTGCTCTAGGTTCCTACACAGTTAAATTTTTTGATGGTGTCATTCAGACAGTGAAAAATATTCATATAAAGCCGCTACCTAAAGATCAGGTAAGTTGCAAATTATTGGGGGGCAGCAAGTGTCCTTTCCTATTAAACCAGAACACCCATTTATCACAAAATGGGCTTTGTTCCCTGTGTAGGGGGCATCATGATTGCCCCTGCCCATTAACCCTAAGTAATCTGAGGAACAAAACCCATCTAAGGGGAGACTGTAAGTTGTGATAGCAAATTTCCCTCCAATGTTAGGTGTACTTCCTACTTTAATGCCAATATCCATTTTAATAACTTTTTTTTTAAATTCGGACTTTGCCTTTTTTTCAGGAAAACCTTTCTCGGTCCAAGCCTAGGGAAAAAGCTTTAGAACACCCTTCACCTTCAGATAAGCACCGGTATAAATTTAGAGAACAAAAAAAGCCTTCAGAGAACACCAGGATAGAGAGAGAGAAAACGAACACTGCAGATAAAAAGCAGTCTCTGCCAGATAAAGAGAAAAAACAGCCTACCTCTGAAAAAAGCAAGCCAGGAGAAAAAAACGTGGCCAAAAAAGAGAAAGAGGACAAGGAAAACATATCTGAAAATGAAAGGGAATCCTCTGCTGAAACCCACCAGGAAGAGAAGACTGGACAAAATGACAACCGTAAGACCACACGTGAGAAAGCGGAGCGAAGGAAGAAACGGGAGCGCTCCTCCTCTGTGACCTCTTCTGGTAGGTGCCTAACTGGCTAGTCCTGGAGAGGACCGATATGCCTGCTGGGGATGGCTGGGGAGGCAGCAAAAGCAATGCTGCTCTGATTGGGTTGGTTCACATTAGCCTTGGTCTGTGTTTACTGTATTGCAGATTAAAAGCGGTCCTGCACTCTGAATAAGAGCCTATCTTATATGTTTCCCACACCCTGTACATACAGATTGCTCACATTAATCCAGACCTTCACCCTGAATAAGAGCCTATCTTATGTTTCCCACACCCTGTACATACAGATTTCCCACATTAATCCAGACCCTCACCCTGAATAAGAGCCTATCTTATATGCTCCTCCACACCCTGTACATACAGATTGCTCACACTAAAAATCATCCTACCTGCATCTACTGCATGTTATGAGCCTTTAAACATCCAAGATGGCGGCTCATAGAACATCAGGCAGTCTGCAAACAGGAAGTGCCTTATGACTGTGCTGCTCTGCATTCTGGGATTGCTGTCATTTTCCTGACCCCAGCTCTGCTCTGTCTTAGCAAAGCACAGCTATAACCCCCCCCCCTGTACTTTATCCAGCTCTGCTCTCCTCAGTAAGTGTGATGCTTCTGAGGCAAGATGGCGGCGCCCGTATCCTAAAGTCCTGAATAGAGTTGCAGCCCAGTGGGGGAAAGAATAGTTAGTGACTAAAAACATAAAATATATTAATTTTTAGATGCTGGGGAATCTTTTCATTCTAAGTATACAGCACGTCCTGTTCCAGAAGATATTCCTTACACTTGGGATATACTCCAGTAGATTGCGCTGGACTGCAGAGACAGAAAAGTGGCTCCTCCCGGCCCCTTATATACCCGGGACCTCCCATAAAATCCCCAGTTCTTCTTTGCAGTCTCTCTCCGTCTGAAGATGGCTCTCTACTCGCAGGTGAGCGGGGCTATTAGCCTGCGGCCCTGTAGGATTATTACCACCCGTTTCCTTTTACTGCCTTCCAGCTCAGGCTGCGCTGGTCGGGTGATGGTAGGCAGCACCGCTGTCAGGTGCTTAGGAGCGCTGGTCTGCCGCAATCCCCCACCAAAGGGTAGGCGGTACAGGCTTATGGTGAGCCTCTATGGGATGCCCCTCGCCCCCTGTCCCCACAGTTGGTTCCCTTTAGGCTGGCCGTCGCTTCCCCTTCGCTCTCCCTTGTAGTTCTTGGGGTTTGGTGCATGTCTTTGCTATATATATATATATATGTGTTGTGTCTGATCCCTGTTGAATTGATTGCACTGGTTTCTTTCGCCGCCGCCGCACGTTTGTACTCCGCAGTCGGCGGCGACATCGACTCAGACGCTGCTGCGCCCTCATTGGCTGGTCTTGTCAGGTGGGGTTTTCGCACTCTTCGGGGGGGGGGCGATTTGCATCACTGTCTCCGCGGCCCGCCCCTCGAGGTATATGCGGGCGCCATTTTAATTCTCTGCTGCGTGTGCCTGGCGTCTCCCTATCGCGTTCCGTAAGTGCCCCTGCGGGCTGATTTATTTTTGTATTTCTCTGTATTGCATATTGCTTATGGGATCTTTTGCTTATGGCTTGCAGGCGGGTCAAACTGTCAACTGTGGTTTCTCCCGGTCCTATCACCTCTATTTAGTGTTAACTCTTATTGAAGGGCTATTACATACCATTACTCCCACTTCCCTAGCAGGTTATTGGGGCATCCCGGGTTGCTTTTACTAGCGTCAATCCCTATTGGCCTGTTGTGCCGTAATAATCACCATATGGAGGCTTCTCAGGATAATGTGCTCGGGGTTCCTTCGGGACAAGCCCGGCTGTGTGTGGCATGTGGGGTAACCCCTATATGTGATGATGTTAGGGTGTGTGTACCCTGCGCCCAGCAGGTACTAGCCCTGCAGTCTGGTTTACCTGCAGCTGGGCCTAGTGCTGTGCCCCCTCTGGCTTCACCTACTCTGTATCTCCTCCTGCCGTGGCCCCGCGGCAGCAGGGGGAGCTGTTTCATACTGTTAACCCTTTCGCTGCCAGCCTACCTGCAGCATTTGCCACTCCCTGTTGCCAGACTGAGTTTGACTGTTTTGCGCTACACATGTTCAACTGTCATTTTCGAAGGGATTTCCAGGGATTTCCCAGGAAAATTATATATTGTTTTTTTCAACAGAGTCTGGGCTTTAACATGAAATGTCTTGTTTGTGTTTTTTAGGTGTATTCTCAACATTTTTGGGTGAAATGTGTGAAAAAAAATAAAAAAAATATATTTTTTTACAATTTGTAGAGTTTTTTTGTAATAAAAAATGTAAGTTTGTCAATAAAATCTTATTGCGTGAGAAACCCCAATTTCTCCCGCTTACAGCGATACCACATATGTATAGGTAGACACCCTTTCCTGCCCAGAAGCCTTTTATAGCTGCTGGATGACAAATGGTTAATTAAAAAAAAAAATGACATAGGGTCCCCCTTCCCGGGGAGGGGGACCCCATTTTTTTTTGGATTTTTAAGGGTTAAAAACCCTTAAAAATCCAAAAAAAAAAATGACGTGGGGTCCCCCTTACCCAAAGTAACCAGCCCGGGACCAGCTATGGGGGCTTGTAGGCACAGAGTGGGGGGGCCAGCTTTGGTGGCCCCCCCACCCTGCAGCCTACGAGCCCACATAGCCTATGTGGGCCCGGGCTCTTCTGCCCCCCCCTGGCCTTTGGGGAGGCAGGTAATGGGGGTGCGGGGGTTAATGGCAATGCCACCCCCCCAGCCATGTGAACTGGTATAAGGGGTCTCATGGACCCCTTACCAGCTCACAAAGGGTTAACTGTAAAAAAAAAAACACCACACAATAAAAAAAAGTATTTTATTAAAAAAAAATAATTTTTTTTTACTGTACTTACCTTCGATTGCAAGCTCTTGTCCCTCGCCGCTCAGCTGACAGATGCCTGTGATCGGCATCCAGAGAAGGAGAAGGCAGGAGATCAGAGGATCTCCTGTCACCTCCTTCCCCTGTGCCGATCACCGGCATCTGAGAAGCTGAGAAAGCTGAAGCCGGTGATCGGGACCGGGATGACGTCATAAGCCCCGCCCCCAAGGGGGCGGGGCTTAGAGGCAAGATGGCGGTCGCCATCTTGAAGAAGAGAGGAGAGAGCCTCCCAGGCTCCCTCCTGAAGATCGGTAAGTCCTGGGGGGGGATCGGAGGCCCCCCAGGTGAAGAGGAGGGACAGCGGGAGCCAGCGCACATGGAGGTAAGTGAATGTCATTTTTATTTTTTTTTTTTTTTTACAGTTAGCAGCTGCTGCTGCAGAAGCGGGGGGGGGGGGGCGGCCTATTCCGGGGGCTCTCCTGGAGCCATCCGACCCCCCACGGGGGATCGGATGGCACCAAATTAAAGGGGAGACCCGGCCGGATCCAACAAGGGGTCAGGTGAGTATTTTTTATTTTTATTTTTTAAACTAGAAGCGATCAAAGTCAAGCACGTAACACCTACGGGCTTGGCACTTAAGGCCCAGCCAAGCCAGCACGTAGGTGTTACGTGCTTGGCAACAAAAGGGTTAAGCCACGTTTGGAGTTCCCTGAACAAACTCACTTTAATCTGATTCTCAGGGAGTGAGAACGGCCTAGCCGGCTTCCCGGGGTACCAAAGAGTTGGGATAAGAGGTATCCCTTCCCTGCTGAAATGGTTAAACGTTGATCATGTCCTCCAGAGGTGGATGCACCAGTTCTGGGGTTGTCCAACACATCCGTCATGCATTCCCCTGACACTACTACATTGAGAGATGGGGAAGACGGGCGCATGGATCAGCTGGCTTGCCATGCCTTTGCCTGTGTTGGGACCGCGGTCCGTCCGGTCTGTGCCTCTATCACGACTGTTGCTATTAAAAGCCTGCTCAGGGGTCTTTTAGATGGGGCCCCTGATGATGCAGGTAGTGAAGAGTATAGAGCTCTTTTGCGTTGAGGAATTTGTTGCATATGTTCTCTCTGCCCTGGATGATACCATTAGAATGTGTGGCAGGGCTTCTGCCTTGTTGGTGGTTATACGCCGCTCGGTCTGGCTGCGCCAGTGGGCAGCTGACAATGCTGCCAAAAAGGCCCTCACTGGTTTTCCCTTTAAGGGGCTGTGCCTCTTTGGGGAATGTTTGGACTTGTTTGCTTAGGATGGCAAATTACCTCAGCGTAGAAGGCAGCCCCGGTCCTTTTCGGGGTTCAGGTGCCTTCTCTCCTTCCTTCAGGGGCTCCAGAATTGGACGGGGAGCTTCCTTTGCTGGAGCCCACGGAGATTTTTGGGGCAGGGGCCGAGGACGTGGCCGCCCTGGTCCTTCCTGGGGTCCCAAGACTAAGTCCTCCCCCCAACCCCCCTCAGGCATGAAGGGGCGCCCTCGCCCATCCGGGTGGGGGGGCGGCTTTGGCTCTTGGCTCACGTCTGGAGGCGTCATGTCTCAGACCGGTGGATTCAGGAGGTAGTTTTCTCTGGTTAGTTTGCAGCCTGGCCACCCCCAAGATTCATCACATCTCATGTAGCTCGAAACCCCTTGTCAGCTCAGTGTCTCTCCCTGGCTGTCCAAGGCCTTCTAGACCTAGGTGTCATCTGCCGGGTGCCCTTGAAGGAAAGGGGCAAAGGCTATTATTACAATCTTTTCATTGTGCCCAAAAAGGATGGGTCCATAAGATCCTGGATTTAAAGCTTCTCAACAAGTTTGTCAGATTCAGACACTTTCGCATGGAGACTCGCATGTGACTTTCCTACGCCCAGGGGACTTCATGACCTCTGTAGACATCAAGGATGCTTACCTTCACATACCTATATTTCCAGGTCATCAGAGATTCCTCAGGTTCGCTCTGGAGGATCAGCACTACCAATTTGTGGCCTTGCTCTTCGGCCTCACCTCTGCCCCCAGGGTATTCACCAAGGTGCTGGCAGGAGTGATGGCCCTGCTGAGATCTCAGGGCATTCGCATTCTTCCCTACCTGGACGGCATGCTTATTGCTTTTCAGTCCTTCCATCAGGCAGAGCTGGACACTCAAAGGGTGGTGTCCACACTGGAATCATTCGGCTGGGTGATCAATCACCCCAAATTTTCCCTGTCTCCTTCCAGGGTACAATCCTTTCTGGGCATGATTCTGGATTCAGCTCAGGTCAAGATCTTTCTTCCTCAGCAGAAGGTGGAGGTCCTCAAGAGAAAGTTCAGTTCCTGCTGTCTTGTCCCCATCCATCAGGCAGGGAATGCAGCTGGTGGGCCTGATGGTGTCCTGCTTCGAGGCAGTTCCATATGCTCAGTTCCACATGAGGCCTCTTCAGCTTCACCTCTTGTCAGTATGGGATCGGGTCCCTGGATCAGGTGTTTGTCTTGTCCCCTCAGGTCAGGCGGTCTCTAGTGTGGTGGTTGGTCTCAGGGAACCTGCTGGGGGGCAGGTCCTTTCTGGCCCCTTGCTGGGAGACTGTCACCACGGATGCCAGTCTGACAGATTGGGGGGGGGATTCTGCAAGTCCCTGAAATTCCAGGGTCAGTGGGGCCCTCAGGAGGCCCATGTGCCTATCAACATTCTGGAATTGAGGGCAATCAGGTTGGTTCTCGCCCACTTAACCCCACACCTGAGGGGTCGGGCTGTTCAGGTCCGCTCAGACAACCAGACGGCGGTTGCCTACATCAATCAGGTAGAGACCCGGAGCAAGAGGGCCCTCAAGGAAGTGTCCCTGATAATGTCCTGGGCGGAGGAGAATGTTCCCTGCATCTCGGCTGTGTACATCCCGGGGGTGGAGAATCTGGAGGTAGACTCTCTGAGCAGGGGGACCTCTCGTCTGGGAGAGTGGTCCCTCAGCAGCAGGGTGTTTCACTCCTTGTGCCACCGCTGGGGTCAGCCGGACGTGGATCGGTTTGCGTCCCGTCACAATCACAAGCTTCCAGTTTTTGTCTCTGTCCCGGGATCCTCTGGCCTTGGCCATGGATGCCCTGGCAATGTCCTGGACGAGGTTCCAGCTCCTGTATGTGTTTCCCCCGTTTCCACTGCTGGGCAAGGTGCTGCGCAAGATAGCTCAGGAAGGGGTGGCAACCATCCTGGTGGCCCCTGTTGGCCAAGAGGAGTGTGGTTCGCAGACATTGTGCAGTTGGCAGTAGATCAGTACGCGCTGCCACTGGTTCCAGATCTGCTCACTCAGGGACCCCTACGCCACCCCGATTTACAAACGCTGGCTTTGACGGCCTGGCTGTTGAAACCTCCATCTTGATAGAAAAGGGGCTGCCTGCCTCGGTGGTAAATACCATGATCAGGGCTAGGAAGAAGTCCTCTTCTTCCATCTATTACAGGGCTTGGCGTACTTTCATTGACTGGTGCGAGTCTGGAGTTTCTGCAATGTGGTTTGGATCTGGGTCTTCAGCTCAGTACTCTGAAAGGCCATGCGTCTGCTTTGGCTATTTTTTTCCAAAGATCCTTTGCTCAGCATCCCCTGGTCAAGACCTTTTTCCAGGGGGTTACTCACGTGCGTCCCCCACGTAAGCCTATGTTACCAGTCTGGGACTTGGTGTTGTCTGCCCTGCAGGGGTCTCCCTTTTAGCCCTTGCAAGGGGCCCCTTTGTCCATTCTTACGCTTAAGGTGGTCTTTTTGGTGGCTATCACTTCTGTTAGGCGTGTTTCTGAGTTGGCGGCGCTTTCTATCAAGCCTCCTTATTTTGAGAGACACCAGGACAAGGTGGTGTTTCGTTTTAAGCCAGATTTTCTACCTAAGGTTGTTTCTGCCTTTCATCTCAATCAGGACATTGTTTTGCCTTCTGTGTGTCCTCATCCTAGTAACCCTAAGGAAAGTATTTTGCATTCTTTGGACGTAGTCAGAACTCTGAAGTTCTATTTGGTGGCTACTGAATCCTTCAGGAAGACTGATGCTCTTTTTGTGCTCCCGTCTGGACCTAAGAAAGGTCTGGCTCCTGCTAAGTCCATTATCAGTAAGTGGATACGTCAGGCTGTGATTCAGGCCTACTCTGCTAAGGGGAAGGAACCTCCCTTCCGCCTTACTGCTCATTCCACTCGTGCTATTGGTGCCTCTTGGGCTTTTCAGCACCAAGCTTCTGTTGAACAAGTTTGCAAGGCCGCTACTTGGTCTTCTGTTCATACCTTTTCAAAGTTTTACAAGGTTGATGTTAAGGTCTCAGCTGATGCTGCTTTTGGTCGCAAGGTTCTGTAGGCTGCAGTGGTTTAATCTGTCTGCTGTTACTTTTGGGGATCCCATCCTACCTTACGGACACTGCTATTGGATGTCCCGAGAGTAAGGGATATCTTCTGGAACAGGACGTGCTGTATACTTAGAATAATACAATTCTGTGATTACTCACCTGTAGAATTGGTATTATATGTATACAGCACGTCCTGTTCCACCCCACCCTTGTTATCATTCTCTTGGTTACCTCTTTATGGTGATTGTTCTTTTTGTTCAAATTTTCATATAATGGTTATAGTTCTCCCGGTCTCTTGCTAACTGCTTTTCAATACTGGGGATTTTGTGGGAGGTCCCGGGTATATAAGGGGCCGGGAGGGGCCTCTTTTCTGTCTCTGCAGTCCAGCACCATCTACTGGAGTATATACCAAGTGTAAGGAATATCTTCTGGAACAGGACGTGCTGTATACCTATAATACCAATTCTACAGGTGAGTAATCACAGAATTTTATTTTTAAGGTTTTGGGCTTTTCAATAAATCATGGTGAAGGTCCGGTTTAAAATCATTTAGGTGCCAGGTTTATAAACAAAATATGGCAACAAGACTGTGGTGGTGCTGCTAAATGAGTAATGTATAGATTACATTGCATGCATACCCCCAAACTGCTTCCCTGGTGCTGGTTGCAGCCCACAGTTCATGTGTGCTCTCACTGCTTGGCTTTGTGCCCTTGCACAGATGAGTTAAATGCGAAGAAAAAAATTGTCTGCATTGGCATACAATGTCCATAAATAATGCCCCTTGCTCCCACAGGAGCAACACTATTATCTAGGCTCTGCCGTGGCTTCCAGTCCCCCGAATGCCAAGTAATGCAGTAGCGGTATCTTTTAGTGTGCTCTGGCCTCTGTTTGACAAAGGTGCTCAACGTTTTGAGGAGTGCAGGCCACCCGAGCGATTTGGTTACTGGTTCCAGGCCACAATGGTTCAGAATTTTTTATTTTGAATATTATTAATTAGATTTTTTGAATCTAGTTACTTAATCACAAAAAACGCCTCCAATATTGCCCCTTCATACATCTCGCACCAGTCCCAAACACAAATCACACATAACTACTAACTCACCACAACCCCTGCAGACCTACCTGATCAGCAAACCCTCACAAACAATATCTTGACTTTTTTCCCAGTGTACAGCACAGCCTGTTTCATTTAATCCTTCTGGGTATTCCACCACAAGGTGGCGCAGTGGACTGCAGAAGATTTGTGGCTCCTTCCGGACCCATATAAAACCAGGAATCGCCCATAGACCCCCAGTGTTTTCTCTGCAGTCATACCAGAAGATGGCTCTTTATGTTTTCGCAGGCGACTGGGGCAACCAAGCCTGCGGCCCTGCAAGCCTATTTCCACCTGCTTCTGGGCCCTCTTTGCCTCCCATCCTCGGCTGTCTGATCGGGTGACGGTAGGGGAGCACTGGGGTCGGGTGCTCGGAGAGCGCTGCTCCAAGCCGCAGACCCTGTAGCCGGCTTTTTATGGTGAGCCTGCTGAGGGATGGAGAACTGCACTGCTGCCCTTCTAGTGTAGGGGGTGAGTTGTGCTTAGGGGACTTAATGTTCCTGACCCCGTTTCTCTCTTGCCTCCCTTCTCCTGTCGGATGTATTCCTCCTTTGCCCTCCTCCCTCCCCTCTGGTTCCTCCTAGTCTGTACGGCTCCCGCCGCTGCCTGCCCTCTCTTCCGCTCTCCCTCTCCCTGGTGTGGTGTTGTCGGGGGGGGGGTTGCGGAGAGGTACCCCTGTTGCTGCTTCTCACCGCCGCCGCTATTGCTACTTTTCTGGCAGGCCCGTCTTGCTTGGCACGCTGCGTCGCAGGAGAGAACCGAGCTCCAGAGGATCCATTCAGTGTGGGCTGCTGCGGTGTCTCTGCTCTTCCCGATCTACACTCCGCGGATCTTTAGCCTGTACTCCTGTCGCCTGTGTGCGCTGCGCTCTCGGTCCGTGAGTCTTCCATGGGGATTCTCGTTGGGGAATGTGCTGCGGGATACTTATGGTGTCTTTTTGATTGTCTTTCAGGCCGGATAACAGTGTGGTGTGGTTTCTCCCGGTCCTATCCCTGATGTTTGTGCTAGGTTGGTCAGCATCGAGAAATTTATTGTTAGCATGGTGGGCAAGAAGGCCTAGCCTAAAAGACATTTGTCGTCGGCCCAGCCCTTGTGGGATGTTGACGATGATTCCATTGATTTGTCGGATTATTCCCCTTTACAGGAGGGGGGAATTGTATGAGGAAACGGAGACTATGTACAGTCTGGTGATGCTGATTTCGGGCAGGCGCTGGGGGATGCCGTTGATACGGCCACTGTTTTGTCACATCTATTGGAGGTGTTGGATATTGACCCGCCTGAGGTGCCTCCTCTCAAGAAGGGGGAATTTTTGGGGGCCCGCAAGCCCCGTCTGGAATTCCCTACCCAGGGTCATTTTGATGCCCTGATCCTGAAAGAATGGGAAAGGTGCTCCTCAGGGATGGGATAAGAAGTATCCTTTCCCGGGGGAGACTGTTAAGCGATGGTCTTCTCCTCCCGAGGTCGATGCGCCAGTTTTGGGTTTGACTAACTCTTCTGTGCTGAACACCCCTGACGCCACTTCCCTTAAGGATGGCGAGGACAAGCGCCTTGATCAGATGGCGTGTCACGCATTTGCCAGCGTGGGCTCGGCCCTGCGGCCTGTTTGTGCATCTGAATTGTTCATGGGTTTTGTCTTGGCTGCTATGGAAGATTCTATTGTCATGTGTAGCAGGACTTCAGCCCTATTGGTGGCTATGCGCAGACTGGTCTGGCTCCGACAGTGGACGGCGGATTTTGGGGCCAAGAAGTCGCTTACAGCTCTTCCCTTCCTGGGTGCGCGGCTGTCTGGAGATAATTTGGATGCTGTTGCTAAGGGCGGTAAGTTACCTCAGCGGAAGAAACAGCGCCGTCCTTTTCGGGGGGGCTGGCTCGTTCACTCCTTCTTTCGAGGGGCCAGAGCGGCTAGAGGTTTGGCCTTCTCGGGTGGCAGGGGCTCGTCCTGGAACAGGGGCAGAGGTCAGGCACGTCCCGCGGCTGCCTGGGGTTCCAAGTCCAAGCTCGCCGTTAAACCGGCTCGGCAATGAAAAGCGCCCTCACCCGCACGGGTTGGGGGGATGGCTGCGGCTCTTCTTCCAGGTCTGGGCCCGGGAGATCGCAGACAATTGGATTTTGGAAGTGGTCTCCTCCGGGTACAAACTGGAGTTCGAGTACTGGCTGCCTCCAAGATTCTTATGGTCTCGGGTGCCCTTGGACCCTCAGGCTGCACAGGGGCTCCTGTTAGCAGTAAAAAAAAAAAAAACCTTCTGGACATGGGAGTTATTTGCCCGGTGCCTCAGTTGGAGAGAGACAGGGGTTACTACTACAACCTTTTCACGGTTCCCAAAAAGGAGGGTTCGGTGAGACCCATTCTAGATCTCAAGGTTCTCAACAGGTTTATCAGAGCCAAAAAGTTCCGTATGGAGACTCTGCGCTCGGCTATCAATTCCCTTCGTCAAGGGGATTTTATGACATCCATAGACATCAAGGATGCGTATCTGCATGTTCCGATTTTTTCTGGCGCATCAGAGATTCCTCCGGTTTGCGGTGGAGGATCAACATTTTCAGTTTGTAGCCCTTCCCTTCGGACTGACCTCGGCGCCGAGGGTCTTCACCAAGGTCTTGGCGGGAATAATGGCTCTGCTCAGAGCTCAGGGCATTCCCATTGTGCCTTCTCTGGACGACCTGTTGATCTCAGCTTCTTCCCTCCATCAGGCAGAGCTGGACACCAACCAGGTGGTGTAGACGCGAGCTTCGGGTGGGTGATCAACCGCCCCAAGTCTTCTATCTCTTCGTCGCGAGTGATTTCATTTCTGGGCATGAATCTGGATACCATTCAGGCCAGAGTGTTTTTGCCCCAGACCAAGGTGCAGGGGATTCGGGATCTGATCAGCCTTCTTTGGGCCAGTCCTTGTCCCTCTATCCGACAGGGGATGAAACTGGTGGGCTTGATGGTGTCCTCCTTCGAGGCGGTACCGTTTGCACAGTTTCACATGAGATCTCTTCAACTTCACCTATTGATGTATTGGGACAGGTGCCCACAGTAATTGGATCAACCTTTCAGGATGTCTCCCAGGGTTCGGCAGTCCCTTTGGTGGTGGCTGGAGCCGAGCAACCTGTTGAAGGGCAGATCCTTTTTGGTCCCTTGTTGGGAGACGTTTACCACGGATGCCAGCCTGTCGGGCTGGGGAGGTTATTGGAAAAGTCATCAGTTCAGCGGGGTGTGGGGTCCTCAGGAGGCTCACACCCCCATCAATGTCTTGGAGCTCAGAGCCATCCGACTGGTTCTGGCACGGCTGACCTCACATTTACAGGTTCACCGGTTCAGGTTCGTTCAGACAACCGAACGGCGGTAGCTTACATCAATCACCAAGGTGGGACTCGCAGCAGGAGTGCCCTCAGGGAAGCCTCTCTGATCCTGCACTGGGTGGAGAGCAATGTTCCTTGCATTTCGGCAGTCTACATTCCGGAGTGGAGAACACGGAGGCGGATTCCCTGAGCAGGGGATCCTCTCGCCAAGGAGAGTGATCTCTCAACCCCGAGATTATCTGGATCTTTGCCGCAAGTGGGGGACTCCGGAGGTGGATCTCTTTGCCTCGAGGCACAATCACAAACTTCCGGCCTTTGTGTCTTTCTCAGGATCCTCTATCTCTGGCAGTGGATGCCTTGTCCCTTGCTTGGAAGGATCTGGGTTTTCTTTACCTGTTTACGCCCGTCTCCGTGGTGGGCAAGATAGCTCGCAAACTGGTTCTAGAAGGGGCGCCAGCAATTCTTGTGGCTCCAAGGTGGCCAAGAAGGGTTTGGTACGCAGACGTTGTAAGGCTGTCCGTAGATCAGTACTGGCTTCCCATGTTGCCGGATCTGTTATCTCAGGGTCTACTACTTTACCCTAATTTACAAACGCTGGCTTTGACGGCTTGGCTGCTGAAACCTTCATTCTGAAGGAGGAAGGTTTGTCTGCGGCCGTGGTTCAGACCTTGATTAGAGCTAGGAAGCGGTCTTCTTCTGGCATTTACTATAGGACTTGGAGGTCCTATATTGATTGGTGTGAGGCTAGGGCCTTGCCTTGTAGGGTGTTTTCGATTCCTAGGATTTTGGAGTTTCTTCAGCATAATCTGGATCTTGGGTTCCAGCTTAGTAATTTGAAAGGACAGGTTTCTGCTCTGTCTGTTTTCTTCCAGAGGTCTTTTGCTTTACACCCGCTGGTTAAGACCTTTTTCCAAGGGGTTGCGAATGTGCGGCCCCCTCGGAAGGCTGTGGTTCCTGTTTGGGATTTGAATTTGTTTCTTTCGGCTCTGCAGGGTCCTCCTTTTGAGCCGCTACAGGATATTGCTCTTTCGGTTCTCACTCAGAAGGTTGCTTTCTTGGTGGCTATTACCTCTGTTCGGCGTGTCTCTGAGTTGGCAGCTCTGTCGATTCAGGCCCCTACTCATGACAGTTAAAGTGGACCAAAAGTCTTTTGCTATTATAAAACTATAAAATCTCACCCGTGCTTCTCTGTTAAAATATAAGTTAAAAAAAAAAATTTGGCCAATGAGCCCGGCATGCCTACTTCCTGGTCTTCAGTCTGCAGATTCCGCAGCGGTAGATCGCCGCAAGTCCGTTGCTATAAGGCCTGCAGCAGGTCCATGCTTTTGCATAACTTGATACCAGCCATTTTTGGGCACCACATTGAGTCCCCCCCCCCCCCCCCCCCTTTTTTTTTTTTTTTTTTTTTTTTTTTTTTGTTTAGAAATGTTTATATAGTTTTGGAGTGGCTTTATAACGGATATTCTGATTTGAATGTAACCTTAACTGTCAACAGATTCGTCTTCACAATCCCGTCAGCCAGTAACATTGGAACTAAGGAAGAGGAAAATACTAATTGGGTCAGAAGTTCGCACAAAGAAAGCCCGTGTGGAGAAAAGTTAGTAAATCCTAAGCATTTCTCTAAGCTTGTTCTGATTTTTACATCTGTATAAATGGTGGTATCTACGTTAGAAGGGTGAGAGCACACCCAGTGCTTTGTTCTGTGCAGCATATTGTCCATTTTCACTGCTTCTCATGTTAAAACCGTACCCTAATTTTGATTACATTATAACTTGCTAATCCAGCTAGACTTTGTTGTGACCTCCTTTTGATAAGAACTAGTTTTTGCTTTGTGTTTTTGCTCACTTTTGGAAAAATGGGGCGTTTGACACAACAGCACCCAGATAGAATGTGAACGCGTCAAATAACCAAAAAACAGTGATGTTTGGTGTTGTCAGACCAAGTACCAATGTTTTACTGTTAAACCTACAACATTGACTGAGTTTACAGGTAGGCAGTGAAAGTCCAGTTATTGAATGAAATTATTTGCATGTGCAGAAAAGAACAATCGAGAAGATGAGTCGCCAGTAAAGCAAGATGTGTCTGATGACGATGAACCGCTTCCTGCAGAAGAAACTAAGGAAGAGGAAAAAGTGGATGGCCAAGGGGAAGAGGATGGCAAAGAGGAGAAAGATATCAAACTCTCTCCAAGTGAAAGTTTAGGTGAACTTGATATTGTGGAAGTTGCTGCTCCAGTTATAGAGATGGAATCTGTACAGGAGTGTGGTCCTTCTGAGGAACCAGAAGGTGGTAAGAAATGGGGTTGTCGGGGATTAAAGCATATGATGTTGTAGTAGATGTGTAAACCTTTGCGTCTTCCTTTTAGTGAAAGCAGAGGAGCTTGTGATTGCAGAGCCTGAACCTCCTGAGGTGAAGGAGATGCCTTCATCTGAAGCTGCCTGCGAGCCAGAAAAAGCTGATGTTGTGAATGGTCTTTCGGAAGACCAACATGAAGTTATGGAAACTGATGTAACAGTTCAGAATGATCAGGGGGTTCCTGCAGAAACAGGTAAGCTACTAAATTAAAGAGTGTTGCTAGGGCAGCACTTATTTCTTGTTTCCTTGGACTTGAAATCAGCTTAAGGCTTTATTCCAATGCTAAAGTCTACAGCAGTAATACTTTAATAATTTGTGTTTGCAAAAGAAAAAAAATGTGCGGAATAACAAGAAGGGATATGTATACATCATGATTTGGGGGGGCTTTTTTTCTGGAAGGAAGAATCTTCATGTTATACTTCAACTGCCTTTTCCCAAGGCAGCCAGTGGTTATTGCAGGTCTGGCTGTAGATTCCTTTACCCATCTTGCAATGTTTGGGACTGATATTATACTTATTCAGAATCAGGTTTATTTAGCCATCCCTCTGTTCCCTACAGGTTGGCTCAGGGGACATGCTGCTGGGGGCTCAAGGGTGGAGTATTTGATTCACAGCAAAGCTATGCCCTCTTTGAGACAAACCAGCTTGGGAGGGTGCAGCTCCCTTAACTTCAAGGACTTTAAAGAAGACCTTCACTGTAGAAGGAATATTTGTTCCTATTCCATCTTTTGGGTCTCTGTGCATTGGTGGAAAAGAAGTGCAGCAGAGTTTACGACAGCAACTCCTCCAATAGAAGGTGGCTTCAAGTTAACCATATCAGATGAAATGTGCTTCTTTGCAAGTGAAAAAGGAATGGGTGCTAAGAGGTACACACTTAACTTTGGCTACAGCATGGGTGTGGGTCCACTTTAGGGGCAACTGTGACCAACTTTGGCTACAGCATGGGTGTGGGTCCACTTTAGGGGCAACTGTGACCAACTTTGGCTACAGCATGGGTGTGGGTCCACTTTAGGGGCAACTGTGACCAACTTTGGCTACAGCATGGGTGTGGGTCCACTTTAGGGGCAACTGTGACCAAACAGAATTCTGGTTTTGCAAGATGTCGTCTTGTCTCGTTTTGTATGTTTTTGGCCTGTATCTGATGGAATCTGATTTACATTGATCAGAGAGACTGCCTAAGCCAAGTCTGTATCTACGCATTTCCTTATAGTCTTATCTGGGTTTCCCCCCTTAGCTCCTATGAAGCGGACTCTACGCTCTGACAGTTCTACTAAATACAGTAGAGAACCTTGTAAGAGTTTTTTGTTTATACGCTTTGCTTGCCCTGCCCTTTGTCGGGTGTGCTCCTAGTTCTGATATTGCAGACTTGCAGTAGTAAATTAGTGCTCATGGCTATTTGTGTAACACTGCTTTTGTCTTCTGTACATTTTCTCCTTGGTCCAGTGTCTGTATGTCAGGAATAGCCTTGTTACGTCTGTCTAGTTGGACTGTTTCCCTTAAGTTTTCCCTTAGTTAAGATGGCGGATTGTGTCTCAGCTGGGTGCCATCTTACTTCCTGTCATATATATAAACCTCTCAGGCCTGTTGCTCAGTGCTTGAGTATTGTGTTCCTGTCACGATACTGGTGAATACTGCTGGAGTCCAATGGCAGAGACTAGGCCAAAGCGCAGAAGGTCAAAGTCCAAACAGGGAAGCAGATCAAAGCGGAGTCAAAGTCCAATCCGGGTCAGCAACAGGGAAGCAGATCAATGCAGAGTCAAAGTCCAATCCGGGTCAGCAACAGGGAAGCAGATCAATGCAGAGTCAAAGTCCAATCCGGGTCAGCAACAGGGAAGCAGATCAATGCAGAGTCAAAGTCCAATCCGGGTCAGCAGGTAGCAAGGATTTGCAGGGTAAACCGCAAGTGGAGGAACAAACCGGAGAGTAAGTTCCAGGCTAGAGAACTGCACAAGCAGGAAGTCAAACACAATACTCAAGCACTGAGCAACAGGCCTGAGAGGTTTATATATATATATATGACAGGAAGTAAGATGGCACCCAGCTGAGACACAATCCGCCATCTTAACTAAGGGAAAACTTAAGGGAAACAGTCCAACTAGACAGACGTAACAAGGCTATTCCTGACACTGTATCTTCTTGCTGTACTTAGCTGAGTTAGTTGCTTGCTGATAAAACACTCCTGTTTGTGTGAAAATGCCACACTCCCATCACTGGTATGTTTTTATATAGAGCTGATGCTTGTGAGCCACATGTGCTGTAGGCCATTCTTTATAGCCCATCTGTGATCGAATAATAAAATCATGAATGTCTGAAAACACACTTGCACACTCTTAGCCAGTCTACAGTGATAGTAAGTTGTTGTACCATGTTAGTCATCGATGTAAGCTAGAAGAAGCTTGAATTGCTTTGAAAGTTTGCTTTTTCGATCTATTGAGTTAGCCAATACATGGTATTTCCTTAACCTTGAAATACTGCTAGCTAGGCTAAGCAACCCTTTAAGAGAAGTCCCCTTCCGGTATACTTGATCCTGAGACTGCTTCATTCTGGGCTTTTTACTGCAGACGTGCTCCCCGGCATTCTAATGTATTGAATCCAGGGCTGCCGGCATGCTGAGAGCTATAGAACTATTCATAGAGTAACATACATATAGTGGTGTAAATTGAAACGCAGGTGCCCACAATGCAGTCTATGGTTTTCCATGGAAGACGTCATAGAAGTAGTATAACAATTAAATGCCCTGTATCCAACACCTTGAAAGCAAATGTCTGTGTAAAAGTTCTATAGATTTGTCCCAGGTTATACAATCGCCAATGCATTGGGAGGATGTTTGCTTAAAGTGGACCAACACCCTCCCCTGATCGGCCCGGGAATCTATAAGATTCCCGGACCAATCGGCTCCCTGACTGCGGGGCACCCCGATCGGAAGCTAGCAGGCAGCGGCGGGTGCGCTCTTGTCCATCGCTGCCTCCCGCTTGTCCGCCGGCGGGGATTGGCTGCAGCGGTCACGTGGGAGCGGGGAGAGGTGAGTTTTTGGGGGTTTCACACAGCGAGGCACCCCCGATCGGGGTGCCCCACCGAAGTGGACCAAAACCCAGGATAGTCAAAATCCTGGGTGTTGGTCCACTTTAATGTGACTAAGCGCTGGGGGACGGCGTATATTTCACACACTGGGTCTCTGTAACATCACCAAACGCTTCCAACTATATCAGAACCTGTGTGTATTCTATCCCTTGTCCCCCAGTGCTTAATCGCCTTAAGTGAATAAACCAAAAAAAAAATCGCTCATCTAGGGTTTGGTGCTTGGCTTTTCTCTGCAGCTCAGCATTGTGGGTCTTGCCATTTATTGGTCACTTATGTTGGAACAGGAGGAGCTGGAACTTCTGTACTGGGCTCCTGGTGTAAGATTGGGTCAGGTGAGCATGTTCTAACATTTTTATTTTTACTTCTGTGCCCCATTTTTTTTATGCTGGCAGAGTGAGCCATGGCTTAGAGATTAAGAAGCGATCCTGTGACCAGAGGGTTGCAGTTTCAATTCCCAGCCCGAACATGACAGAAGTGCTCTTGAGCATGGCACCTGACCCCCCAACTGAATTTAGCGCAGCACATCCCACCCCCTCCATATGTACACTCAATGCATGGATTGGTTAAATGCAGAGGAAAAACTCCTGGCCACATATGCCCCCTCCAAATGAACCGTCAGTAATTATCCAAACGAATGCTCCCCTATTGTTTTCTGAAGCAGCTGGCACAGTGGTGTCTAAAACTTACCCGCTTCAGGGATCTGGTCATACTGTGTTCAGGGATACTATGGGAGCTCTGCCCCATTGCAGTTAAAGAAACCCACTGCTATGTTCACTGTAAGGGGGATTCCCAAGAAGCCACATGACCTGGCCTTCCAGCGGGTAGACATCCCAATAAAGGATGCCCGGAAGGTGGGGATTTTAGCCTCAGTCTGCTTTAATGGGGGTATGTCTTGGTACCTCTGCACTGGCACCTCTTATGCTGCATGACACCAGTTGATTGGTGGCAAGCCCCTGGCTTAGACCAGGTTTCCAACTTTCTCTTCCATTTTACTTCAGGCCATCAGAAGAATTCAGAGACGAATGGTTAACCTTTCCCGAAGGGTGTAGTCTGCAAGAACAAAGGTGTGTCTCCACCTCCCAGGCCTATCACCACCTGGTTGACTTGATGCACTTCAGTTTTCTTTCTTGCAGTGGAACTGCAAATACTTATCTGAACTCCTCCCATTTACTTTTTGTTTTAAAAGGAATTATGCTTTGGAAGCGGGGGTAATGGAAACCTGACTGTTCCTTGGCCCTTATACTCCTTGGATCTGAATGGGACCCACTTTGCCTCTGCAGCTAAGCTGCATTCGGATCAGGATGGTAAGGTAAGCGCCAGGGTCTTGGGGCGCTGTGGGGTGTCACCTTTTTGTTTTTTAAAGAAGAGTGACACTCCTGGCTGAGAATTCCGCCACAGGAAAAAGCAGCCATAAGGCTTTTGTCTTGTGAGCCTGATTGAGGGGAACCAGGGAAATTCATTGTTCTTCCCATGTGGTGTTGAAAAATTCAAAATTTGCATCCGCCGCTATGGAAACATTTTCGGCTTAGCAAAGCTGCGAGCATCGGTGTGCGGCTCTTTTCTTACCCCGCTCTCACTGGAAGATTTTCGGCCGGGCGAAGCGGCAAGTACCGCCAACATCACGATTCTCCTCCGGCCGCTCGCACTGCAACATTTTCGGCCAGGACTAAGCGGCAAGTAACGCTAACATTGCGGTTCTCCTCCGGCCGCCTTCAATGAAAGATTTTCGGCCGGGCGAAGCGCCGAGTAACGCTGAGATCGCGGTTCTTTTTCGGCAGCCTTCAGTGTAAGATTTTCGTCTGGGGGAAGCACAAAAATACCGTGAGCGGCTGCACGGCCACCCTCAAGCGTACCTAAATCTTTAGGTAGGTCATTTTTAATTATGCGTATTAAGATATTTATTCATATATACATATTAATGTTTTTTAATTCTTGTTTTTAAAAGAATATATATATATATATATATATATATATATATATATATATATATATATATAATATATTATATATATATATATTTTTAGAGATAGAGAGCTTTATGGCTTAAGCAATGGTCAGCCTCAAAAAAAAAAGGAATGACAGGACTCCCCTTTAAGGTGGGGTGTCTGTTTGGGGAGTGCTTGGTTGACGTGGTAAATCATCTAATCTGCCACAGAGGCCTAAGTCTAATACTGCTTCCGCAGGGCCTCTAATACTCCGGTTAGAGGTTCGGCCTCTTCGGGATACCGAAGAGATTTTTGGAATAAGGCAAAGTTCCAAATTAAGGCAACAGGTGTCTGGCAGAATAAAGCCAGACCCCCTTCAAAGCCTGTTCAGGCATGAAGGGATGCCCCCGCACTTGCAGGTATGGGGGGACCGCTTCTGCATTTTGCTCATGTCTGGAGGCTTCATGTAACAGATATTTGGATACAGGAAGTTGTATCCTCAGGTTACAAGATCAAGCCAGACCCCCTTGGAGATTCTCTTGGTCAGAGGTATCCCGAGTTCTGCAGAAAGCAGAAGCATTGAGATCTGCCGTATCTCGCCTTCTTAGAGATATAGAAGGGTGTTTACCAAGGTGTTGGCAGGTCTCATGTTTTCTCTAAGAAGTCAGGGTATACATATAATCCCTTACTTAGACTATCTGTTGATATGGGCCCCATCATGTCAGAGGGCCCAGAAGAATACACAGACTGTCTGATTGACATTGGATAATTGACTATCCAGTCGAATTCTTAAGTCAAATATCATATCATATATAGCTTCAAGAGTTATTCTTTCTGGGACTGTCATTAGACACGTCTCGGGCTAGAGTTTTTCCAACACAGAAGTGACTCTTACTTCAGGCCAGGGTACAGGGTCTCTAGTCTTGCCCTCACCCGACTATTCATCAAGGAATATGTCTGTTGGGCCTGATGGTATCTTGCTTGAGTCAGTACCTTTTGCACTGTTCACACAAGACCCCTGTTCACACTCTGGATCACTCTTTTTGCATGACACCGTCCACAAGGCATTCTCTAGCCTGGTCCTCAGCCTCTTCAGACTGGCAAATCTTCCCTTTCAGTACAAGGGAAGATCATCACCATGGATGCCAGTCTATCGGGTTGGGGGGAGTGTCATGGAGTCACGAACGCTCCAGGGACAGTGGAGTCTGAAGGAGAGCTAACTCTCCATAAATATCCTGGAACTGAGGGCGATTCTATTGTATCTCAGACATTGAACATATCATCTGAAGGGGCATCCCGTCCGGATTCAAACAGACAATCGGACGGCGGTGGTATATATCAACCACCATGGGGGCACCTGAAGCAGTGAAGCCCTCATGGAAGTGAGCTGGTTTTTACTTTGGGCCGAGAAACGGGTTTCATGCATTTTGGCTGTACACATACCTGGAGTGGACAGCTTGCAGGCCGATCATCTCAGCAGAACGGTCTCTTAGAGGGTTTTTTCAATCCCTATGCATGTGCTGGGGGATTCCGGACATAGATCTCCTGTGCATCACAACACAATCGGAAGGTTACAAAGTTTGTGTCTCGGTCCAGGGATCCTCTAGCTATAGCAACAGATGTCCTGACTCTTCAGGGGTCAACATTCAAGCTTCTTTATGCATTCCCTCCGATTCCACTCCTAGGGCGAGTACCAAAAAAGATAGCTCACGAGGGAGTCCCAACCATTCTGGTGGTTCCCTGGTGGCCAAGAGGAAGCTGGTTCTCAGACATAGTAAGGATGTCGGAGGGTAACTCGTGGAGGTTACCCGACGATCCAGATCTTCTCACATGTTCTGATTTGGACGTCCTGGCTTTTGAATCCTTTAGGCAAGAAGGGGGGTTCTTCTGACATAGTCATGCAGACTATGATTTAGGCCAGGAAGAAGCCTTCATCAATGGTCTACTATAGAGTCTGGCAAGCATTATCGCTTGGTGCGAATCCAGAAGGTTCGCTGGTAGAATTTTGTGTTCCCAGAATATTTGATTTTTTGGCAGAAAGGGCTTGATGAAAGTTTTCAATTGAGTACTTTAAATGGATAGATATCTGCTTTATCTATCTTTTTATTCAGAAACACATTTATTCACAGCAATGGATCAAAACTTTTTGTATAGGGAGTCGCTCATGTGCGGTCTCCTCGTAAGCTACTTCTGCCGGTTTGGGACCTGAACTTTATCAGCTCTTTATCAGCGTCCTCCTTTTGAACTATTGGCTGATGCATCTTTTAAGTTTGACTCTTATGGTTATCTTTTTTAGTGGCAATAACCTCAGTAAGGAAGGATTCTGAATTAGTAGCTTATCAGTTAAGTCTCCTTTATTATAAGGTGGTTTCCATCTTAATGAAGAGGTGAATTGCCTTCCTTATGTTCTACTCCAGTGTCCGATAGAGAGAGGATTCTACATTGCTGGATGTAGTGAAAAGCACTAAGATAATATCTCACTGCTACACAATCTTTCCGTAGGCAAACTCCTTATTTTGTCATACCTGAGGGACCACGGAAAGGTCTTCCACCATAAGTCTACCATCAGCGATGGATTAGACAGGAAGTGGTAAGAGCCTATATTCTCTAAGGGGAAGGATTCTTTTAGGACTACTGCTCATTTGACAAGAGCTATTGGAGCTTCTTGGGCTTTTTAGCATCAAGCTTCAATAGAACAAGTATGCAAAGCCGCTACTTGGTTTTCAGCTCATACATTTACCAAATTCTATAGGGTACAGCCTTTGGTAGGAAGGAATTACATACATTGGTAATTAGATGGTTTTGGAATGTCTTATTCCTGAAAGAAATAAGGGTTTTTGGAATGTCTTATTCCTGAATGGAATAAGGTTTTTTGGAATGTCTTGTTCCTGAAAGAAATAAGGTTTGGCGATCCCACCCGAATAAGGGTACTGCTTTTGAAGGTCCCATTCGTCTCTGAATTCTTCTGATGGCCTGAAGTAAAATGGAACAGAAAAGAAAATTCTGTGAGTACTCACCTGTAGAATTCATTTCTCTTCCATTATTACTTCAGGACATCAGACCCTCCCTGTCTGCTAGATTACTATGTCCATATCTTGGATGCCTAGTTTTAGTGGAGTGGTAAATATGTAAATAGTTGCTGTAAATCGGCAGTGAAAAAAAAAAAGAATTAAACTGAGAGAGGAGTCTTGCATTTTGTCTCCAGCCTTTTGTTTCCAACAGGATAGGTATGCCTCCTGGGCGGCTGGTTCTACTGCTTTTCAATTAAACTGAGGTGCATCAAGTCAGCCAGGTGGTTATAGGCCCGGGAGGTGGAGACACACCTTTGTTCTTGCAGACCACACCCTTCAGGAAAGGTTGAGCATTCGTCTCTGAATTCTTCTGATATCCTGAATTAATAATGGAAGAGAAATTAATTCTACAGGTGAGTACTCTCAGAACTTTCGTTTTTGCTCTTTCTAGCTTGTTTGGCAATTTAGAAGCTACAGGCCTAGAACAAAGTTGCTTTGTATGTTGAGGGAATCAACGCTTGAAAACTTTTGGGTTCAGAATGAACATCCAAGTCTGCCCTGAGACAGATTTTCCCTTTTTTAGGTTATGTCTCTCCTCAAAAGCCATCAACAGGTCAGGTTCTGTGGATCTCCACATAGCTGGCTCCATAGTTCTGTCTAAGCTTTTATTCCTTTGCCTGTGTGGAAAGCTGCAAAATATGACCGGTTAGCTTTTGGGAGAGGGATGGAACATTGCTTTAGGATATAGGTCTGCTTTAAAATCCCCCACCTCATTTATTCAAATGAACAAAGTGAGCATCATGAACGTCCCTAATGGACCAGAGAACTTTAGGTAAGTTTTATACTATCAGATTGGCTGGAATCACTGTGGAGGACAATGGGTATGTTCTTCTGCGTGGGCTGTCCCTTTAGGAGTGTTGTAAAGAAGTGCAATTTTAAACATGTTAATAGTCCCTGTCCAGGCTGAAATAAATGATCCTTGATAGTTGAATTTCAAATCCCGGGGTGCATGCACACAGTGCAACGCTGATCTCAGGAACGGGTACATTTTGATATGCTGGAGTAGGATGAAGCCGCTGCTGTGAGAGCATTGGCTCGTTTTATTTCTGCCCTGGAAAATTCGTTTAACCCTCTGTCCTAGTGAAATGGAATAAACTTCGAAAACGCCCACAAATGTTTCTTATTAGCAAGGACCTCTCAAGACACACAGTTCAGGGAGTGGGGTGCTAGCAATACAGACTGAGTTTAGAGTTAGCAGTCTGCTCAGTCAAACCTAAAGGCTCCTTTTTATTAAAAATGGTAAACACACATTTAAAACGGGGCTAAGCTGCTTTTTAATATACTGAATAAATGAAAGTTGTTAATAAATCTTGCCTTGGATCTGCGTTTTTATTTTCTCTTGCTGCTTAATTAAGACGAGCTTTCCTAGCATGGCTGGCTGTGGCATGCCCAAGACTGCAAACAACTGCATTTACATTTCTAGCTGTTCAAGTGGGTTTGTCACATAAGTTGCAAGAACAGAGTGCCGGAAAGCAGGTCTCCACCATGCCACCTCTCTAATTTTTTCAAAGCGGTCTTAAAACATTTAAATTTAAACCGGACTTTCACCGTGATTTATTGAAAAGCCCAAACAGCATCTAAAATTAATATATTTTATGTTTTTAGTCACTTATTATTCTTTCCTCCACTAGGCAGCAACTCTGGCTAGGACTTTAGGATATGGGCGCCGCCATCTTGACTCAGAAGCATCACACTTACTGAGGAGAGGAGAGTGGGATAAAGTACAGGGGGTGGGGTTATAGCTGTGCTTTGCTCAGAGCAGAGCTGGGGTCAGGAAAAGGTCAGCGGTCCCAGAATGCAGAGCAGCACAGTCAGAAGGCGCTGCCTGATGTTCCATGGGCCGCCATCATGGATGTTTAAAGGCTCATAACAATAACATGCAGTAGATACAGGTAGGATGATTTTTTAATGTGGGCAATCTGTATGTGCAGGGGGGAAACCATATAAGATAGGCTCTTATTTAGGGTGAAGGACCGCTTTAAGGAGGTCATCTGGAGGTTCTAACATGTGACAAACTGTTGTTTGTTCCTCAAGAGCCCCCTGGCTGAGCCCAGAGTTGAGCATGCAAAATAGTCACCTGTTCCAGCTGTGGCCTGCTGCACCCAGCTCCTGTCTGAAGAAAACGCTGCTGCTTAACTGACAGACAGGATTTACTACAATTAAGCCACGAAGCTTGCTGGGGAAGTGACCTTTAGCCAGGATCCTACATTTCTTACCAGGGATAGCATGTCCCCTACTTTTAGAGTGAATGGAGTGATGGTGCTAAAGTCGCTGTGATTGGGCCAGACCTTGGTCTCATATGCTAGCCTTGACTGTAATTCCTGCGGGATACAATCTCATTCAATACAGAGTAGGACCAAAGTGCTGCAGGGGGCAAACAGTGCACCATTCAACAGACCCTTAAAAAGGTTCTAAACTTACCTGATTCCCTGGTCCAACGGCGCATGCGTGGGCCGTGGCCGCAATTCGTGCTTCTCTCTAGCAGGGTACATGCCCGCGCCGGCCATTTGTGACTGGCCGGCGAGGACGCGCTCCCTGTTAGAGGGAAGCGCGAGATGCGGCCGCCAGCGTGCTCGGAGCCGCTGAGGTTTGACAGACATACCTTCAGCGGCTCCGAGCGCGCTGATTGGACGAGCGGCCGTGCATGCGCCGTAGGAGCGGGGTGAGTTGAATCGGATGATCTGGGGGTTTCACCAATTGGGGTGCCCCGGGGAAGTGGACCAAAACCTAGGATAGTCAAAATCCTGGGTGTTGGTCCACTAAAAGCTTCCTGCCCTTGTACAGGGTACACTGGATTAGGACAAGCACCAACATCTAGTGTCACAACTACTGCTAACTGCCAGTTAGAAAAGATCGGGAGCACCCCCTGTTGCCCTATTGACATGGTTTCTTTGTCCAAAAAAATATGTAAACAGTAGCTCTGTCAAATCTGTTGCTTTAGGGATCAAATGTGCAGGAAGGACAGATACACATTTGAAATGGACCAACACCCAGGATTTTCTTTATTGCATGGCACGGCCTGCTTCGGTATTCATAACAGTTGGGTTATTCCGCCACAAGGTGGCGCAGTGGTACTGCAGAAAGCTGTGGTATCTCCCGGCCCCCTATAAAAAGGGGGATCAACCATAGAGTTCCCATGTTTCCTCTGCAGTGAAACTGCAAAGTGAGAAGATCGCTCTCTTGCGCAGGTGAGCGGGGCTACCAAGCCTGCGGCTCTGCAAGTCTATTTCCACCCGTTTCTGGACCCTCACTGCCTTCCAGCCTTGGCTGACAGATCGGGTGAGGGTAGAAGAGCACTAGGGTCAAGTGCTCCTGATGCGCTGCTCCAAGCCGCAGACCCTGTTCCACAAAGGGTAGCCGGCCATAGGCTTTATGGTGAGCCTACTAGGGATGCGGAGTTCCTGTCCTGGCTTCTGAGGGGGTGAGTGTTTGGGGCACTGCTGCAATTAGCTCCCAGTGAGGGGATGCTAGCAGGGGGTCACAGTCTGATCTGGCACTTCGTGTGGCCAACATTGAAAAGCAGCTTGCCGGGCCTATTTCTAGGAAGGCCTCGGGCAAGAAGCGGCACCTGACTTCCACTCCCTCACGCTCCACTGAGGAGTATGAGGAGTTTGATGCCACTGGGGGACTTTATTATATTGGATAAGAGGTATCCCTTTCCTGCTGTTGGTCCTGTCCCCCTGAGGTGGATGCTCCCGTGCTAGGCCTGTCTAATACTTCGGTCATGCCTTCCCCTGACACTACCACTCTGAGGGACAGCGAGGGCCGGCGCATGGATCAGCTGGCCTGCCATCCCCGTGGACGTCCTGGTCTCTCCTGGGTTTCCAATCCAAACCTCCTCCCATCCGGGTGTGGGGGATGGCTTCGGCCCTTTGCTCACGTCTGGAGGCTCCACGTTTCAGACCGGTGGATTCAGGAGGTGGTGTCCTCCGGTTACAAGATAGTTTGCAGCCTGGCCGCCCCCAAGATTCATCAGATCCCAGATGTCTGTCAGCTCAAGGGTTACTTTCGGAGGTTCAGTGCCTGCTGGAGTCAGGGGTCATTTGTCCGGTGCCCCATCAAGAACAGGGTCAGGGGTACTATTCCAATCTCTTCACGGTCCCCAAAAAGGATGGCTGTCTGAGGCCCATTCTGGACTTGAAGGGCCTCAACAAGTTTGTATGATTCAAACATTTTCGCATGAAGACGATACGCTCTGCTGTAGGTACCCTTCGCCCGGACGACTTAATGACCACTGTGAACATCAAGGATGCTTATCTTCATGTGCCTATCTTCCCAGGTCATCAGATTTCTGAGGTTCGTGCTGGAGGATCAGCATTACCAGTTTGTGGCCTTACCATTCGGTATCGCCTCGGCGCCTCGGGTGTTCCCCAAGGTGCTGGCAGGAGTGATGGCTCTGCTGCGAACCCGGGGCATTCGCATCCTTCCCTACCTGGAGGACATCCTCATTGTGGTTCAGTCCTTTCAGCAGGCCGAACGGGACACTCAGGTGGTGATCTCCACTCTGGCGTCCTTTGGCTGGGTGATCAATTTCCCCAAGTCTTCACTGTCCCAGTCCTTGGTGAGGTCCTTTCTGGGCATGACTCTGGATACCTCTCAGGTCAAGGTGTTCCTTCCTCAGCAGAAGGTGGAGGGCCTTCAGAAGCAGGCACGGGCTCTGCTCTTGTGTCCTCATCCCTCAATTCGTCTGGGGATGCAGTTGGTGGGCCTGTTGGTGTCCTGCTTCGAGGCGTTCTCCTTGCTTCAGTTGCTGCTCCTTGTCAGTTTGGGATCGGGACCCTGGCTCCCTGGATCAGGAATTTGCTCTGTCTCCCCTGGCCAGGCAGTCCCTTTTGTGGTGGCTGGACTCAAGGAATCTTCTGGTGGGCAGGACCTTCCTGCCCCCGTGCTGGGAGACTGTCAACACGGATGCCAGTCTGACGGGCTGGGAGGGGGGGGGGTTGGAAGTCCCTACAGTTCCAGGGTCGTTGGGGCACCCAGGAGGCCCATGCTCCCATCAATGTCCTGGAACTGAGGGCGATCAGGTTGGTTCTGTCCCACCTGACCACACACCTACATTGGGGGTGTGGAGAACCAGGTGGCGGACTCCCTGAGCAGGGGGACATCTCGTCTGGGGGAATGGTCCCTCAACTACCAGGTGTTTCTCTCCCTTCGTCACCGCTGGGATCAGCCGGATGTGGACCTGTTTGCGTCCCGTCACAATCACAAACTTCCCAGGTTTGTCTCTCTGTCACAGGATCCTCTGGATGCACTGGCAATGCCTTGGACGGATTTTCGGCTACCCTATGTGTTCCCCCCGTTACCTCTACTGGGCAGGGTCTTGCGCAAGATTGCTCAGGAGGGGGTGTCAGCCATCCTGGTGGCCCCCTGTTGGCCAAGAAGGGTGGGGTTCGCAGACCTCTTAAGCCTATGCTACCAGTCTGGGACTTGAATCTGGTGTTGTCTGCTCTGCAGGGTCCTCCCTTTGAGCCTATCCGTGGTGCTGCTTTGCCCATTCTGACTCTTAAGGTTGCCTTTTTGGTGGCTATCACAGGCGAGTTTCTGAGCTGGCGGCGCTTTCCATCAAACCTCCTTATTTTGAGAGGCATCAGGATAAGGTGGTGTTTCGGCTCATGCCGGACTTTCTGCCTAAGGTTGTGTCTGCTTTTCATCTCAATCAGGACATTGTCTTGCCTTCATTGTGTCCTAATCCAGCTAATTCCAAAGAGCGGACTCTGCATTCTTTGGATGTGGTCAGGGCTCTGAAGTTTTATTTGGTCGCTACTAAGCCTTTCAGGAAATCTGATGATGCTCTTTTTGTTCTCACTTCTGGACCTAGGAAGGGTTTGCCTCCGGCTAAATCCACTATCGGCAAGTGGATCCGTCAGGTGATGGTTCAAGCCTATTCTGCTAAGGTGAAGGAATCTCCCTTTAGAATTACTGCTCATTCCACTTGTGCTATTGAGGCCTCTTGGGCTTTTCAGCACCAAGCTTCTGTTGAACAAGTTTGCAAGACCGCTACTTGGTCTTCTGTTCATACTTTTTCCAAGTTTTACAAGGTTGATGTTAAGGCCTCAGCGGATGCTGCTTTTGGCCGCAAGGTGCTTCAGGCGGTAGTGACTTGAACTACTAGCCGTTACTCTTTGGGGATCCTACCCTACTTTTGGACACTGCTTTTGGATGTCCCAACTGTTATGAATACTGAAGCGGGCCGTGCCATGCAAGAACAAAAACAATTCTACAGGTGAGTACTCACAGAATTTTTTTGGTCCACTTCCGCGGGGCACCCTGATCCAGGTGCCGCTGTGTTATGCGTGTCCAAGCCGCGTCAAACCACAGCGGCTCTGAGCATGCTGGCGGCCGCATCTTGCGCTTCCCTCTAACAGGGAGCGCGCCCTCGCCGGCCATTCCCAAAGGCCGGCGCCCTGTTAGAGGGCGGCCGCGGGCAGCATGCGCCGTTAGACAAGGGAGTAAGGTAAGGTTACAGGGCGTCCAGGGGGGTTTCGCACAGCGTGGCATCCTGATTTTGGATGCCCCGCAGGGAGGGAGCGGATCGGCCTGGTAATCTTTTAGATTTCCGGGCCGATCAAGGAGGGTGTTGATCCACTTTAAACTGCCATTTTTATTTCATTTCAAAATAAAGCCATGCATACCACAAGGAGAAGGTTAGATCTCGAAATTGAAAGTACTCTTCAGTTAATGGCAAGTGCAACAACCATGTTTATAGTTCACAGAACCTTTTTAGGTTTCTTTGATACTTTCAGTGTGTAAACACTTTTTGATAGACTCCCCCAGTGGACCAGTTACCCCCTGCAGTTTTCCTGGTCGGTCGCCTTCCCCTGGGGTATGGGGTATCCTATATCGGGTGCCCCATTGTGTGAAACCCATGGAGCGCTGGTAATCTTACCTGATCCCGGTGGGTCCCGGTAAGCAGTCTTTGGCGGTGGCCGCTACCCTGTAGCTGTGCATGTTCCTCGTGCACAGCTATTCATATACTCTAGGTGCTTGCACTCCACAGGGGAGGCCGGAATGTGGCTGCCGGCGCGCATGAAGTTCAAATCGGTGGCTTTATGCGTGCATTAGGGCTGCATAAAGCGGCGTTTGGACATGCGCTGTGGATATGGCAGGAAGGTGAGTGAAAGTAAGCGATCTGGCAGGTTTCACACAGGGGTGTTTCCTAAATCGTGATGCCCCCGGAGCAGAGTCCAGACACCAAAATATTTAAAATCCTGGTGATTGGTCCAAAGGCCTCAGCGGATGCTGCTTTTGGCCGCAAGGTGCTTCAGGCGGTAGTGACTTGAACTACTAGCCGTTACTCTTTGGGGATGCCACCCTACTCTGGACACTGCTTTTGGATGTCCCAACTGTTATGAATACTGAAGCAGGCCGTGCCATGCAATAAGAAAAACAATTCTACAGGGGAGTACTCACAGAATTGCTTTTTTACTATCCTAGGTTTTGGTCCACTTCCGCGGGGCACCCTGATCCGGGTGCCGCTGTGTTATGCGTGTCCAAGCCGCGTCAAACCACAGCGGCTCTGAGCATGCTGGCAGCCGCATCTTGCGCTTCCCTCTTACAGGGAGCGCGCCCTCGCCGGCCATTCACAATGGGGTTTCACACAGGGGTGTTTCCTAAATCGTGATTCCCCCGGAGCAGAGTCCAGTCACCAAAATATTTAAAATTCTGGTGATTGGTCCACTTTAATTCGGGTTTCTATCTTGAAGACCCAAGTCTTACCCACCATTTTGGCTTGCTTTCAGGCATTTTGCAGCCACCTTTGGGTATTACCAGGGTTGCCACAATAAGTACAGTTTTAGGTTTTTCAATGCCTCCTACAAACATTTGCCTGGATTTCCCCATTTACACACATTGCCCTCCTGGTAATTACAGGCTACCACTTGGCATACTTTGTCCAGGCCTGGTATTTCCAATGAGGGGTGGACGGCCAAAGCTTACACTGCCTGTACCAGCAGCATGCCCTTGGGCTACTGGTTTCCCAGTTGGGAAGAAGAGTGGGGAAGAGGGGGGGGGGGGTGTTGGGGGAAGTAGGTCCACTTTAAATTGTATTGTTTAAAATTCCAACTTGATTATGCCACTTAAATTCTCCTGCCAGGCTCTCCACATTTGTGTGTGCACTTCTTGACGCGTTGGTCTACTATGGCCATAGCTCTGAAAAGGTGTTTTTTTTTTTTTTTTTTTTTTTAATTTTTATTGAGCAGTCTAGTTCAGCTATGTTGTACAGCGATTTGAGCTTTGCCCTAAGTATCAAAGCCTAGGGCTAGGAAAAAAAATACAAGTGCACTTCAAGGAGTGAAATGGTGTGGGTTGACCAGTTGTGCGATAGTCTATGAGGTTTTTTTTTTTTTTTTTTTTGAAAAGTGAGTAATTTGTTAAATCCGGGTTTCGATGAAAAAAGGTAAGTAATTTGTTAGATCCAGGGTTCTTCGAAAAAGGTGAGTGATTTGCACAGCCTGGGTTTTTCTTAGTGGTGCAGGCTCCTGGTGTCTGTTCCGGGTTGGAATCTATCTCACAACTGGTCAATCCACACCATTTCACTCCTTGAAGTGCACTTGTCTCTTTTTTTTTTTTCCTAGCCCTAGGCTTTGATACTTGGGGCAAAGCTCAAATAACTGTACAACCTACCCAATCTAGGGAGTATTGGTCAACTCCCAACAGGTGCAGCTAAAACACAAATTTCCAATCTCTGATATACACAACATTACCACCCAAGTCTAGTACAGCTAGTATAGAGGGCAGGGTGAGTGGTTAGGTGAGATAGGAAGTTACTATTAGGAAGTTCAATAAAAGTTTTTGCACAAGGATATGGGAGCCGATATTTTCTTCTCATGAAGGTGATAACCACACAGGTACAGAGTCACTTTTGAAGGGTTTAAGTAATTTGGGCTAAACGTTATACCATTGGATGTCCGAGCACTCTTTTCTTGGTGACAGATTCCCTTTCTAATTTAGGATTAAGAACTTTCTTTGTTTTTTCAGTTTTAATTTTGGTTTCATTTTAATTTGCTTTGTTTATGTTTTTGTTTTGTTTTTTTGTTGCCGTCTCCTTTTTTTTTTATTTTTCTGTTTTATTTATTTTATGTGATTGCAGTAACTAATACATTGAAGAAACTTGATGATCCAGCTACCAAAGCTGTGACCTTGGAACTGGAACCCAACAAGTTTAAATGCAAGATTTTGGATTGCTCCAAATCTTTTCGCAAAGCCAAACTGCTGCATTATCATATGAAGTATTTCCATGGTGTTGACAAGGCAGAGCAGGATAAGAGTCCTGTGACCAGGCATATGCAGACAAGAGGCTCTTTGGCTCACGAAAAGGCCAACCAGCAAAGCTCAAAGAGGAGACGCACCACCTCTGGTTCTCTGCGTAAGATTGTTTGCCTTTGTGTCTTGTGGCTGTGTGTAGGAGTAGAATGTAGTAGTATTAATAGTTGTAGTAGTGCCTTTTTGGTTACAAGGTCATGGGTGGTGGGTAAATGTCCGTGGTTGAAGGCAAAGTCCAGACAAAGGCAAAATATAGTATAGGTCACCCGAAACCTGTCCCATGTGGCTCTCCATTTCCTGAATTGTGCTGTTGATTCTGTAGCAGGTCTCCAAAGCCACTTTAGAATCTCCAATATCTCACTACAGGAAATGAAGGAGCAGCACCTGAGGCAGCAAGGAGCTCACTTGAAGCCTGCCTAATTATTGCCATTGCCTGGACTGTCCCTTTAACTCAAACTCTAAAACCAGGTGTGTACCAGGAGATCTGCTTATTGAGAAACATCCATGCTATCTGGCATGTTTATCATTTGTGTAACCTCTGTTTTGGGATCTAACCTTGCCTTGGCTGCAGCCATTTATTTTATTTTTTATTTTTTTTTGGGGGGGGGGGGGTCACCTTCGATCCCCAGCCCAATGCTGCAAAACAGCTTTTTTTTTTTTTTTTCCAGCCTTTGCCCAATATTTAAACACTAGATATAAGGTGCGCACTCAATATACATAGAATAAATGTAAACTTGAATCAAATAAAAAATTACTTCATTTATTTTACATATAGAAAAAATCACAAAATAACACATATGTAACAATCAACAATACACACATAAAATCATCTCTATTGCCACAATGTATCTTCAGGGCAGCGCTGAATGCAATTATCAATTAATAACAATAAATGACGCTCAGTGCAAAAAGAAAATAATAACAAGGCCAATATTAAAGTGCTAAGTGCTTAGAAAGACATAATAGCAAAGTGCGGCTATAAATTCATAAGTACATGGTTATATGTCAAAAGCATGATTATTGCACACACCTAAATGGCCTCTTGGTATCCTTATTTCATAATAACAGCGCAGCCCTTCATATACAACGTTATCATAAGTGCAAAGCATAGCAGCATAATAACATCTCAAAGTTAACAAAACAACTCAGACCTCCATACCCATCAGCATCAACCGAACACTCAGCAAACCGCGTCCATATCTCACACCTGAAGGGCTGCGCTGTTATTATGAAATAAGGATACCAAGAGGCCATTTAGGTGTGTGCAATAATCATGCTTTTGACATATAACCATGTACTTATGAATTTATAGCCGCACTTTGCTATTATGTCTTTCTAAGCACTTAGCACTTTAATATTGGCCTTGTTATTATTTTCTTTTTGCACTGAGCGTCATTTATTGTTATTAATTGATAATTGCATTCAGCGCTGCCCTGAAGATACATTGTGGCAATAGAGATGATTTTATGTGTGTATTGTTGATTGTTACATGTGTTATTTTGTGATTTTTTTTTTCTATATGTAAAATAAATGAAGTAATTTTTTATTTGATTCAAGTTTACATTTATTCTATGTATATTGAGTGCGCACCTTATATCTAGTGTTTAAATGTTTATGTATAGGGCGTATTTAGGTGGACCGCCCTCTTAAGGTAGCAGCACCTTGTGAGGTAAAGAGATATTGTTTCATTAAAGGTGTGCTGGACTAGTGTATGTTAATCAGCCTTTGCCCAATATCAATAACAACGTGAACTGGATGCAGTCGTCCGTATTGCTCCCTGGCTGAGCAGCCCCACCCCCAGTGATGATGCAATCACAGTACACACATCTCGGCTATGGGGAGCACCTCAACGTAACTGCCATTATGTGACACTTTGGTTGTAACGGAATTAATTAACATATGGCTGCCATTCACCATAATACTACTTGGATATTGGGCATATGGCTGCCATTCACCATAATACTACTTGGATATTGGGCATATGGCTGCCATTCACCATAATACTACTTGGATATTGGGCATATGGCTGCCATTCACCATAATACTACTTGGATATTGGGCATATGGCTGCCATTCACCATAATACTACTTGGATATTGGGCATATGGCTGCCATTCACCATAATACTACTTGGATATTGGGCAAAGGTAGAAAAAAAACAGGCTGTTTTGGGGCACATGGCTGGGGATGGAAGGTGACCACATAAACGTTCTTTCTGAGGATAGGTGCACTTTAAAATGAAAGATTTAAAAAAGTTACACCAAACATTTTTAGTGGAATGAATGGCTTAAATAAAATGATAAAAATGCAATGCAACCGGTTTACAATACTCGTGTCAGTCAATACATAGTAAATATGCAAACTCACGATCATAAGTTGCACAGCTTTGAACAAACCCTGGGCTCAGACAATGCAGTGCGTCCCCCCATGATGCAGAGTGCAATATGGTGCATAGTGCAATATATCGAACAGATCATTTGTTTATGCACGCCATTAAATATTCAGTTGCGTTCTAGCCCCTCCAAGGATCCCATGTCCTGCCCCAATCTAGTGTGACAAAGAAGAAAGGTAGCCGACACGCCATTCTATTGACTTTATAGTTCAAAAAGTGCCAGTTATACTAGTATCTGGTGGCCAAATTGTAACTAGCACTTTTTGATGATGCAATCGGAGTACACACAGTTCAGCAATGGGCAGCACCTCAAACTAACTGCCATTATGTTAGTTTGGTTGAAACTGAAACAATAAGCGTATGGCTGGCATTCACCATAATGCTACTTCCTGTGTTTTTTTTTTTCCTGATGTTTTTATGGATATTTGACATAGGCTGAGGTAATAAAAGGACACCCAGGCTGTTTTGGGGCACAGGGCTGGGGACGGAAGGTGACCACATAAGCGTTCTTTCGGATTGTAGGTGCACTTTAAATTGGCACTGTCCGCCAGTTACCTAAACGGGACTGGGCCCTGGTGTGAACAATAATTGGGGCCCTTTCAAGGCTCGTACAGTGAACTTGTTTCTGAATGAAACTAAAGACTGAAATGGCAGAGACAAAAGTCTGCTTCGTTTCTCCATACGATGCCAAGTGAGCACAAATATTATAAATAACGTGGAGGAGAAACATAATGGAGCTCCTCTGACCTCCTGGGCACTGATGCGGTCCCAGTAATGTAAGGCATTAAAAAAAAAAAAAAAAAAAAACTTTCTTTGTCCAGAGTCCACAGCTACATGCCGTTATCCTCTTCGCTGCGGCGGGCCGGCGGTATTAGGATTTGTCAGCCTTTGTGGGGCCCGCACAACAATGGAGGCCCTGGGGTAGGAATCTAAATTCGTATGGATCCCCTTGACACCGTCCTGAACTATAGGGATGCTAGTCGATTGGTACTGTTATGTTGAATGTATGGTTTTCTGTGCCCAGTCAGTATGCTGTCATAGAATAAAGTGGACCAAAACCCACCCTGGAGTCTGAGACTCCTGGACAGGCATACTCCCTTCCCTCCTTGTTGCATCCAGATTCGGGATTCCCCACTGTGTAAAAATCTCCAGGTTGCCCAGTAAACTCATCTCACCGATCCAACTGTGCATGTGCGAGCTGCGTCCAGCGCTTGCTATACCTTTTAGCAGGGTGCACGCCAGGCGTTTGTGAATGACTGGCTTAGGCACACATCCCGCTAGAGTGCAGTGGGGATGCAGCCGGGGAACATTTGGCTAGACTCCGTTGGAGCCGAGCCTTAGATGAGCCTAGACGAGTTTACTTAGCGCAGTCGAGCGCGCCGAATGGAACGGGAGTCTTAAAGGAGCCACAACACTCAACCCTGTTAGCTTGCAGGCCAGCCTATAATCTGTCTCTAAACTTGGTTAAAAACAGAGGCTCGGTCACACACATCTGCAGAAGTAGCTGAAGCTGCACCACCAAGCGCCAAGGTGCCTCTGTGAGGTGCCGTCCTAACTCTAATCTCTGAGAGCCCCCATTTGGGACATACAATGCAATAGATAAATTGGGAGCAGGCTTACCTGAGGTTGCCCTAAACCTCTCAAGTGCAAGCCATGCACTTCTCAAGTGCAAGAATGGAACGGGAGGTCGCGCATGTATTGTAGGACCAGGGAGAAGTGCGTTTTTAAACTGGACCTTCAGCATCATTTTAATGAAAAGCCCAAACCCTTAAACTATTCGGCATCTAAAATTAATAAATTAAGTTTTCAGTCACTTATTCTTTCCCCCACCGGTCTGCAACTCTGTTCAGAACTCTAGGATACGGGTGCCCCCATCTTGACTCAGAAGCATCACACATACTGAGGAGAGTGGGATAAAGTACAGGGGGTGAGGTTATAGCTGTGCTTTGCTCAGACAGAGCAGAGCTGGGGTCAGGAAAAGGTCAGCGGTCTCAGAATGCAGAGCAGCACAGTCAGAAGGCACTTCCTGTTTGCAAGCTGTCTGATGTCCCATGAGCCGCCATCTTGGACGTTTTAAAGGCTCATAACATACAGTAGATGCAGGTAGGATGATTTTTAATGTGAGTAATCTGTATGTACAGGGTGTGGGAAACATATAAGATAGGCTCTTATTCAGGGTGAAGGTCCGGATTAATGTGGCAATCTGTATTTACAGGGTGTGGGAAACATAAGATAGACTCTTATTCAGGGTGAAGGTCCGGATTAATGTGAGCAATCTGTATTTACAGGATGTGGGAAACATATAAGATGTGCTCTTATTCAGGGTGAAGGTCCGGATTAATGTGGCAATCTGTATGTACAGGGAGGGGGAAACATACAAGATAGGCTCTTATTCAGGGTGAAGGTCCGCTTTTAAATAGGCAACTGGGTGGGTTTCACACAGTGGGGCATCCCACTTCGCGGTGCCTCAGGGGCAAGAACCAAAACCTGGGATAGTAAAAATCCTGGGTGGACCACGTTTAACAATTTATTGTGCATAGTGTCACCTAGTGGTCAGATTGTAAAATGGCACATCTGTTTAATATACTCCAACCATGAACGGCTATTGAATGGTCGGTCGGCGCCCTCATGGTTTACCTCTAATATATTCCACAGACACATGATGTCCAAATGAGAGCTCTGCTTAATCGCTTTCAAATGATTCTGGTTATCTTTGATAACCGAGGCAATTGCGATGGATGTAATTCCTCTATCCTACAACTGACTAGTGTAAGCTTGTGCTAGGGCCCAAATTAACATTGGCTCTATCCCTACACAGTACACAAACAAAAGTTATTTATAACCAATGTTTTGCCTCTGTGTTGCTTTGAGGAGCTGTTTATTGCTACTGTACGTACATGGCGGTTTCTAGCGGGTGGGGTCCCTGTGCCATGTTACAATAGGCATTATCTTACTGTAGCGATAACCCTTATCGCCGGAGGGCTTCCCCGCCAGAGACGTCCTTTTCCCAATGGTGAGAGGTGCTGCAGGAATTCCAGAGTCATCCGCGAGGAAACGGGAACAGCCCTTACAAGTGCTAGTGAATTGTAATATAGCGTTTCCCCCAATAAGAGACAGAACTCAGTATTGAGGGTGAAGATGAACTTCATTAGTGCCACCCTGTGCCTTATATGCAAGGCTCCATGGGACCTCCCCCGTGGACCTGATGGAGAACTGCATGACAAACACACGGACCAATGGGAGCAGGGAACACAATCCCTCAACTCTGCCGGTAACACAATCAGTAGAACAATAGCAGTCTGTAATACAATCAGTATAACAATAGCAGTCTGTAGCACAATCAGTATAACAATAGCAGTCTGTAGCACAATCAGTAGAATAGCAGTCTGTAGCACAATCAGTATAACAATAGCAGTCTGTAGCACAATCAGTATAACAATAGCAGTCTGTAGCACAATCAGTAGAATAGCAGTCTGTAGCACAATCAGTATAACAATAGCAGTCTGTAGCACAATCAGTAGAACAATAGCAGTCTGTAGCACAATCAGTATAACAATAGCCGTCTGTAGCACAATCAGTATAACAATAGCAGTCTGTAGCACAATCAGTAGAACAATAGCAGTCTGTAGCACAATCAGTATAACAATAGCAGTCTGTAGCACAATCAGTATAACAATAGCAGTCTGTAGCACAATCAGTAGAACAATAGCAGTCTGTAGCACAATCAGTAGAACAATAGCAGTCTGTAGCACAATCAGTATAACAATAGCAGTCTGTAGCACAATCAGTATAACAATAGCAGTCTGTAGCACAATCAGTATAACAATAGCAGTCTGTAGCACAATCAGTATAACAATAGCAGTCTGTAGCACAATCAGTATAACAATAGCAGTCTGTAGCACAATCAGTATAACAATAGCAGTCTGTAATACAATCAGTATAACAATAGCAGTCTGTAATACAATCAACAATACACAATGGCAGTCTGTAATACAATCAACAATACACAATGGCAGTCTGTAATACAATCAACAATACACAATGGCAGTCTGTAATACAATCCAAAATACGACATTGCCTGTAACAGTATCAAAATACAATGACATTGCCTGTAACAGTATCAAAATACAATGACATTGTCTGGAACCTAATTAAGAAAAGGCCAGTGAATGACCGGGTGGGCAATTGAATAGTGATGACATCCAAAAGGCAGAGCGTCTGTCACACTTACATTTGAAAGTATGTGCACGGCTTCTTGCACCATACAGCCAAGTTCCTCTCAAGCTTAGACGTGTTTCAAGTGGATGATAAATGGCTACAACATTCCCCTCTGCTGGTCCTCCCATGTGAATGCAAAATAATTCACTAGGGCTTATCAAGAAATATAAAGCAGCCTGATGGAAACTGCAGCCCCTCACAGCTAGCAAGGGGGGAGCAGAAAGCAGGTTGAATTTCGTCTGAAACGTCCTTTTAATGGCTTTTTGTCATTGGACTTTTTTTTGATGTAGCTGGGATAACTTTAGCCTTTTCTGAACATAATATAGCCTTGTGCTCCAAAGTGCACCTGTTGTTAAAATTTACCTTTATGCACATGGCAGCAGGTACTGAGATTTTGGGGTGCTGTGAGGGGTATTAACTCTCCTGTTTCTGAGGGAGTCAGCTTGTTAAAAATCTAAGTAGGCTGGGTAGTTTGAATATTGTGAGGGCTTAATGTGAGCCCCCCAAAAAAGTTGTAAATTGCTCACCTACCGCTCATCCTGAATATGCTGTTTAAAGTGGACCAACACCCAGGATTTTGACTATCCTGGGTTTCGGTCCACGGGGTGCCCCGCTATGTGAAACCCCCCAGATTTCCATAAAAAAACTCACCTCACCCCGTTCCTACGGTGCATGCGTGGCCGCTCGTCCAATCAGCGCACTCGGAGCTGCTGTGATATGTGCGTCAAAGCGGCGTCAAACCCCAGCGGCTCAGAGCACGCTGGTGGCCGCATCTCATGCTTCCCTCTAACAGGGAGCGCGCTCACGCCGACCATTAACTAATGGCTAGCGCGGGCACGCGTCCTGCTAGAGAGTAGCGTGAGATGCAGCCCGCGCATGCGCCGTTGGACCAGGAGTAAGGTAAGGTTAACCGCATCCTGGGGGGTTTCACACAGCGGGGCATCCCGATTTTTGGATGCCCTGCGGGGAGGGATCGCATCGGCCTTGGAATCTTATAGATTCCCGGGCCGATCCAGGAGGGTGTTGGTCCACTTTAGGAGGATTTCACCACATGCAGATGTTGAATATATTTGCAGATGCTGCACTTCTGGACTTCATAGGAGTGGCCATCTTGCTACTCGCCCTGTTTACGCATGAGTAGGGCAGATCCTTTGCTGACAGTATGCCTCTGCCACCACAGATACGCTGCAGCTGAGCTAGGAGCTTCTGCTCATCCTGCCATAAAGGTCACATTTTTTTTTTTCAACCCAAAGGCCGTCAATATGGAGGCAGCAGCAAACAGTTTCCCTGCATCCAGCCCAGACCAAACAGATTTATGCCTCCAAAACGTGTGGCAGCTTCTCCATCAAGAGACATTCACACTTTCTACTTCTGGCTAGTGATTAAGAATTATCGCACAGACTGAAGACCATTTTTACACATTTTGACTGTTGTGACTGTTTTTTTTTTTTTTTATTTCCAGAAGCAGGGCTATCAGGTGTGTAGCAAGATGGCCGCTCCCATGCAGATCAGGAGTGCAATGTCTGCATGCTGTTCCACAACATCTGCATGTGGTTAAGCCCTCTCAAATAGCTTAGGTCGCGGATTGCCTGTGTGTGTGTGGAGGGGGGGGGCGTAGGGGAGAAAAGCTTTGATTTATTTGCCTGGTGGTTTATATAACGTTTTATTAAACAGCTCCACAGGAGGATATTTTGAATCAATTGGTTGCTTTTAAAGTGGATCAAAAGTAAAAAAAAAAAAAAAAACCAGTAAATTGCACCCCTAAAACTCCACTCAGTCAGTCACTGGCATGAGCTATTTGAGAGGGCTTAACACCATGCAGATTCTATGCTGCATAACTGCATGGCAGTTTGTCACGTGAGTCCAGCTTCTGAAAAACCCACAGTTTAGATCTTTTTTTTCAAAACTAAAAGTTGTTGAAATGGGTGATAATTGTCTGAGCCCCAAACATTGTGCTTAAAACACGGCCTGGTATTCCCCAATGCTTCCCCCCCCCCCCCTTCTCCTCTTGGTAACTGCATACATGAAGTTAGTAGAAACCTACCCAGTGGGCCCACAGACCAAAATGAAAACCTTCCAGAACATCCATCTAACCTGAAGTTGGAGTTTCAATACCTGTTGTACTTTGCAGTACCCTATATACTCGAGTATAGGTCGATCCGAATATAAGCCGAGGCACCTAATTTTACCACAAAAAAATGGAAAAAGGTATTGACTCGAATATAAGCCTAGGGTGGGAAATGCAGGCTGTGGATGTGATGACAGCAGCCATTAGGGACTCGGGTATAGGGGTCCAAGGGATGAAAAGGGGGCCCGGCTAGGTGGCCCTAATAATGGCCACTCTGACCTGAGACATGCAGGTTGCCACACTATTACTGCTGGTGTTGCTTATAAATGAGAGTGCCTGCCTCCCCCCCCCCCCCCCCCCCCCAGGCTGGTTTGCCCAATTCAAACTAGGGGCCAAGCCGTCACACATAGGTTTCTGTCATCTTCTCTTCCTTCATGTTTCCTCATTACCCCTCTCTCCCTTTTCTAAATTCACTCTTTACTACTTTTTAAATTCTCTCTTCCACATTCTGTCCATCTCTTGTTCCAACTTCTGGAAGTATTACTCTTTTTCCCATCTTTTCTTCTCCTCAGGTTGGCCCTGGATATCATATGTGTGCTCACTTGGCATCATTAACAGTTAACAATTAAAAATAAAAAAATCCCATTGGTCCCCCCCACACTTACCTGTTGCGCGCTGGCCACCTCCGTTCCCTCTGCCGCCGCGACTGCTGCCGCCACTGCCTCCGCCGCCGCTCTCACAAAAGCGCGCTGGCCACCTCCGTTCCCTCTGCCGCCGCCGCTGCCACCGCCGCCGCTCTCACAAACGCGCGCAGGAACTTCCTGGTTGTTGCGCGCCGGTTGGTGGGCGTGCCCCATGTGGTCGGCGTCCAATAGAAACAATGGACGCCTCCCACCAACCTGCGCGCAACAGCCAGTAAGTGTCAGTGTGTGTGTGAGAGCGGCCACTGACTCGAGTATAAGCCGAGGCGGCTTTTTTCAGCCCAAAAAGTGGGCTGAAAAACTCGGCTTATACTCGAGTATATACGGTACTTTTTTTTTTTTTTTTTTTTTTTTACTTTCCTGTCCAAGGTTAGAATTTCTTCTGTGTAAGAGTTTCAAGTTTGGTTTGGTTATCCTGAAGCTAACCACTGCAAGCTTGGCTCATCTGCCTGGTCATCTTATCCCTGGTTTCAAGTGTTTTTTTTTATATTTTTGTATACGTTTTTGTCTGCCTGTTTTGTGTACGGTCTTCTAACGGAGATCTTGTGCTACCTTTTTTTTAGATACTCCACTACAGATATCGCTGAGAAGCTCCCCTCATGATAAAGATAAGTTATGCGAAAAGAGGCGCCACTCAAGTCCGGCCACAAATAACTCGAATTCTCATCGACCTTCACCAAAAGACAAAAGCAAAGAAAATCTAATCCAGAATTCTCACCGTAAGCCAGACAAGTTGTCAGATAGTGGTGAGGATCCCTGTGCATAGTGTCACAATTTATGCATTTCCAGAATATATATGTAAATTCCGCACCACAATATTGAATTAAATCTAAGTTTAATACCCGTGGCCGTGCGGTGGTGGGAGACTATTTCTGTAAAGATTAGAATTAGAATATTGTGATGGTGAATCCAGCAATTCACCCGGTATAGCTCCAAACCATCGCACCTCCTCCACAGTAATCAATAAATTAATCATCATGAATTCATAAATAATTTATTAATTACCCACAAAAATCACATAACAGACAATTAAAAAACATAAGACTAGACCGTACATTTTCAAGGGCATCCCAATTTAACCCAAGTGTCCCCCGGGGGGATCGTTATTTGACTTGGGCATTCCTGTGGGACACTGCAGAGTTATACACTCAGGTGATGTGTGTTTTTCAATTGGTTTGTTGTATTTGATACCTTTAGTCTGTTTTGTTTTCTTTGTCTTGCCACATTTTGCATTATTAAATGTTATATTTGCACAGATTAGCACTTATGCACTTTATGGATTGTTTTTATGAACACTTGGGTTAAATTGGGATGCCCTTGAAAATATACGGTCTAGTCTTATGTTTTTAATTGTCTGTTCTGTGATTTTTGTGGGGAATTTGTTAATGAATTATTTATGAATTCATGATGATTATTTAATTTATTGATTACTGTGGAGGAGGTGCGATGGTTTGGAGCTATACCGGGTGAATTGCTGGATTCACCATCACAATATTCTAATTCTATTTATGCATTTCCCACACTGACCAGAAGCTTAGTACTTTGGTAGAACCCTTCAGGAATTGCAGGCGGATAAAGTGAATGTTTGCTGTAGTTTAAAGGAAAAAATAAAATGGGTATGCGTTGGTAAAATGTCCCATATGCGCCCTCTGCTGCAGTAATTGCCGACTTGTGTAAGTTACTCTTAGGCAGGACAGTTTGGGGGGTGAAAAGTCCACCGGGGGGTGAGTACCAACTGTAGTGCAGCTTGCCATAGGTTTTGCTGTTCTTGCAGCCAATTGTTGGGATCAATAAGGTTAGTCGGGTGGCCAGCCTTGTGGAGGACTAGTGGCAGAGGGGGCGTTTCTAGTTAATGATGGTCTGTGGGAATTCTGGCTGGAGGTTCTTTACCATGCTTAAACCGGACCTTCACCATGATTTATTGAAAAGCCCAAACCCTTAAACGATTCCCCAGCATCTAAAGTTAATTTAAGTTTTTAGTCATTTATTATTCCCCCACTGGGCTGCAACTCTGTTCAGGACTTTAGGATATGGGCGACGCCATCTTGACTCAGAAGCAGCATACTTACTGAAGAACGGAGATTGGGATAAAGTACAGAGGGGGGGTTATAGCTGTGCTTTGCTCAGGCAGAGCTAGGGTCAGGAAAAGGTCAGCAATCCCAGAATGCCGAGCAGCACAGTCAGAAGGCACTTCCTGTTTGCAGGCTGCCTGATGATGATCCATGAGCCGCCATCTTGGATGTTTAAAGGCTAATAACATGCAGTAGATGCAGGTAGGATGATTTTTAATGTGAGCAATCTGTATGTACAGGGTGTGGGAAACATATAAGATAGGCTCTTATTCAGAGTGAAAGACCGCTTTAATACTTCAGACAGAATAGTTGGCTGATAGGTAGGCTTGTTTTATTTGCTCCCAGTCTTCTATTTCAAAATGCCGTGTTTTCCTCTAATCCAGAGCGTTCCTGATAAGCTTGTCAGATTCTTTGGAACACTTTGTTAACTTTCATTGTTTCACACTTTCGGGGAAGCTCCCCACATTTGTCTGTTAAGACCCTTTTTAAAATACACTCCACCCTGCCACCCTTACCCAAGGCCAATCAGTTAAGCAGACGCCTACCTCACCTATTATCCAGTGGTGCTCATCGCCCAGTCACCACATAGGGCGCTGCCATCTTGCCTCTGCTTGACGGGTGCCGTCGGACCAGAAGTTCCCTGTGCCTGCCCATTCACTCAAACAAATCCCGGCCTTGGAATCTAAACTATTTATCTGCTGACCTTCCCCCAGCGCATCCTGAATAAGGAAACACTTGCCTTTCCCTGCTCCAACAGCCCATGCTTTCATCCATTGAGAGCAGTCTGCCTTGACTGTTCATTGTTCTTAAAAAGGGAGCATGTGCTGCCGCATCCCTGGTGGCGTGTGCCTGCTCTTGCCCCAGGGTTTTTTGCTTTATGTCTTACAGGCGGGTCAAACTCAATTGGTTTCTCCCGGCCCTTCCCCCTCTATTAGTTAAACTTATTGAGGCCTAGTGTGCTAATTCCTCCCACTTCCCTAGCGGGCTATTGAGGCATCCCGGGTTGCTTTTATAGCGTGAATCCCTATCGGCCGATTGTGCCGCTATAATCACCGTATGGAGGCGTCTCAGGATAATGTGCTCAGGGTTCCTTCGGGACAAGCCCGGCTGTGTGTGGCATGTGGGGTGTCCCCTACAAGTGTTGACAATGTGCGGGTTTGTGTACCTTGTGCCCAGCAGGTGCTTGCGCTGCAGCCTGGTTTACCAGCAGCTGGGCCTGAGCCACATATGGCTTCGCCTACTCCCCCACGCTTACATCTGACTCGCAGTGAGCTGCATACCAGTGGGGAGTCTCAGCCTGATGTGTCTACTAAACTGGCTAGTGTTTAAAAGTTGCTTGCTAATACTATGGGGCGTAAGGTTCTTTGATCTGTCTGGTTATACCCCCCTGGAAGAAGGGGAATTGTTCTGACTCAGAATCATCTGATGAACGGCCCAAGGGTTATGCTGATTCTGGCTCTGATCCCTGGGCCCCAGAAGATACTGATCTTTGAAGTGCTTTCTATCTGTCCCCCGGCTCCTAAGCAGCAGGGAGAATTGTTTCATATTGCTAAGCCATGTTTAGAGTTCCCTGAACAATCTCGTGCTCAAAGAATGGGAGCGTCCTAGCAGGCTCCCTGGAGTCCCTAAGAGTTGGGATAATAGATTTCCCTTTCCTGCTGATGTGGTTAAACATTGGTCATCCCCTCCCGAAGTGGATGCCCCAATTCTGGGTATGTCTAACACCTCTGTCATGCATTCCCCTGACTCTACTACCTTGAAGGATACTGAGGACCAGCCTATTGATCAGCTGGCTTCCCATGCCTTTGCCTGTGTGGGGACAGCACTACGCCTGTTTGTGCCTCTGCCATTACGGCTGTGGCTATTAGGACTCTGCTTTAAAGTGTCCTAGATGGAGCTCCTGATGATGTTTCTAGTGAAGAGTATAATGCACTGTTGCATTGTGAGGTATTTGTTGATTATGTCCTCTCTGCCTTGGATGATACCATTAGGATGTGTGGCAGAGCCTCTGCCTTGGTGGTGGCTATACGCCGCTCGGTTTGGCTGCGCCAGTGGGCAGCTGACAACGCTGCCAAGAAGGCTCTCATTGGTTTTCCCTTCAAAGGACTACGCCTATTTGAGGACCGCCTGGATCTGTTTGCTAAGGGAGGCAGGTTACCCCAGCGCAGAAGTCTCAGCCCTTTCGGGGCCCGGGCTCCTTTCCTTTCCCCTACCGTGGATCCAGAATGGGGAGAGGGGGTCTCCTTTACTGGGGCCCGAGGAGATTTCTGGGGTAGGGGCAGAGGACGTGGTCGCCCTGGCCCATCCTGGGGCTCCAAACCTAAGCCTTCCCCCAAGCCCCCCTCAGGCATGAAGGGGCGCCCTCACCCATCTGGGTGGGGGATGGCTTCAGCTCTTTGCTCATGTCTGAAGGCTTCATGTCTCAGACCGGTGGATTCAGGAGGTAGTGTCCTCCGGTTGCAAGGTAGTTTGCTGCCTGGCCGCCCCCAAGATTCATCAGATCCCGGATGTCTCAGGACCCCATGTCGGCTCAGGCTCTGATTCTGGCGGTGCAAAGCCTTCTGGAGCTGGGGGTCATCTGTCAGGTCCCCTTACGAGAAAGGGGCAAGGGTTTCTATTCCAACCTTTTCACCTTGCCCAAAAGAGATGGGTCAGTCAGGCCCATCCTGGACTTGAAGATCCTCAACAAATTTGTCCGATGCAGGCGCTTTCGCATGGAAACTCAGCGCGCTACCGGTTCCCTGCGCCCAGGGGACTTCATGACATCTGTGGACATCAAGGATGCTTACCTTGATATTCCATCTTTCCAGGTCATCAGATTCTTCAGGTTCGCTCTGGAGGATCAGCACTACCAATTTGTGGCATTGCCCTTCGATCTCACTTCAGCTCTCAGAGTGTTCACCAAGGTGCTGGCAGGGGTGATGTCTCTGCTCAGGTCTCAGGGCATTCGCATTCTGCCCTATTTGGACGACATTCTCATCACTTCAGTCCCTCCAACAGGCAGAGCTGGATACTCCGTGGGTAGTGTCCACACTGAAGTCATTCGGCTGGGTGATCAACCATCCTAAATCTTCCCTGTCTCCCTCCTTGGTGACGCTATTTCTGGGAATGAATCTGGACACAGTTCAGGCAAGGATCTTTCTTCCTCAGCAGAACGTGGATAGCCTGCTAGCGCAGGTTCAGTTCCTTCTATCTTGCCCTCATCCCTCCATCAGGCAAGGAATGCAGCTGGTGGGCCTGATGGTGTCGTGCTTCGAGGCGGTTCCTTATGCCCAGTTTCACATGAGGCCTCTGCAACTCCACCTCTTGTCAGTATGGGACAAAGATCCTGCGTCCCTGGAGAATGGTCCCTCAGCGACAGGGTGTTTCACTCTGTGTCACCGTTGGGGTCAGCCAGATGTGGATCTGTTTGCATCCCGTCACGATCACAAGCTCCCAGCCTTCGTCTCCTTGTCCCAGGATCCACTGGCCTTGGCCACAGATGCTCTAGCAATGTCATGGCGGGGCTTTCAGCTTCTGTATGTCTTTCCCCCATTCCCCCTGTTGGGCAGGGTTCTGCGCAAGATAGCTCAGGAAGGGGTGCCAGTAATCCTGGTGGCTCCCCGTTGGCCAAGAAGAGTGTGTTTGCAGACATGGTGCAGCTGGCAGTAGATCAGTACGCTCTGCCCAGGGTTCCAGACCTACTCACGCGGACATTTACGCCATCCCAATTTACAAATGCTGGCTTTGACAGCCTGGCTGCTGAAACCTCCATCTTGATGGAAAAGGGGCTGTCTGCACCTGTTAACACCATGATTAGGGCAAGGATGAAGTCTTCTACTTCCATTTACTCTAGGGTTTGGCGTGCCTACATTCACTGGAGAGAGTGTAGGTCTCTTCCCTGTCGTGTGTTCTCTATCCCCAGGATTCTGGAGTTCCTTCAACATGGTTTGGATCTGGGGCTTCAACTCAGTACTCTGAAGGGTCATGTTTCTGCCCTGTCTGTTTTCTTCCAAAGATCTTTTGCTCAGCATTCTCTGGTCAAGACCTTTTTCCAGGGGGTTACTCATGTGCGTCCTCCACATAAGCCTATGTTGCCTGTCTGGGACTTGAACTTGGTCCTTTCTGCCTTGCAGGGTGCTCCCTTTGAACCTGTGCATGAGGCTGCCTTGGCCATTCTTACACTCAAGGTTGTCTTTTTGGTGGCTATCACTTCTGTTAGGCGTGTCTGAGTTGGCCCCCCCCTACTTTGAGAGACACCAGGACAAGGTGGTGTTTCGCTTCAAGCCAGATTTTCTTCCTAAGGTTGTGTCTGTCTTTCATCTTAATCAGGACATTGTTCTACCTTCCTTGTAACACTAAAGAGAGGGTTTTGAATTCCTTGGATGTGGTCCGGAATCTGAAGTTCTATCTGGTGGCTACTGCACCTTTTAGGAAAACTGATGCTCTTTTTGTGGTCCCTTCTGGTCCTAGGAAGGGTTTGGCTCCCGCAAAATCTACTATCAGCAAATGGATCCGTCAGGCTGTGATTCAGGTCTACACTGCTACGGGGAAGAATCCTCCCTTCCGCCTTACTGCTCATTCCACTCGTGCTATTGGTGCCTCTTGGGCTTTTCAGCACCAGGCTTCTGTTGAACAAGCTTGCAAGGCCGCTACTTGGTCTTCTGTTCATACCTTTTCCAAGGTTGATGTTCGGGCCTCAGCTGATGCTATTTTTGGCCGTAAGGTTCTGCAGGCGGCAGTGATCTGACCTGCCCGTTGTTGCCTTTTGGGGATCCCACCCTACTTTACGGACACGGCTATTGGATGTCCCAGACGTAAAGAATCTTATCTGGAGCAGGATGTACTGTATACTAAGAATAATACAATTCTGTGATTATTCACCTGTAGAATTGATATGAGTATACAGTATGTCCTGCTCCACCCCACCCTTGGTTTTCATTATTCTTGGATCCCCTGTATGGTGATTGTTCTCATCGTTGGTTTAGTTAATGGTTGGTTATGTTATCATTCTCCCGGCTTCTTGTTTAACTGCTTTTCAATACTGGAAATTTGTGGGAGGTCCTGGGTATTTGTGGGGCCGGGAGGAGCCAATTTCGCTGTCTCGGCAGTCCAGCGCCATCTGGTGGAGTTATACCCAGACGTAAAGAATCTTATCTGGAGCAGGACGTACTGTATACTCATAATATCAATTCTACAGGTGATCACAGAATTGTATTTTTCAGGGGGTGAAAAAAACAAGGCAGCAGTTAAAATGCCTTTGCGCTCAAAGTGCCAGGCTTTCCCTTTTACTTTATGTAACCCTATATTTTTTTTTTTTGTACAGTTAAAGAAAAGGTAAAAGAGAAGATTAAAGATTTACTTAGTTTGAATTCCAAGAAAAAGAAGAAGAAAAAAAAGAAATCGAAATCTGGTAAATGACTCAATAAGGCTAACCTTCGTCACTTTTTAATTTAACGTGAACCTTAAAGGGCCAGTCCAGCCAGACTGCCCATTTTGAATGTCCCTGCCCCCTTCCCTAGCGCTGGGGTGGTTACATTAAACCCTCGCCTCAGCACTTGGAATGCACTCCCCAGTGCATGAGCAGCTGGAGGAAAGATGGTGGTGTCCAGTGCTGGTGTCGCGTTAACAGCAGCGCAAAATCGGGGAGTATTTTATTATGTGTTATTTTTTTTTTTTTTGGCGGGGGTGGGGGTTGGGACTTTCCAAACTGGCAGTGTGGCTGGACTGGCCATTTAACCCTTCTAGTACATTTTGTAGAATATTGCTGTTTGTGGGGGGGGGGGGGTTGGGTGTCTGCATCCTTTGTTTTGAGCCACTAGGACACAAAGGGCAGGAATTTAAATTAAGTTACAGTAGGGTTAAAGCATGTGTTGCCGACATTTTTTGTCTTCAAGTACCAGTTTCTATTTTCAAATTATCTCAAGTACCACAGGAGGGTTGTCTTGTCACCTAAAACTGTTAAAAACGTTAGCATCAACGTTTGAAGCAGTTATCGAGCAAATCGGGGTTGATAAAGTACAAATGGCAGCAAATGAAGTTGGGGAGAAGGTCAGTCTGTAACCTTAGAGTATCACATTAAAGCCTCTAATACCACCAGTGGCACTTATACCACTGGTTGGAAGCCTCTGGGTTAGAGGATGTTGTGTCCAACATAACAAACATAAAAAGCACCGAAGTACTGTTTCTTACATGTCTGCATTTGTTACTTGTATTCAGGATTTCAGTTTTCCAATCTATTACATTTTTAATGCACCAGTACGTACTTGTTAATACATTAATGTGATTTTTATTTTATCCAGAGTTGTCAGGCAGTGAAGAGAACACTGATGTGTCAAAGGAGCTCTCGCCCCAAAAAATTCCTCCTTTGAAGCCAACCAATGATCCCAAGATTTCGTGTTCCGTCAAGGCCAGTGATCATGCACGCCGGCGGGATACTAAAAGACTGAGTGGTAGGTTTTAGCTTTAAATTAATTTTGTTTTTGTGATTTTTATACCAGTGGTGCCTAACATGCAGTCATCAGCAGCTGCTGTTAATATAAAGGTAAGTACCTGGAGCTGCCCTGTGTTATCCACACTGCTTGGTCTGTTGTGCCCTGTGGTAGGCCAATACTGTTGAAGGGAAGGTGGGTGGGGGGACAGACCACTAATCATTAGTTACCAGATCTGTTAAGTTTGGGTGGCGATACCAACTCTTCCCAAAAATTAGCACGAGAGAGCTGCTGATATGCGTTCTCATTTTGAGGGCCCCGCCAGTTAATTTAGAGGGCAGTTATTCAGTTTGTAAATGAACAATAATGCTGGAGCAGTACCAGTTGTTATTGCTGGAATCCATTGTATTTTACATAAATACCTGGCAGATTAAATTCAGTCTTCACCCTGGGTCTGTACTTTACTGTAAACTAATAAAGCCTGTTGTGTAAACCATGTTGGCATACACTGATTTAAAGTCCTGGTGTAATCTCTCACAGGCCTTGATCAGCCGTGCCAAAGGGTCATGGGGCTCACTGCTTAATTTCTGCCCACAGCATCTTTCGCTTACCCAACACTCTACCTGAAGGCTCTAGGGCTCTGCATTTCCGGTCTGAAGGTGGTGGATGCAGAGATGTCCGAGCAAGGTGCTTCATGCTCTAACCTACAACACAAGCGAACTGAATGCTGAAATTGTGGCATGTAGCTTCAGATACCACTGATTTGGCAAACCAAACATAAGCAGGGGAGCCTTCTGGACTGGGGTCTATATGAAAGTACACAAACATGGACTTTAAAGTGATCCTATACCCAGAAAGGAAGTCTGTCACCTTTTTATTCCTGGCCCAGTGGCCCTAAACGGCAAGTTTGTGTTTTTCTCCCATAGTCTTCAGGATGGACACAGAGCGGCTCCTCCCTCTAAAGAGGAAACCTACACCCAGTCCTCAGTATTGTTTCCTCTCCAGGAAACCTCTGGGACCTTCTTTCATTGTCCGTTTTTTTTTTTTTAACGGAGGTGCTCGCCAACCACCTGGCTATACTTCCACAGGGCATGCTACATACATGTTTCAGTTCCTCTCCTTTTCTAGGGGATACATCCATGGGGTATTAAGCATCTTTTGTGCAGTCCCCACTAAAAGCAAGGGAGCCTTTCAATTGATTAAAATCTTGGAGACCCTGTATGTTTGCTGGAGCATATACATACATGTGCCTTTTGCCCCCTAAGGCCACACCACTCTGAATACTCCTGATCTCATCTGATCTCACAAGCTAAGCAGTGTTGGGCCCAGTCGATACCTGGATGGGAGACCACCTGAGGCCACTACATTTTTGGATATCCTCTGTAGCACCCCCCCCCCCCCCCGAAACTTTAAGAAGATTCCCATACAGAGTGTGCAACTTCTGGGCTATACCTAGACCACACACAACAGAAGACTTCACCATCGCCGCATGGATCTTGATGGTCCTGGGCAAGGGCGTGAAGGGGCCTCCATGCGAGCATTGAATGCCCCTCCCCCTACCACATGGCTCATACATTTTCCTGTTGTTTAGCTTTGGAGACATAAAAATTATCCTTTTTTCTGTATGCAAATGAGATTACAAATATAAGATACAAGGAGAAACCATCATGGAGCCACCTGACCTTATAGTTGCATCCCTGGTCCTGGGTCGGACCTACAACATCCTGGCGGTAACTTCACTATTGGCAGTTACAAGACTTTTTTTCCTACAGACATGGGGTCACTTCCATTGGGGAACACAATTGCTTTCCCAAACAGTCAGGGTAAGTGGTGGTTTGATTCTCTAATACTCCAAGGCAGTCATTGGAGACAAAAGGTCCCAGTTATCGCAACGGATTCCAGTGCTTGGATGTGGGAGCACATCTGACTCTTGCCTCGTTCAGGGGCACAGTTCAACAGAATTGATTATCGAATTCTCAAACTACAAAGAGCAGCATTTGCTTACTCACTGAGCCACTTCGACAGCAAACAGAAATTTTATGTTGATGTTGCTCCAATTCCTGCATAAGGGATTCGAAATAGGTCTAGTCGTAAATATGTTAAGACTCAGGCTTCAAACTCATCTGTCTTGTTAGTCAAAAGTTTGAAATGGTTCCCCATCAGATTTGTTGATCCCACCAGATCCTGGTGGCTTGTAGATTGTTCTTGGGATTTATTGTTCCTAAAGAACCTCAGATAACATCTCAACACTTGAATCTAGTTTTCAGTTGAGGGTCGCCTCATTAGGACGTTTGGTGATTAGTCCTATTTCGAAATCCCTACTGTTTGATTCTCATGAATTAACATCCCCCTTTTCTGCCTAAAACCAGTCTTTTCCTTGCACATGGCTAGTTATCCTGTCCTCTATGTCCTTGGTTTTTGGAGCAAAAGGTTATTTTATTAGAACACACCAAGTTTTCTTCACAGATCACCTGTTAGTCGTCTATTCCTTTCTGAATATAAGCAACTTTAGCTATGGAATATACAGGCCAGATCCTGGGCCTACACTTGTATGGATGTTTTCACTCAATAAATTTGGCTCATTTCATAGCGATCTCCACTTTCTGTGGTGAAAGATCAGAAGCTTGCATAGGATTTTGCTGAGCTACTGCTAGGTCTACATCCCACACCTGCCATAAGCACTACCGTTGAAACCTTTTATCAGACAAATCTGCCCTAAAAGAAATGAACTACAGACAGTATCCCTCCCTTAGAATCTTAATTTCTTGATTATCCTTTCCATGGCCGTCCTGAAGGATGATGGGAGGAAATCCTTATTAGACTTACCAGTAATGGCATTTCTAAGGGTCCCTCACACCTCCCCCCAAATGTGTTTTGTTACTTTTGGTTTAATATATTTTTTTTCCTTGCCCAATATTGAGTACTGGGGAAAGGGGTGGTCCCTTTAAACCGGTCTCAATTTGTATTTCCTCTTTAGAGGGTAGAGCCTCTCTCTGGCCGTCCTGAAGGGCCATGAATTACCGGTAAGTCCAACAGGGATTTTTTTTCCTTACAGCCCCTGCCCAATATTTATAACATGAACGGATGCAGTCGGCCATATTACTCTCTGGCCGAGCAGCTCCGCCCCCTGATGCTTTCCAGTGATAAATTCAGTGCTCGCAGCTCCACTTTGGAAAGCACTTCAACATAACTGCCATTTTGGGATTTTTTTAGTTGTGTCTGATCTAATTCACATATGGCAGTCATGCATACTGCTTCCAGTTATGAATATTGGACAAAGGCTTAAGTTGGGGGGGGGCAGGCTGTTTTGTCTGGCTGGGGATAGGAGGGGCGACATAAACTTCCTTTCTGGGCATAGGATCGTGTTAAGGGCATACTTTTTAGAGAGCTATACCATGCTTTCCATGGTGACTCAATATCTTTTATACCTTTCTTATCATAGGTCATATCTACTCCGTGGGATTGCAGGTGGCCTAAAACGAGTAGAAATCGGTAGCTAGCTGAAGGATGGGATTATTTTTAACTCTGCCCGGTTATTTTTGTTTCTGAAGTTATTTATTACTTTTGAATATATAATGGTGCAAGTCCTGGCTAACTGCCCATATCCTGGTCTTTCCATTCAGGCTACTAATAGTCCTTGGTCGCTTGTTATGATCGTATGTTGTAACTGCGTTATTGCGGAGGTTCTGGAAGGTTGCCACCTAAAATGCATTGTAATTTCTGGTTTTCTTTTTAGCTGATGAAAAGACCCTCAGTGACTCCTCCACAGAAAGCTTATTGTGGAGTGATGATGACTACAATGAAGAGATTGATGTTACAGACGACGATATTGATGACGAAGAGGATGGGCGCTGTGAAATTGTGCGCTGCATGTGCGAGGTTCAGGAGGAAAATGACTTTATGATTCAGGTATAATTAATGTGGACGGCAGTGAAAAGCACGTTTGCTGCTGTCTGGGAGGCAGGCCAGGGATAAAGAAATGATAATTAAATATCTACATATATATATTTCTCTGTACAGTGTGAAGAATGTTTATGCTGGCAGCATGGCGTCTGCATGGGTTTGTTGGAAGACACTGTGCCAGAAAAGTATACCTGCTATGTTTGCCAGGATCCACCAGGTATGACTGAATTTTCTTCACTTTAAAACTAGACTGTATTCTGTATGCTTTTTTCCTTATTCTCTAGCGATATATCTTCCTTATCGAAGTATAAGCACAAATGAAATAATTCATAGTGTATTCAAACACTGTCAACCTAATTCTCTGTAGCTCATTACAGTAAAACTTTACACTTTGTGAAAAAACTAAGCTGAAGCTCTCTGGCCTCTGCTTCAAACGTGAACAGTTTGTACCCAGCAAAATACTGCAGTAAGCAGTGTTCTGAATTTATTTCAGGTCAGCGTGTGAGCCTAAAGTACTGGTACGACAAGGATTGGCTAAATGAGGGTCACATGCCTGGCTTGTCCTTCCTAGAAGAAAACTACTCTCATCAGAATGCAAAGAAGATTGTTGCCACACATCAGCTCTTGGGGGATGTGCAGCGAGTAATCGAGGTGTTGCACGGATTGCAGCTGAAAATGAGTATATTGCAGTTAGTATCTCCTTTTAATATTCATATGAAATTTTTTTTGTGTATTCTTTCTGTATTAAAAACCTTGTTTAATAAATTAGACGGGTCATCCTACATTTAAGGAAGAAATTAGGAGAAAATGTTTGTAATAATTCTGCAATTTGTTTCCCTTTCCAGTGCAAGACCAAAGCTGCTGATGGCCTTCTGTTAGTGCAGCTGCTTGCCCAGGGCCATCTTTGTGCCTTCTGACCTCCCATCTGCATTTGTGGAAATGTCAATGGAACACTATGGCCTCCATAGTAAATTATGGCAGCTGGTCACATGGTTTATGTAACTGTAGAAGGCAGGCTCTAAAACACTGCGTTGGCTCCCCTGTAGCTAAGGAACATGCCCTTGTGCCCAGCCATTCAGATAGGCTCATGGTGGGAGCACTCAGCAGACTACAGGGAAGCTGTGGTTGCGAAAGGCGGGCTGGCATTCTTGATCAGCCAGTTGGCGATTCCAGGTGTGCATGACCTCAGTGTGTTTGCTTTTCTTTCATATTCCAATCCAGGTCAATTGAGATACAAATGGGTTAACTCTTGGCCGAAGGCGGAACTGCAAGATAAACGGTGTGGTCTCTCCTGGCCTACACATACTTCTGGCTGCCCTCCAGTTTCATGCTTGCAGTTGAACTGGACTGCGAAGGTTATGCACGGATTTATTTTCCTTGTCTATTATTTTTCTTTTAAAAAGCCTTTCTTTCAGGATGTGGGAGATTTTAACCCTGTCTGTCTTCCAGGCCTTATGTTCCCACTGATCCAGGAGGACCCACTACTAATGCCTCCTGGGGTCGGTTAAACTGATAGTGTTGGATCAGGGTGAGGTAAGGACCAGGGTCCCGGGGGTGCAAAGGGTGTCCTCCATTTTAATTTATTTTTTTTTTGTAGGTAAGTGACACTAATGGCTGGCAGATCCCTTCTAAGGGACAACCAGCCGCAGGCTTGTCTGGTGGCCTGCGGGATGGACCTTGGGGCTATGGTTCCTCCCAATCTACCTTCATCCACTTTTCTATTGTTTAAGGCAGAGAACATGTTGCGTTTTTTCCAATTTTCAACGTGATGTCACTTCTGCTTCTGGGGCAGCACACTCGGATGTCCTCCGGCTTGGCCTTGCCAGTAAGGGCTGAGTGTTTGCCCGAAACGCGTTGGCAATCCGCCAGTTTCCTGATGCTTTACACGGCTGTATTATATGGATGGAAATTCTTTTAAAATGATTGGACAATAAAAGTGGATCAAGTATCCTTTTAATCAGAGATCGGCTGGCGTCTTTTGCTATATCAGCTTGCCAGCTTTTGAGGCTGGCTGCTGCTCCTCGGCCGGGCTGTGGTTTCTCCTCCGGACCACAGCTCATCCCTGCTACTTGGCCTGCTCTTCACCAGGCGACATGCCGGTTCTGCCTGCTTCCCAGCAGGATCTGGTAGGACCTCTTATTCTCTTTCCTTACTTTTCTGAAAGGGGATGTGCTTCTAAATGTATTTTTGTTTTTGCCAAGATCTCTGTGGAGTAGATATTAGGCAGTGGTCCATCCCTAGAATCTCTTGAGTAATCATATTTATCGAGATTCTTCATTTACTTTGGATTTAGGCCCTCTGGGATAACGCGCAGACTTCACCATGACTATGGTGCCCAGGTATGTCCCCTAGCAGAGAGTCTCGACCACCCAGTATCCCCTATGCGGTCAGAGAGCCGCCAGAAATGGACAGCACCATCTGCTCTGAGTGCATCGCTGCTGTAGTATGGTCCAGATTTATAGGACAGCCTCCCTCCTCGGATGTACTACCCTCAAAGGAGGTCACAGAGATTAACCCACTTAAAAAGCCATTGCTTTCCAACATCAGAGTTCCGAGGATAATGTCTCTAGACCATAAAGGTTTAAAAAAAAAACGGAAGCACCTAGCCCCTGCAAATTCTTAATGTGACCATAGAATCTAAGGAAGATTCTTCGGAAGGGAAAATAAGCTCCAGCAGAGAAGAGGGGAGCTCGGACTGTGATTCTGTGCCAGAACAGGCACTGCTTGGGGAGCAGATTGACAAGCTAACTTCCTCTATTCTCAAAGCATTGTATATTCCAGCCCTTCCTAAAAGGGTAAAAGGCGATCTGTATAGGTCGGAGAAACTGAAGCAGCTTTTCCTGAACAGCATCATTTTTCTAGGCTTATTCAGAAGTATAAGCGTCCCAACATTGCTAGAATTTTGAAAACTGAAAATCCTTTTCCCATGGACCTAATTAACTTGGCGGCTCATGCATTGCAGGCCTCCTGAAAACAGGAAATTCTGCTGGGATTCCTGTTACTGTGAATTGTCGGCTGAATCCAGGCAGCAGCATGGCTGAGATGCTGGAAGAGGAAGCTCCGAAATGGCCGATGCCTTTTTTTGTTTTTGTTTTTTTTTTTTGTTTAATATATCTTTATTGGAAAGAAATCAAAATACAGAGCATACTGTTACGTCAGATAATAATCATGGTTTACATCTTAGGTCAAATAGCCAAGAGAAAACAAGATGAAAATGGGCAACAACAATTCACAGGGCCCACCCCTTGATGTCGACCACGTAATACTGCGAGTATAGTCAACTACCAGAACCTTGGTAAACCATAAGCTGTATAATACCTCCATTATTTGACTCCTTCAGTTCAGGTCTAGTCAGAAACCACCAGGAAAGGTCCCCTAAGAAGGTGTTCCTAGTTGACCCGAAGCCTAGCTTCGTCAGGGGGGGGGGAGCAGCCTAATCTTGCGAAAACAATATCGTAAACCTTACAAGGGCCCTGAATTCTTTCCTTCCTTTACTTTGTTTTTAATAGGGGGTTAAGAAAGAAAAGGCAGGAGGAAGAAAGGACTAAATAGGGGGGAGGGGAAGAGAGAAAGGGAAGAAAGGGTGGGGGGGGGGGGAGAATGGCGTTCTTTGACCGGTTCAGGAGGCAGTGGTGAAAAAAAACGGGGGGGGTCCCGAAGGGGGAAACCCCCGAGAACGGGGAACGCTTTTTTTGTGCCAGGCTGTTGGTCCGGTTTAAGGATCCTATGGATAAGCGCCTCTACCAGGTGTCCAGGCATGCTTTTGTAGGATCTGCCTTGCGACCAGCCTGTGCAGCTTCTATGGCAGTCATGGCAGGTAAGAGGAGGTTAAAGCAGTTGAGCGCCCAGCTGCAGGGGGTCACTCACGAAGTTTGTGCGCAACGGATTATATCTACAAATATGTTATACCTGCTATGAATATTAGATTTAATGCTAGGGGTTTAGCCCTTTTGATATCCCAGAGACGTTCACTATGGCTAAAGCAGTGGACTTCTAGGAACACTGTCAAGGATTCCTTTTGTAGGAGGTCGTCTTTTTGGCGAACGTCTGGATCAGAGTTGTGAAGAGGGCCACAGGAGTAAATACACTCTGCTCCTGCAGAAAAGGAAGCGTCTGAGAGGAGTAAGAATAAGCTTGCTTAAGAATAAGCCTAAGGCCCAGAGCAAGGCCAGATCCTTCTGGTGGAATAAATCGAAACCCCCTTCCAAGCCTTTTTCAGCACAACATGGTAACAGCGCAGGTCAATGGGGTTTTATGGCAACGCAAGTATATTGTTGTGTACCTGCATTGTGCTTGCTATGTGTTTTCCATTGGCATATGATTCACCATTTACTTTTGCAAAAAGTTTTTCTTTTTCGAAAATGCTGCACTAATGCAAGAAATGATTTTTATACAATGCGCTTTTGGCATAAAAATAAAATGCCTGCTACTAAAGCAGGCCTAAAGTCTAAATTATTTTTATATTTAAAGCTTAAAAATAAAGGTCATTAACAAGCATGCAAACTGCTGCATGCTTATTAATGACCTACTCGCCTTACCAGGCCGCCGGCTCCTGAACCTCTCACGCCTCCTTCTTGCTACACCCTGGAGTGCGTATTTTTTCACCTCACACCTGGACGTCGGCCTATTACACAGAGCAGAATACTTTTAAAGTGGACCAACACCCAGGATTTTGACTATCCTGGGTTTTGGTCCACTTCGATCGGGGGTGCCCCGCTGTGTGAAACCCCCCAGAAACCCCAAAAAACTCACCTCTCCCCGCTCCCACGTGAACGCCGCAGCCAATCCCCGCCAACGTCCAGGCGGGGGACAGGAACGTACAAGCCGCTTCCGCCGCCTCCCGCGCCGGCCATTCACAGAGGGTCGGCGCGGGCACGTCTGGAGGGGCGCGCGGGAGGCGGAAGCGGCGGCGGATCAGGTAAGGCCTTTTTGGGGTTTCTGGGGGGTTTCACCGAGATCGGGAGATCGGGGTGGGAGGTGATCGGCCCGGGAATCTTATAGATTTCCTGGCCGATCACCCCTGGGTGTTGGTCCACTTTAAGCAAGCAGCTGTGCAGCGAGGGACCCTCTGGGAGTAGCTGCGGACTGCTGGCTGGTGCCTGAAAGTGCGGATCACCATCTGGTGACGTCAAGCGGGTTCATGTATCGTAATTTACAGCTCTACATGAACCCGAAAGTGGCGCCAAAAGCGGCACTGTGCGCTGCCGGAGCATCTAGAACTGCGCCCGAAAAGTGAGTTGAGTCCTCTGAGCTTTTGTGGCTTTTGGTCCACTTTAACGTAACAGGTGTGAACAGAGCCTAAATAATTTCTTTTGTTATCCCCTCGAAGGACATGGTCTTATGCTTGCATTGTGTCTACCTTTCAGGAGTTTAGACACTAGAAGTCTCATCTTCAAACCTTGCGTCTATAACTTATTATTTTTTCCTGACCATTTTGAATGGGCCAGTACCTGCTGACAACTTTGCTGCCAAAACGGGAGATCTTTCATTCCACACTATCCACTTACCTATATTATGTCTAAACCTAGTCCTGTTTTAGCCTTTTGCCTTGTGGTTTTGAGAAGCTCTAATTTGGTTATAGCCTTGAGATCTTGTGTCCAACCTGCTAATAGGTACAGCTCTAACCAGAGTATGAATCTCCTGAATGATTAAAAAAAAATTGAGAGTGATGACATCCCCATTCCAGCTCCTAAGCGTATCTTGTATTTTTAAACAGGAGTAAGGAGCATCCGGATCTGAAGTTTTGGGGCCAGCCGTGGATGCAGCATGCTGTGAGCGATAAATGTTACTTCAGACGTAGTGTGGAGGAGAACTCGTGTAAAGAAGACTCTACAAATTACAGGACTTACAATGGTGCAACGGATAAACCTTCCCCTATTCCTTCTGTGGAGGAATCTTATATCACCAGTGAGCACTGTTATCAGAAACCTCGGACCTATTACCCTGCGGTGGAGCAGAGACTGGTTGTAGAAACAAGAAGCTCTTCACTGGATGGAGGAGTAGAACGGATAAGACAGAGCAGGGAAGACTCCATTGCTGAAAGGCTTGGGTGGGAGCTGGACAGAGAATTAATAAAACTGGAAAGCGAATCTAAACATAATTACTGTAAGGTAAGTGGTGGTGATTTTGTGGAACTTGTTTGTAATACTTGGTTACGATTGCTTGCCTCTTCAAAATAAATGCTTGTTACATTTGTTGCATAATTGCGCAAGGAAGCACGTTTTATAGGGGAATGCAAAGTGCCGATGAAAAAAATGCAGCCCCTGACAGCCAGCAAGGGGCACGCAGAAGGCAGGCTTATTTAACCCTTTGCCTGGGATGTCCCCTTAAACAATACAATTCAATAAACTAATTACACGACCGATCTTGTATTGATTTAATTAAGCTAATGACTTATGAACTAAACCAAGGTTTTCCAATTTAATTTTCATGATGTACCACTTTCTATTGATAACTTATCTCAAGTACCACCTAATAGAGTGTGTAGGTCCACCTGAAAGACTAAATTTGCTCCCCAGAGTAGAGAAAGCTCTTGTGTCAGAGGTGCCAGCATTGCTATCAGTAGCCGGGGGGATGGTGCGCTGTAAAACCTCCAATGCAATTCTTCTAAAGAATCGTTAGGTATCAGATCCACATAGTCTGTCACCTGCCAGTGGCTTCCACCCGGATGAAACTCTGGCACCACTGGTTGGCAAACAATAAAATGAAGCCACTAATTAGATTATATACATACTGTAGTTATCGGTCGGTAACCCAAACCCAGACTCCTCAATTTTATCAGGCTTTTATATATGACCAATAATTAGTTACTGTAGTATTATCTCAGATAATCATGCTACTTAGAACAAAATGCATTTTTATTAGAATACAACTTCTGAACGAAAAAAAGGAACATTGCAGGCAAAGGGTTAAATTAATCAGGGATAAAAGCTGGCCTCGCCGTCTGGTTATGGGTGATGTAGTGAAATGCTGAATGCGGTTGTGATAATTAAACATATTGGGCTCGATTCAACAAAGGTCGAAAATGGATTTTTCGTGTGTTTTGTGGTTAAAAAGTTGTGATTTTGCGATCGAGTGATTCAGCAACCTGGAACCATTGTAAAACACGAGTCACTTGATTTAAATTCGAGTGCGATTGTAAAAGTGCGAAATAAATTAGTGGATCGAAAAATGTACTACTGCATTTTGGAATTCGAAAATTTTACTACTGATTCAGGTGGACTTGATGAGCCGCACACATGATATAAATTAGAGTGTTTCACACTAGTTTTTTTGATGCAGCTTTCAGCAGGAGAAAACTCATTTTGCTCTTTCTCACAATGGAGCCATTCTACTTTCTTTGCAATGGTAGTAAACTCTAATGGTAGTAAAAAAATTCAATTCATAAGAAAAAAGCCTGAGAATTCCACTGTTTGTGAATCACTAGTTAGGAAGACAATGAAAGTCAATGGCACTATTCTTAGTATGTCACACACCCCGCTTCAAGAATCCATAACATGTGGGTAGTATCGTCCTGAAGAGGGCGTTCCTGCAGAGATGATAGCAAAAGAGAGCCCCTCCCTGATCCATAAATACCTGGGACCTCCCACTCACTACCCAGTTTTCCATCTCTGCAGACGGCGAGCAAGTCAGAAGATGATGGCTCCTCCTTGCACAGGGGGATTTCAGGTAGCTGGGGTAACTCCCGGCCTCTTATTTTGTCTATTTCCGCTCGGACCCCTGTTTGTCCCAAAATTTACCTCAGATTACATGCCTCCACAGTCTTGGCTGCTGGCCCGAGCGAGGGTACATTGGCACCTCTGGTGCTGAGGAGCAGAGCTCCACCGTGAGACCCTAAAAGAGAGGGTAGGCGGTCATACCGGGTAGGTGATCCCGGTTTGGGATGCCCCGTCCCTTGACTTTTCCCCTGGGGGGGGGGGCCCTTCCCTTTACCAACTATGGGGGCTGGGGGTTCCTCTCATAGGGGTTAGCTTTATTCACTTTCTCTTGTTGATGTGGAGCGTCTGGAAGTAATCCCTCAATGAATTGGTTGCACTGTTACTATGTTGCAGCACCGCGGCTGTCATTGCAGCCGGGTGCCGGGGTTTTTCAGTCTGTGAGGTAAATTTTTTACCTCACACGCTTTGGGGAGGCGGGGCTGGCACTCGGCGCTCTGCCGCGGCCAGCCCCCGTTCTCTCATTCATTCCTCGCCGCAGCGAGCGGGGCGGGTGCTCCGCTAGTGATAGCGGGAGCACCCGCTGTCATGGCACGACAACCGCGGCGCCGGTCTCTGGGCTGGTGCGTGAGGGACTTCTTCCCTCACGCTTCATTCACACTGGAAGGGGGGGGCGGAGCCGGGCTTTCGGCGCGTCGCCGCGGCTCCGCCCTCCTCTGTACTGGCGCCGCTGCGGAGCTGAGTTCCCTGTTACTAGGCAGCTCCCTGTTACTAGGCAGCTTAAGGGGCACAGATCAGCTTTGCGCGGGCTGCGCAGACCACGCCCCTGACAAGGCAGTTCTTCTTCTCTTCACTTCACCTCAGAAATCGCCATTGTTCTGAGGCGGATCGTTCACCGCAGCGTTTGTGAGTGGCCCTGTGGGCCTCATTTATTTCTTCTTTTCTTTATCTGTTAAGTCTTATTGTAGGGACTTATGGGTCTCTCTCTGTCTTTTAGGTGAAGGTTATCCAGGAGGATCTTCTGTAGTATTGGAAGGTCTCTCCTGATCCTGGGTCCCTGGGTCCATTTTAGCATCACAAATCCTCCCACTCGGGACATTAAAGGGGCATCCCGGGTTGTCTAACTGGCGTAATTCCCTGGGTCATAGCGACCACTCAAAATTCACCTTATGGAGGCATCCCCGGATACTGGGACTGGGACCCCTTCGGGGCATCCCAAAAAGTGTATGTTGTGTGGGATTTCCATTACTGGGGATGATGTGTTACTGTGTATACCATGTGCACAGCAAACTATTACGCGGCAGTCCGAACCCCAAGCCGCGGGGTCAGCACAGCCGGCCACCTCAACTCCCCCTCCCGCCTTGACTCGTGCCCCGTGTGACGTGGTCATGGGCAGGGATCTGCAATCCGAGATGTGTGCCAGATTGGCTAGCCTTGAGAAAATGCTCTCTAGCTCGGTCGCCCGTAAGGCTCCGTCTAAGAGAAAGCATTTGTCGCCGGCTCCGCCGGTGGATGATCTTGATGACAGAGACAATCTGGATTGGTCTGATTATCCTCAGCTAGAGGAGGGGGAAGTTGATGAGGGTTCAGAATTTTCGGATGATGAGCAGTCTGCTGGCGCTGATGCCGAGCTTTCTGATTTAGGGAGATCCTTGGACTCTCCTCACGCTCTGTCTCTCATGCTGGAAGTTCTGAATATTTCCCCTCCCGAGGAGGCGTCACAGCAGAAAGGTGAATTTGAGGAATCCAGGCCGCGCCTGGAGTTTCCTACGCAACGCCATTTTGATAGAATTATTGACGAGGAATGGGATAGGCCGGCTCGGCTCCCTGGCATCCCTCAGGGGTGGGATAGGAAATATCCCTTTCCTTCTGAGGCGATCAAGCGCTGGGCATCTCCCCCCGAGGTGGATGCACCGGTTTTGGGGTTGTCTAACTCCTCGGTTTTAAACAGACCTGATTGTTCCACTCTCAAAGATGGAGAGGATAAACGTATTGATCAGATGGCTTCTCATGGCTTTACTAGCATTGGGTCGGCCATCCGGCCTGTGTGCGCTTCGGAGCTAATGGTGTTGGCTACCAGGTCTGTGGTCAGGGACCTGTTGACTTCTTCCGGGCTTCGTCCTGGTAGTAACGAGTTCCTTAGCCTTAAACGGTGTGAGTTGTTTCTATCCTTTGTGTTGACTGCCTTGGATGACACTTTGATGATGTGTGGTAGGACGTCGGCTCTGCTTGTGGCTATTCGGCGGTCGGTGTGGCTGCGCCAGTGGGCGGCCGATTTTATGTCCAAAAAATCACTGACGGCTTTACCCTTTGTTGGTCTACGGCTCTTTGGAGAGACATTGGACTCTGTCACCAAGGGTGGTAGGTTACCTCAACGTAAGAAACAACGCCGCCCTTTTCGGGGGGCGCCTGCCTTTACCCCCTCCTTTCGGGGGGCCAGATCTGGTAGGGGTTCGCATTTCCCTCTTCCAGAGGACATTCCGGAAGAACGGGGGCAGAGGACGTGCCCGTTCTGGATACAGTTGGGGCTCTAAGCCCAAACCGGCTGCTAAGCCGGCTCAGCAATGAGGGGGCGCCCTCACCCATGCGGGTGGGGGGACGGCTGCAGCACTTCTCTCAGATCTGGGATCAAGAGGTCTCGGACAGATGGATCCGGGAAGTGGTGTCTTCCGGCTACAAGCTGGAGTTCGAGCTCCGCCCCCCTTCCAGATTTGTCAGGTCTCGGATGCCGTCGGAGCCTCTAGCGGCGCAGGGGCTCCTGGTGGAAGTGGAGAATCTTCTGGACATGGCTGTCATTTGCCCAGTGCCCCCTTCAGATCGGGGCAGGGGCTTTTATTCCAATCTGTTCACGGTACCCAAGAAGGACGGGTTGGTCCGACCCATCTTGGATCTGAAGTTTCTCAACAGGTTCATCCGGCTGAGGAAATTCCGCATGGAAACGCTGCGTTCGGCCATTCACTCTCTTCGTCAGGGAGACTTTCTGACGTCCATAGACATCAAGGATGCTGATCTACACGTTCCGGTTTTTCCAGCACACCAGAGGTTTCTCAGGTTCGTGGTGGAGGATCGGCACTTTCAGTTTGTGGCACTTCCTTTCGGTCTCACCTCAGCTCCTCGGGTGTTCACCAAGGTGCTAGCGGGGGTGATGGCTCTGCTCAGAGGCCAGGGTATCCGCATCGTGCCCTATTTGGACGATCTACTGATCATGGCCTCTTCCTTCAACCAAGCGGAGTTGGACACCAGAGCGGTGGTGTCCACTCTGGAAAGGTTCGGTTGGGTGATCAACCACCCCAAGTCTTCTCTTTCTCCGTCCAGAATTCTGACCTTTCTGGGAATGTCTCTGGACACTTCACAGGCCAGGGTGTTTCTACCCCAGGCCAAGATTCTCTTGATTCAGGAGTTAGTTCGGCTTCTCTTGTCTACCCCTCATCCGACCATCCGGTTAGGGATGAGGCTGGTGGGGTTAATGGTGGCCTCATTCGAGGCAGTTCCCTTTGCGCAGTTTCACACAAGGACGCTTCAGCTTCATCTGTTGAAGGTTTGGGACAAGTCTCCTCTATCGTTGGATCAGTCCTTCCTGATGACTCCCCGAGTTCGTCGATCCCTGCAATGGTGGCTGGGGTCGGTCAATCTGTTGAAGGGCAGATCTTTTCTGGCTCCGCGTTGGGAAACAGTCACCACGGATGCCAGTCTGTCAGGTTGGGGGGGTGTTTGGAAGGACCTCCAGTTTCAGGGTTTGTGGGGCCCGCGGGAGGCTCACGAGCCCATCAATGTTCTGGAGTTGAGAGCCATCAGGTTGGTTCTGTTTCGCTTGACTCATCAGTTGAGAGGCCTGCCAGTTCAGGTCCGGTCGGACAACAGAACGGCGGTTGCTTACATCAATCACCAAGGAGGGACTCGCAGCAGGAGTGCCCTCAGGGAAGTGTCTTTGATTCTGGACTAGGCAGAGACCCACGTCCCGTGTATCTCAGCAGTCTACATTCCGGGAGTGGAGAACACGGAGGCGGACTTGCTGAGCAGGGCCTCCTCTCGTCAGGGGGAGTGGTCTCTCAGTCCCAAGGTGTTTCGTTCGATATGTCTCAGGTGGGGGGTCCCAGCGGTGGACCTCTTTGCTTCTCGTCACAATCACAAGCTTCCAGTCTTTGTGTCTCTCTCGCAGGATCCTCTGGCTCTGACAGTGGATGCCATGTCTCTAAACTGGAGGGATCTGGGGCTCCTTTACCTGTTTCCTCCGTTCCCAATGCTAGCCAGAGTGCTGCGCAAACTGGCCTTGGATGGTGCGTCGGCAATTCTGGTGGCCCCAAGGTGGCCAAGGCGAGTTTGGTTCGCAGATCTTGTAAGACTGGCCAGAGGATCAGTTCGCCCTGCCTCTGCTGCCGGACCTGCTCACCCAGGGTCGGCTGCGCTATCCCAATTTACCATCGCTGGCTTTGACGGCATGGCTGCTGAAACCGCCATCTTGAAGGAGGAAGGTCTTTCTGACGCAGTGATTCAGACTCTTTTATCTGTGCTAGGAAGCGTTCTTCCTCTTCTATTTACTACAGGACTTGGAGGGCCTATATTGATTGGTGTGAAAGTAGGTCTTTCTCTTGTCGAGAGTTCTCCATTCCTAGAATTTTAGAGTTTCTCCAACATGGTCTAGATCTGGGGCTCCAGCTTAGTACATTGAAAGGGCAGGTTTCTGCCCTGGCGGTGTTCTTCCAAAGGTCTTTTGCACTTCATCCCTTAGTCAAGACCTTTTTCCAAGGTGTTACACATGTTCGGCCTCCTAGGAAGCCTTTTGTTCCTGTTTGGGATTTGAACCTGGTTCTTTCTGCTCTCCAGGGCCCTCCGTTTGAGCCCTTGAATGAGATAGCTTTGTCTTCTCTTACCCAAAAGGTGGCCTTTTTGGTGGCTATCACTTCGGTTAGGCGTGTTTCTGAGTTGGCAGCTTTATCCATTACAGCTCCGTACTTCGAGAAACATCAGGACAAGGTTGTCTTTCGTTTCAAGCAGGATTTTCTTCCTAAAGTGGTCTCGGAGTTTCATCTGAATCAGGACATTGTTTTGCCCTCTCTATGCCCAAATCCCAGCGACGACAAGGAAAGGGCATTGCATTCCTTGGATGTAGTTCGTGTTGTGGAACATTATCTGGAGGTTACGTCTTCCTTTCGTAAGACTGATGCTTTCTTTGTGGTGCCCTGCGGGCCTAGGAAAGGTTTGGCTCCTGCCAAATCTTCCATTAGTAAATGGATTCGTCAGGCCATCATTGGGGCCTATTCTGCCAAGGGGAGGAGTCCCCCTTTTCGTGTTACTGCTCATTTTACTCGTGCAGTTGGTGCGTCCTGGGCCTTTCAGCACCAGGCTTCTGTTGAACAAGTTTGTAAGGCCGCTACCTGGTCTTCGGTTCACACCTTTTCCAAGTTTTACAAGGTTGATGTTAGGGCATCAGCGGATGCTGTTTTTGGCCGCAAAGTTTTGCAAGCTGTTGTGGTTTAAGGTTGTGCATTGTTGCCTAGTTTTGGATCCCCGCCCTTGTTATGGACACTGCTGTTGGATGTCCCACATGTTATGGATTCTTGAAGCGGGGTGTGTGACATACTAAGAATAATACCATTTTGTGAATACTCACCTTGTAAAATGGGTATTATGATGGTATTATGTCACACACCCCGCTTCAACCCACCCTTTTGTATTCAGGATCCTCTTTATTGCGAACTTTGCGTGGTGGTTGTTTATATTTGCCTCTTCCTGGTCCCTTACCTTACTGCTTTCTGTATACTGGGTAGTGAGTGGGAGGTCCCAGGTATTTATGGATCAGGGAGGGGCTTTCTTTTGCTATCATCTCTGCAGGAACGCCCTCTTCAGGACGATATTACCCACATGTTATGGATTCTTGAAGCGGGGTGTGTGACATACTCATAATACCCATTTTACAAGGTGAGTATTCACAAAATGGTATTTTTTTACTCCTGAAAAAAAATATTGAACTTTTTACCCCTTTTTACTGGTAGTAAAAAGTTCCATTGACTTTCAGTGTCTTCCTATCTGGTAAATATTTAAGTAGAACACTGCGCTCCTAAAACTTGAATAAAATTGATTAAAATGCTACAACGTACCAGACCTTTTTATCCCTAGTAAGCCTCAAGTGAATTAATATATTAGGGTACAGAGCAAATAAAAGCAGAATAACACCTAAAGTGAAAAATAAGTGTCCTAAAACAAAAAACCTTATTGGATATAATTAATCATTACATAATCGCGAGTCCATATTTTGTGAGTGTCCCAAAACACATGCACTAACTTTAAAGTGCTAAGAAGCGAAATTTTTCAAATGCAGACACAGTCCAATGGGTATCCCACGTTCATGCATCCATAAATAGTGATCACCCTTCACACTGTGTGCGCTTACCAGAAATATGTATCAAACAAATCCTTATAATTAACTCCTTAAATCAACAGGCTCCGTGATAATTCCAAAATTTATAAATTCAATATACTTCCATAGATTCAATCCGTGATGCTCAGTGATCCTCTGCGAGTCTGGGCGCCCCTCCTTGCTGGGGGCAGGCCCTCGCCTTCTTCCTGATTCCCTCGCACACTGAGGAAAGCGCAAGACAGAGGCAGCGCGGAGCCTGTTGATATAAGGAGTTGATTATAAGGATTTGTTTGATACATATTTCTGGTAAGCGCACACAGTGTGAAGGGTGATCCCTATTTATGGATGCATGAACGTGGGATACCCATTGGACTGTGTCTGCATTTGAAAAATGTCGCTTCTTAGCACTTTAAAGTTGGTGCATGTGTTTTGGGACACTCACAAAATATGGACTCACGATTATGTAATGATTAATTATATCCAATAAGGTTTTTTGTTTTAGGACACTTATTTTTCACTTTAGGTGGTGTTCTGCTTTTATTTGCTCTGTACCCTAATATATTTATTCCTATCTGGTGATTCGGTAACAGTGAAATTCTCAGGCTTTTTTCTCATGAATTAAATTTTTTACTACCATGAGAGTTTTTTTTTTCAATGAATTTTGAATCGAGGCCATTGACTTTGAACATATTGCAGATGATGTGGCGCAGAGAAGGCGCAGACTACCCATTCCCAAGTATTTTCGGACACGTTTGGAAGTGGATCAGCTGCCATATCAAGCACTTTTCCAGCTTACTAGGCTAAATCGTGCAGCTTTGGAAGACCTCTTTAGCCTGCCGCATCCATATTTTGCACCATTAACTGGTAGAGGACCTTTGGGTTTTTACACTGCGGGGCACCAAAACCAAGAATAGTCAAAATGCTGGGTTTTGGTCCATGTTAGTGTAAGCATAAGAATGGCGTACCATGAGGTTAAAGCTAGCAAAGAGCTGCACCCTGCACCCAAGGACACGTGGTGCTATGTGAGCAAGCTTTGTATAAAAAAAACCATGGCCACATCTCTGAATAAAAGGAAACATTTTTAATACAGGTCCCTGGCAATCCAACCAACCCCCCCCCCCCCAAAAAAAAAAAAAAAATACATACATGCCTCTTACAAATATTACTGTTTAATTAGTACTTCCACTACAGCATAGCTTGCCTCTTTATTACATGTATCCACAATGTTACACATATTACGGTTTAATTAGTACTTCCACTACAGCATAGCTTGCCTCTGTATTACATGTATCCACAATGTGAGCCATGTACATACAGCTACACAGGCAACTTAAAAAGTTGAAAAAAAAATTATGCATTTACATTTACCCATTAAAAAGCCTTACAACACCATGCAACAGTCAGAAAACAATACTAAACAATAGAGAATAAATTCGAGTACATTTCCCAATAATTTTCGCTTGCGACAGCCTTTTTACAAGCATTTTGAAAATTTCACGATTGCATTTTCGAGTGAACGTATATAATTCAACCCCATTTTTGAATCACTCGAAAAAGTAAAAAATGTACGCATGCGATCCGATTTTTCGAGTGACGCGAATTTTTCTACCTTTTATTGAATCGAGCCCATTGTATTTAGATTTCAAGTATAGAGCAAAGGTATGTTCAGAATTTTCATGCAATTCAGTATTATCAGAACCATTTGTCTAATTGTACAGAAGAAAAATAAGTTAATGAGTTAGTAGTACTCAAGGTAAGCCCAGAGTTAGAGGTGGGGGGGTCCTCAGTTGCTTTACTGGGGATACGTTTTGAAGCACCCAGTTGCTCTCGCTGCCCTGATGCGTTTAGCCACTGGGCGTTGGAAGGCGGGGAGGAATCATTCTGCTGGGCTGAGTAAGTGGTTCTATGAATGTTTGCCTGCCGAATGCCAAGGAGGTGCTTAAATATGACATGCTGGGGTTGAGGTGTAAGCCAAAGATGGTAACTGCTTGGCAATCTTTTAAACTGACCAGATGTCCCACTTTTGGTGGGACAGTACCAGTTTGAGGCCCACTGTCCCTCTGGAAACACCTAAATGTCCCACTTTGCTGACATGGGGAAGACTGTCCCATAAAATACAGAATGCTGGCTGTCTGTGTGGTTTATAACTGCTGACACTTTGATTGAATGGTGGTAGTGGAAAGCATGGACTTCTGAGCATTGGCTCAAACACCAACATCTTTAAAGTGGACCAACACCCTGGATTTTGACTATCCTGGGTCTTGGTCCACTTCGGTGGGGCACCCCCGATCGGGGTGCCCCGCTGTGTGAAACCCCCCCCCGAACACCCCGAAAAACTCCCCGCTCCCAGCACCGACAGACAAACGATTTGACAGCCACTTGTCCGTGCCTCCTCCGCCTCCCGCGCGTCCCTCTTGACGCGCGCGCCCCCGCGCCGGCCATTCACAGACGGCCGGCGCAGGGGGCGCGAGGGAGGCGGCGGTTTTGGGGGGATGTCCCGCGGGGAGGGAGGTGATCGGCCCGGGAATCTTATAGATTCCCGGGCCGATCACCCGAGGGTGATGGTCCAACTTAATGAGCCAAATATTCCTAGAGCACGTGACCTGTAATTAAGCCGCATGCTAAACCACACCCCTACCACGCCCATCACTTAAAAAATTTCCCACTTTGAGGACCCCAAAAAATGGTCCATTTAGGTGATAGTCCTACTTAAATATCCATGTAGTAGGCGATCATTGTCTTTTCAGATTGGTATCGCATAGGTCGGAGCGAATGGAGCTTCTGTAAAGACTTGCACTTCCAGGGGGATGGACCCCCCACCCCAAACACTGGACTTGCCTTGAGTACTACTAACACATTTATTATTTTTCTTCTGTAAGGTTCTCATAATACAACATACGAGAATTCATTTGCTCTATCTTTTGAAATGTAAATGACGTATGTTATATAAATTTGTAATTTTGCAATCGGCATTTCTCTATACACCTATAACCAGACAGTGAGGCAGCTTTTATCTCTCATTTGTAACAAGTGCCTCTCTCCAAATATTAGACCTGCCTTCCTAAAAAATAAAGAGTTAAAGCGGAACAAAACCCAGGATTTTCACTTTTCTCGGTTTAGCGCCGCACCCCGCTGTGTAAAACCACCTGGATCGGCGTGTGAAGACTCTCTCCTATTCCTGGTTGAATGGTGCTTGCGCAGACTCTCGTCCAATCAGAGCTGCCTGCTGAAGTGACGTAATGCAGAGAGTAGCTCTGATGAGTGTGAATAGGGAGCAAGAGTGGCTGCGTCCCCCTGCTGTCCTGCGTTTGCAAGCACAAATACCGGGGATGTGGCCACTTTCACACCCCATTCATAAAGAATTACGTCAGTTCAACAGGTGACTCTGATTGGATGAGAGCCGCTGTTAAATCCTGCTGAACTTATGCGGACTTCTTTCTGAGGCCGAAAAATGAATATACTTCCAAGAGCACTGTCACACTGAAACATGCATAGAGGAGTTCTCTCCTGCAGGAAGAGGCCCAGCAGAAGGAAGTTTACTCTGTCTTATTAAAGTGGACCAACACCTAGGATTTTGACTATCCTGGGTTTTGGTCGACTTCCCCGGGGCACCCCGATCGGGGAGGCCCGCTATGTAAAACCCGGCAAACCTCAGTGGCTCTGAGCACGCTGGCGGCCGCATCTTGCGCTTCCCTCCCAGGATTCAGGTGCAGCGGGCGTCCTGGGGGGTTTCACACAGCGGGGAATCCCGATTTTGGATGCTTCGTGGGGAGGGATTGGTTCGCCCTGGGAATCTATAAGATCGGGCTGGGTGTTGGTCCACTTTATGCAGCCTTCACATTCAGCAGAGAGCGGAAACCAAGCTAGTTTAACCCCTGTCCAGGCAATAACCTGAAAAAGTTACACGCACCTTTTTCTTCCGATCCATTCCAGACCCTCCTTACACTTGGGATTACTTCCTTGCCCGAAGGGTGTGACTGCAAGACAAAAAAGGTGTGGCCCCTCCCGACCCATAAGTAGCAGCTGCCTCCTAATAAAGACCAGTTTCATTCTTGCAGTTGAAGTGACTGTGAAGGTTGTTGAAGATTCTCTCTTAATGATTGGCAGCAAGCGGGGGAATGCACCCTGTCGGCTTCCTGCACAGCCTTATTCCCACGGATCCCCCAGACCCAATTGTGCCTCCCACAGCCTTGCTGTTCAGGGGTCCGTGAAGGTAAGGTGGAAGCGCCGGGGTCTTGGGGTGCTTGCAGAGTGTATACGCTCTGGGCAGCAGGCTTTCTGAAGTTTTTCTCTGGTGTTCCTGCTGAGGAACATGTTTATTTTTATTCAACCCATTCTTCTTCCCACATGACTTAGGTTATTTTAGAAAAAAAAGATTTTTCTTTTTTTTTTTTTTTATTTTGAAAAATAGTGCCTTTCACTTTAAGGGGCGTGGTCTGGTCTGACGTCACGCCGGGGGCGGGGCCAGATACGGAAGCACGAGGCGGCTTCCGCGTTTTAAGTCATGCTCTCTCCAGCTTGGAGGGAAGTGGTGGACTGCACTCTCCGTTTGAGCCTTCAGGCATACCTCGTCTTGGAGGAGGTAGGTGCCAGCAGCCCCGGATACCGGTGTGCGGTTTGACCGCAGCGGCCCCGGGCTTAATGGCGGCCAGTAGCCCCGCTGTTGGTTCCAACCTGTTCACGATTCCCAAGAAGGATGGGTCGGTGCATCCTATTTTAGACCTAAAGGGTCTCAACAAGTTTATCCGGGTGAAACATTTCCGCATGCAAACTCTAAAGTCAGCGGTAAGATCAGTTCAGCCCGGAGGTCTTATGACCACAATAGACATAAGGTACGTGTATCTTCATATCCCAATTTTTCTAGGGCATCAGAAATTCTTAAGGTTTGCCCTGGAAGGCCAACATTTCCAGTTTGTGGCACTTCCATTCGGCATATCCTCGGCTCCAAGGGGGTTCACCAAGGTCTTGGCAGGTCTCATGGCCATTCTGAGGAGCCAGGGGATATGCATAATCCCATACTTCTGATTTCTACCGGGTCCCTTCAGGAGATCAAGAGGGACACACAGACGGTTTTATCGACTCTGAAAGAGTTCGGCTGGGTGATCAATTATCCGAAGTCTCATATCACCCCTGCGCCAGAAAGATGTTTATTTTGGGAATGTCTCTGGACACAGTTCAGGTCAAGGTGTTTCTGCCAGAGCAGAAGGCCCTGCTGATTCGGAATCAAAGTCCCTACTGGCTTGTCAGCAGCCGACTATTCGGCTAGGGATGAGACTAGTAGGCCTTATGGCGGCCTGCTTTGAAGCAGTGCCCTTTGCCCAGTTTCACATGAGACCTCTTCAGTTAAATCTGTTAAGCTGGGATCGGGCCCCGCAATCTCTGGATCAGTCGTTTGTTCTGACTCCCTCAGCCAGGCAATCTCTCCTGTGGTGTTTGGACCCTCTACACCTATCAAAAGGCGGGTCCTTTCTGACACCTCAGTGGCAAATCGTTTCCACGGATGCCAGTCTTACAGGCTGGGGGGGCATCAGGCAGACCAAGAAGATCCGGGGGCAGTGGGGTCTGAAGGAGAATCAGCTTCCCATAAATATCTTGGAGTTAAGAGCAGTCTGGCTAGTGCTTCAGCATCTGACCCCAAGTTTAAAGGGGCAGGCTGTCCAGGCAGACAATCGGACGGCAGTAGCCTATATCAACCATCAAGGGGGTACTCGGAGCAGGAGTGCCCTAAGGGAAGTAAGACGGATTCTGGTTTGGGCAGAGGAGAATGTTCCCTGCATCTCGGCAGTTTACATCCCGGGGGTAGAGAATCAGGAGGCAGACTCCTTGAGCATGGGGTTGTTGCGTCGGGGAGAATGGGCTCTCAGTCAGAAGATATTTCAAGCTTTGCCTTCGCTGGGGTTGTCCAGAGGTGGATCTCTTTGCGTCCAGACACAATCACAAACGGCTGAGGTTTGTCTCTTTCGAGAGACCCTCTGGCCAAAGCAACGGAAGCTCTGACAACCCCATGAAGGTTCAATCTCCTGTATGCATTTCCCCCGCTCCCACTTCTGAGCCGTGTACTAAGGAAGGTAGCTCAGGAGGGGGTACCAACCATCCTGGTGGCTCTCGTTGGCCAAGGAGAAGCTGGTTTTCAGACATAGTAAGGATGTCAGTAGATCATTGTCGCCTGCCCAGACGATCCAGAGCTTCTCACACGGGACGCTTCGGCATCCGTATTTACAGATGCTGGCTTTGACAGCCTGGCTATTGAAACCTCGATCTTGACAGAGAGGGGTTTATTGGCTAAGGTTATTCATACCATGATTCAGGCCCGGAAGAAGACATCTGCCAAGATTTACTACAGGGTCTGGCGGGCGTACATTTCCTGGTGTCCAGGAAAATTTCATGCAGAAAATATTCGGTTGCTAGAATTTTAGAATTTCTGCAGGATGGTTTAGAAATGGGTCTCCAGTTAAGCACCCTAAAGGGGCATGTTTCTGCCTCATCTATTTTTTTCCAGAAGTCTATCGCTGGTAATAGACTCATTAGAACTTTTTTTCAGGGAGTCACTCATGTCCGACCACTGTGCAAGCCTATTTTACCGGTGTGGGACTTGAATCTGCTCTCCAGGGTGCTCCCTTTGAACCTATGATTGACGCTCCATTGAGCATTTTGACGCTCAAGGTGATATTCTTTGTGGCAATCACCTCTGTGCGGCGAGTTTCCGAATTAGCCGCCTTATGTATGAGGTCTCCTTATTTTGAGTTACACAGGGACAAGGTAGTGTTTCGGTTTAAACTTGATTTTTTTTTACCTAAGGTTGTTTCTCCTTTTCATCTTAATGAGGAGGTAATTCTACCTTCTTTATGCCCAGTTCCGGCTAATGTTAAGGAAAGGGCGCTTCATTCTTTGGATGTAGTCGGAGCCATAAGATATTACATGGCGGCTACAGAATCCTTCCGGAAGTCGGATTTCCTTTTTGTTATATCGGAAGGACCGAGAAAGGGGCTTCCGCCAGCTAAATCCACTGTCAGTAAGTGGATTAGGCCGGCAGTGGAAAGAGCCTACTCGGCCAAGGGGAAGGAACCCCCTTTTCGGGTCAAGGCCCATTCCACTAGGGCCATTGGTGCTTCTTGAGCTTTTCAGCATCAGGCTTCGGTGGAACAGGTTTGTAAAGCTGCTACCTGGTCTTCGGTTCATACATTTACCAAATTTTACAAGGTAGATGTTAGGGCCTCAGCTGATGCTGTGGTTGATCGAAAGATTCTTCAGGCGGTAGTGAAATAAGCTACCTGCTGTTTCGCGCTGGGGATCCCACCCATAGATGGCACTGCTTTTGGAGATCCCAAGTGTAAGGAGGGTCTGGAATGGATCGGAAGAAAAAACACAATTCTGTAGAATTGGTTTTTCTGGGGATCCATTCCAGACCCTCCGGCCCACCCTTTTTGGGTCATAATCTATCTTTGGGTGCTTTTTTTTTTTTATGGTGTTTAGTCCATTTATTATTTAATTGGCATAAAAAAGCTGTGTATATTTGAGAGAATTCTAGTGGAGTTCGGTGTGAGGTAACATTGTCTCCTATAAGGGGGCCTCCCGGCCTGCCTCTGGTTTATGTTTTACTGCTTTTTAAGTACTGGTCTTGATTAGGAGGCAGCTGCTACTTATGGGCTGGGAGGGGCCACACCTTTTTTTGTCTTGCAGTCACACCCTTCGGGCAAGGAAGTAATCCCAAGTATAAGGAGGGTCTGGAATGGATCTCCAGAAAAACCAATTCTACAGGTGAGTTCTCACAGAATTGTGTTTTTGTCCCCCCACAACTCCTCTATGCAGTGCCGGCATCTTCATACTTACCAATGAGGGAGAACAAGCGATTCCATCACTGGGCAGACTTGGTAGCCTCCATCAATATGGCTTCATGTTCCCTAACACTCCAGGCCAGGCGTGATTAACCCGCTTTGAGACACTTCCCATTTTAATTATTGGAGTGGGGTCATAAACAAAGCTCCATGGACGCCTCCATAAGTAGGCGCCAGTGCAGGAAGATTTAATCACTGGCTCTCCGCCATTGGTAAGTATGAAAATGTCGGAACTGCATGGAGGAGCTGCGGGGGGAGGGGGGGGGGTTGACACAGGACCTGCATAAGGAGCTGCAGATGAGCACAGACTTGTTTCTGCCTGGACAATACCTTTACATTCCTATGTTTCAGTCATTGTAAAAGGCCGTAAGGGTATAATAAATAATTAGATCACAAGCACACCACACAGCATATACATAAAATAAACTGAAGTTATCGAATATGGGTGCAAAATATCCCGAGGTACCCCACCACACTGTACCTCAAAAAATATCCATAATCAGAATTTGGGAAAAATGCACTCCAGGCAGAATTTTTAGTAATGCAAGAAAAGCTGTATTTAGAAAATATACATAACATTAATCAGTGCTGTACAGAGATAGTGCAATATGGTAAATATGTACAATTCTTATCACTATACAGTGTGATACTGGGATATATAACCCATGGAAAAGGATATATCTAAAGGAGACTCCCTGAATGATCATGCAACCGTCGTCAGGATAGTCCTGGCACCTCCAAAAAGATGAAGAAAAATGAAATTATATCGATAATTCTAGCAGTATAGATAAACAGCACTATAATAAGGCAAAAAATTACCATATAGGGCGTAAGGGAGAATGAAGATACCAAGGGTAAGGAGAACACTCTTCATCACCACTAGAACACCCTGCCGCTGCTGGTAAATGATTGACATGAGTAAGGGCCTTAGATTGAAATTGAACATAAATATATAATTATGATGAACACCTAATCTTCCTATGAAAGTTAACATAATTATACAATATTAGGAAGCCAAAGCTAGTGCAGACTCCACAGCCCTGGTAGTTACATAAGTAACCGTCGTTAATCGTTTGTTTCTTGCAATGTTCTCACCCTGTTAAAACAGCCAGATGAGCAGTAACTGATTAGGAACATGCATGACCAGAAAGGCAATTTCTACATCCAGCTAGTCGGGCTGAAGTCCACTTGATGTGAATCCCAGGCAGCATGTGCACGTTTCACTCCTCAGGTGGACTACAACTTGACTGACAAAGGACCCTGGCTTTTATGGCCTAAAACTAGGACCGCATCTTGACTGCATTGCTAAGACATGGTGGTTGTTCCTCAGTAACATCTACTTAGTTTCTTGGGTTTTGTTCCTCTGGCTGTTTTTTACTGGGATCAGCTAAAACTCTGTTTCCTCGTCCCCCGAGGGACTCAGTCACCTGCGCTAATCCTGTTCCAATATCCTCTGCTGCAATGGGCTCAAAGCAGCAAGCAAATCTAAATGGAGTGAATGCCATGGCTGCCTCCCTGCTCGCCTCTAGAGGTGAGGTGATCAAGAGGGTTACACACAGTGGGGCATCCCAATTCAGGATCCCCTATATAAAGGTAGACCAATGCCCCCAAAGTTCTATAGACTTGGGGTGGATGTGGTTGCTCTTCAATTGGACATAATGTGCGAAACAGTCCATAACTAGTACTGTTTAACAGTTCTATTAGTGTCACAATAAATATTGAAAGTTTGTGCAGAAGAAGACGCTAGAAGTGTATTAAACAAAGTTTATAACCCAATGCCATAATCCTGATTCTGTAAAGTATGGCTTCCCGGCATAGAATATGGCATTACTACAAGTGACCAACACTACAGTGCAAGCTCCCTTGCTGTTTTGTAAAGCTGATCTAAAAAAAAAAAACTTTATCCCTCCACTTAATTTCAGGTCCGAGAGTGTTTATCAAAGAGAAATCCACCGCAAGAATCCCCTCACATGCAGCACATGGACAATGGCGATGCCCCTGTCAGTTCACAGCTACAATGGCAACTTAATCTTCTAACTCATTTGGAGTCTATACAAGATGAAGTCACACACAGAATGGATTTTATAGAAAAGGAACTTGATGGTAAGTCCCTATTTGTTTACTATAATGAGCTCTTTCCTATGCCTCCAGGTTGGCACATGTCAGAGATGTGCAGTGAGATGGTATTCTTGCTGTTAGGATGCCAGGGTAGCTAACCATTTATTTTAGGCTGGCTGTTCTGTTCACAGCAACTAATTGAGTATACTAGTTGACCTGAGTGCAGTGATGTGCAAACTGAATGGGATTGTGAAAGTGTTAAAGGGCACCAATTCCCACTGGTCTTGTGAAATACATTTGGTCAAAGCCCCTGCTGATACTACGTTCCTAGGGTGTAGAACTAGATATGGATATTTTCACTTTTCGAATTGTCCTGGAACACTTTTTTTCCTATTGCATGGCCTGCTTCAAGAAGTCCTTACATATGGGATATTCCGCCACAAGGTGGCGCAGTGTACTGCAGAAGAGTTGTGGCTCCTCCCGGTACCCTATAAAAACAGAATCACCAATAGACCTCCCCAGTGTTTCCTCTGTAGTGATACTGCAAAGATAGAAGATGGCTCTCTATATTGCGCAGGTGAGCGGTGCAACCAAACCTGCGGCCCTGCAGGTCTATTTCCACCTGTTTCCGGACCCTCTGTGCCTCCCAGCCTCGGCTGACGGATCGGGTGAAGGTAGAGGAGCACTAGGGTCAGGTGCTCGAGGAGCGCTGCTCCATGCCACCGACCCTGTAACAAAGGGTGGCTGGCCATAGGCTTTATAGTGAGCCTACTGAGGGATGTGGAGATCCTGCCTTGGCTATTGAGGGGGTGAGTGGTGTTTTGGGGACTGGTGTTGCTGGTTTATTTCACCTTGTTTTACCTCTCTTTCCCCTTGTTTCTGGGGATCCCGTCCCCCCCCCCCCCCCCCCCCTCCCTACCATGCCCTGCTCCTGCCACTGGCTTCCCGTTCCCCGCCCCTCGAGGTTCTCGTTCTGGCTCCATTTTGTGTCTGCTGTGTGTCCGGGGCCCCTCTTCCTCCGTGGGCTGCGGCGGTGATCGGTTCTTGAGCCTTTACCATCTGTGGCCTGGTGGCTTGATGATCTTCGGTGTGTGCTGCACGTCCGGTCTCCTTGGTCCGTGAGTCCCCTTCGGGGGTTGCTTATTCCTTTTGGGCATGTGCTGCAGGATGCTTATGTGTTTTTCTTATTGCATGGCACGGCCTGCTTCAGTATTCATAACAGTTGGGTTATTCCGCCACAAGGTGGCGCAGTGTACTGCAGAAGAGCTGTGGCATCTCCCGGCCCCCTATAAAAATGGGATTAACTATAGAGTTCCCAGTGTTTCCTCTGCAGTGAAACTGCGAAGATAGAAGATGACTCTCTATATTGCGCAGGTGAGCGAGGCAACCAAGTCTCTTTCTCTTTCCACCCGTTTCTGGACCCTTTCTGCCTCCCAGCCTTGGCTGACAGATCGGGTGAGGGTAGAAGAGCACTAGGGTCAAGTGCTCCTGGAGCGCTGCTCCAAGCCGCAGACCCTGTAACACAAAGGTTTTATGGTGAGCTTGCTAGGGATGCGGAGTTCCTGTCCTGGCTTCTGAGGGGGTGAGTGTTTTGGCCCGGATACTCGCCACTGTCTTTCGTCTACACCCCCCCCCCCCCCCCGACTTTTGTTTGGGGGGGGGGGCGGGGCGGGTGGTAGCGGCGAGTGGTGGTGTTGTGTATTTTGCTGTTTTATAGTGTGTTTTTTGGTGGTTTTTTAGCCGCTGCGCCGCTTTGTACTGTGCTCCGACGGGTGGCGCTATAACCTGTGGCGTTTTTGCTTAGTCATGGCGCCGGCGGGGTCACATGGGCGCCGTTTTCACGCTCTTGGGGGGGGGGGGGGATGACGCGTATCGCGCCGTCCCCCCGCCCCCCCCCTCCCCCCGCGGCCCGCCCCTCGAGGTACCTCTGCCGGTGCCATTTTGGATTAGCTGCACGTCTGGATTTCGCCCTTTCTGGCTGCAGCGTGGTATCCTCCAGTGTCTCACTTCATCTAGCGGTCTGTGGCTGGTGACCCTGCGGTGTCCTTGGTCCGTGAGTCCCCCTTGGGTTTTTTTTTATTGGTCTCGTGAGGCATGTGTTGCGGGATGCTCATGTGTCGTTTTTTACTTATGTCTTTTAGGCGGGATACCAGTGGGTTGTGGTTCTCCCGGCTCCACTCCTTCCTCCCCCCTCATCCCCCCCTTTACTGACTTCTGGGGGTATCCCGTGGGAGGGCATCCCGGGTGGCTTTTTGTATTGGCCTTTACCCAGCGCTGGCCTATTGTGCCTGTGTTAATCACCATATGGAGGCTTCTGGGGATAATGTGCTTGGAGGTCCTTCGGGGCAATCCCGGCTGTGTACCGTATGTGGGGTATCCTCTGTGAGTCAGTGTCGTGGTGTGCGTGCCGTGCGCCCAAAGTGTCCTTGCACTCCAGTCTGGGCTGCCCGCTTCGTTCCCAGCTCTGCGCCCACCACGGCATCACCCCCCCCCCCCTCCCCCGCGCCTGCATTTAGCCCCCAGTGAGGGGGATACTAGCAGGGGGTCACAGTCTGATCTGGCGCTGCGTGTGGCCAGCATTGAAAGGCAGCTTGCCAGGCCTGTTCCACGTAAGGCCTCTAGCAAGAAGCGGCACCTGGCTCCCACGCCTGTCTGGGTTACTGAGCATGAGGAAATTGATCTTTTTGATGACCGTTACTCCCTAGAGGAGGGGGAGCCTTTACCGGGCTCTGATTGCTCTGGGGACCAGCAGGTGGGCTGCGACCGTGATCCTGAGTCTTAGGATTCCTGGTTCCCTGAGGACACTGCTAATCTGTTGTCTCACATTTTTGAAATCTTGCACATTGTCCTCCCTGAGGTGGCTAAGAGAAAACAGGGTGAGCTTTTTCGTCCTGTTAAGCAGCGTCTGGAGTTCCCTGAGCAGAGTCATTTCACTAATTTGGTTCTCAAGGAGTGGGAACATCCTAGCATATTGCCCACCACGGTGCCCAAAGGGTTGGATAAGAAATACCCCTTTTCCTGCTGACCTGGTTAAGCGATGGTCAGGTGTCCCCCCCCCCCCCCCCACCCCGAGGTGGAGGCTCCCATTCTAGGGCTGTCCAACACCTCAGTCATGCCTTCCCCTGACACTACTACACTGCGGGACACCGAGGACTGGCTTATGGATCAACTGGCCTGCCATGCTTTTACATTTGTGGCGGCCTGGACTGTTTCCGGCCTGTGCCTCTGCCATAACAGCTATTGCTCTTAAGACACAGATCAATCGTCTCCTTGATGGCGCTACAGCGGGTAGGGAGGTGCATAGGGCCCTCTTGGTTTGCTCTGAATTTGTTGCCTTTATCCTTACTGCCATGGATGATGTGGTACGGCTGAGTGGTAGGGCCTCTGCCCTTTTGGTGGCTATGCGCCGCTCTGGTTGCGTCAGTGGGCAGCTGACACTGCTGCTAAGAAGGCTCTCACTGGGCTACCCTTTACGGGGCTGCGGCTCTTTGGTGAGCGTCTGGATGTTTTAGCCAAGGATGGTAGGCTGCCTCAACGGAGGAGGCAACCTCGGCCTTTTCGGGGGTCCTCTTCCCTCCCCTCCTTTCGTGCTCCCAGAGGAGGTCGTGGGTCCCTCTTCTCGGTTACCGCAGGGACTCTTGGGGCCGTGGCAGATCCCGTGGTCGTCCCGGCCTTTCCTGGGGTCCCAAGCCCAAACCTTCTCCAAGCCCCCTTAGGCATGAGGAGGCGCCCTCACCCATCCGGGTGGGGGGACGGCTTCGGCTCTTTGCTCACGTCTGGAGTCTACGTGTCTCAGACTGGTGGATTCTGCCCCCATGCGTCACCAGATGCCAGTCTGACCGGTTGGGGGGGCTTTTGGTCTCTGCAGTTCCAGGGTCAGTGGGGCCCCCAGGGGGCCCATGCTCCCATCAATGTTCTGGAACTGCAGGCGATCAGGTTGGTTCTCTCTCAACTGACCACACACCTTCGGGGTCGAGCTGTTCAGATCTGCTCGGACAACCAGACGGCAGTTGCGTACATCAATCAGCGGGGGACTCGGAGCAAGCGAGCCCTCAAGGAAGTGTCCCTGATACTGTCTTGGGCGGAGGACAATGTACCATGCATCTCGGCGATCTACATTACCGGGGTGGAGAACCAGGAGGCAGACTCCCTGAGCAGAGGGATGGCTGGGGGAATGGTCCCTCAGTGCCAAGGTATTTCGCTCCCTGTGTCACCAGTGGGGTCAGCCGGATGTGGACCTGTTTGCGTCCCGCCACAATCGCAAGCTTCCAAGGTTGGTCTCCCTGTCTCAGGATCCTCTGGCCTTCGCCATAGACGCGCTTGCGATTCCTTGGACAGAGTTTCGGCTCCTTTATGCATTCCCTCCATTTCCTCTGCTGGGCAGGGTGCTGCGCAAGATAGCCCAGGAGGGGGTACCAGCCATTCTGGTGGCCCCCTGTTAGCCAAGGAGGGTGTGGTTCGCAGACGTTGTGCAGTTGGCAGTAGATCGGTACATTTTGCCCAAGGATCCAGATCTTCTCACTCAGGGACAGCTGCGCCATCCCAATTTACAAACACTGGCTTTAACGGCTTGGCTGCTGAAACCTCCATCTTAATGGACAAGGGGTTGCCGGGCCTTCAACTTAGTACACTCAAGGGACAGGTGTCAGCTCTGGCAATTTTTTTCCAAAGATCCTTTGCCAATCACGGCTGGTTAAGTTGCTCATGTGCTTCCGTCACGTAAACCCTTGCTTCCGGTTTGGGACTTAAATTTGGTGTTGTCTGCTCTGCAAGGTCCTCCCTTTGAACCTATCCGTGGGGCTGCGTTGCCCATTCTGACTCTTAAGGTAGCCTTTTTGGTGGCTATTACTTCTGTCAGGCGGGTTTCTGAGCTGGCGGCGCTTTCCATTAACCCTCATTTTGAGCGGCATCAGGATAAGGTGGTGTTTCGGCTTAAGCCAGATTTCTTGCCCAAGGTTGTGTCTGCCTTTCATCTCAATCAGGACATTCTCACCTTCTTTGTGTCCTAACCCTGCTAATTCCAAGGAACGGACCCTTCATTCTCTGGATGTTGTCAGGGCTCTGAAGTTTTATTTGGTAGCTACTTTTAGGAAATCTGATGCTCTTTTTGTTCTTCCTGATGGACCTAGGAAGGGTTTGCCTCCGGCTAAATCTACTATCAGCAAGTGGATACGTCAGGCGGTGGTACATGCCTATTCTGCTAAAGGGAAGGTTCCTCCTTTTTGGATTACTGCTCATTCCACTCGTGCTGTTGGTGCTTCTTGGGCTTTTCCGCACCAATCTTGTGTTGAACAAGTTTGTAAGGCTGCTACTTGGTCTTCTGTTCATACTTTTTCAAAGTTTTACAAGGTTGACGTTAAGGCCTCAGCTGATGCTGCCTTTGGTCGCAAGGTACTTCAGTCGGTGGTGGTTTGAACTGCCTGCTGCTACTTTTTGGGGATCCCACCCTACCTTACAGACAATGCTGTTGGATGTCCCATACGTAAGGACTTCTTGAAGCAGGCCGTGCCATGCACTAGGAAAAATACAATTCTGTGAGTACTCACCTGTAGAATTGTTTTTACTATGCATGGCACGGCCTGCTTCACCCCACCCTTGTTAGTTATTCTTGGTTGCCTCTTTATGGTGATTGTTCCAAGTTAGTTGGGGTTTTTTACCTTTTTTTTTTACCTTTTTTATCTCCTGGCTTCTTGTATAACTGCTTGTCAACACTGGAGAGGTCTATTGGTGATCCTGTTTTTATAGGGTACCGGGAGGAGCCACAACTCTTCTGCAGTACACTGCGCCACCTTGTGGCAGAATATCCCATTCGTAAGGACTTCTTGAAGCAGGCCGTCCCATGCATAGTAAAAGCAATTCTACAGGTGAGTACTCGCAGAATTGTATTTTTTTTCTTTGCACTGTACCTTGGTGTGAGATGGCAATGACAATGAATGGAGAAGGGTGGAGCTTTACAGCTAAAACAAGCGCCATTATCTTGGACTATTGTAATATACAGTTGGGGCCCCCAGAAAGGTCCCTATGGGGCAAAATATGCGTCCGCACACCCACAGAGGATAATATCAAAAATTAAATTTTATTAGAAAATTGTATGAATCACATATATATAATAGGTCCACACACATACAATTGACAAACATTTAAAACAGATAAAACATGAAATGCTGGCGGAAAAGGTCGGCTAGGTAATAAGGCTCTATTATAATTTTAAATTATCTGTATGGTAATAACAAAGCTAGAATGTCATATAGGTCGCCCCAAGAAAAATAAATAAACCATCAAGTAAGCTTGATGTGACCAATATCTACAATAAAGTGGTAAAGCGTGGGGTCATAACCCCTACGTTAGAAAAATATATAAAGTGCAGCTGTGCCATAAATTAATAGAAAAATAAATACATAAAGACATAAAAAAGTGAAGATATATCAAAATAAATTAAATTGAACTAGAATCCAAAGTGCTCCCCAACAAAAGATTAAAGTGCTAAGTGCAAACCCACTATCATATCATAACCCATGTAAAAACGTGCTCCAAAGGATGACATTAATGAAGATAATGCAAAAGAAGTGCACAAAAGTATAACGGCGTGCGCGACTAATCAAAAACAATGAATCATAAACTACAACATCACCAGTATAACTGAGAGCTCAGCACCGACGCCCGCACAGCCCAGCAACACCGACGCGTTGCGTGGTCTCCGATAGTAACCACTTCGTCAGGGTGTACACCCTGACGAAGTGGTTACATTGGACCATTCCTATTTGAGAGTGGGGGCTTTCCGCGCCCAGCACCCCTTTTTGTATTTTCATTTATCATTATTTACAGTGGTGCGGGTTGTTTTTCTTTAATCTTCCTATTATCTTGGACTAGAGCATTATTATTATGATTATTAGGATCAGAGCAGTGGAAGTTAGCAAAAGGTACTCTTCATGGGGGGAGCAATTCAGGGAATGCTAATTAGAAATGTGGGTTTTGGTACGCTTTAAGTATTGGTATGACTCTGAATTGGCTTGCCGACATGCCACATGCAGCCAGTATTTAGGAACAAATGAAAATTAAAGTTTTGAAAACTTTATAAAAAAAGTATATCTATACACTCGCAGATCTCCCTGGCAGAGAAAATAAATAGCGTCTGGCATGGTGTCGTATACTTGCCCTTTTATGTTCTTAAGTCTATATAGTTGTAAATGCTTCAGTGTCCTTTTTTTTTGTTATTTTACAGTCCTAGAAAGCTTCTTGGATTACACAGGTGAGCTTGAGCCCCCTGAACCGCTTGCTCGACTTCCACAATTGAAACACCGAATCAAGCAGCTTCTTATGGACCTTGGCAAAGTAGAGCAAATTGCTCTTGGTTCAACATGAAGAGACTGGAACTGAGAAAAACTGATCGAAGATGAGGAAAAACAAGGCCCCCAGCACTGCGGAGCCTTGAGTAGCATGGAGCCTGCATGTGCTGAGGATGGAGGATGTGAAATGCTCTCACTGCAAGGAGAGCTGGATGTTGATACTGATATCGGGCTAGGAATCCTACTCGAATGTAGTAATGAGGCTTTTTTTTTTTTTTTTTTTGCCGTAATTCTCTTGGTTATGTTACTTATTCTGTTGGCTCTCGTTTGAGATTTTCCTATAAATTATCTTCATTTGTGCTCACTTAAAAGATTTTTACTGAGCTTAAATTGTCCTATTCAGAGGAAATCTCTGCATAATGCCTAACAATGTCATTAAACGTCTGTCATGCAGATTTCATGAGGTGGGAATGGCCAATCATTGTTAATGTGCACGTTGGAGAGAGGTCATGGTAAAATAGGTCCTTAGTAGACTAACTTCAAAAAGTGGTTGATGTTTGGAAACACATGTCCAGTGTTTGTTCTCTTGAGCTTGTATGGGACCGTTCCTCTTTACACTACAGATGCTGGCCCTACATTGGGGTACTTGGCCTAGCAATTTTCAGCAAACTTTGTAGACGATGCTGACCTATCAGACACCTTCATACTACATACATAGCTCTGGTAAGCCAGCTTGTTGGTAAATGGGCAGCATTCATCCTCTCTGCATTCCTGTTAACCATCCACTTAAATATGGATTCTGTGTATTTCTCCCCTTAATGTTTTTGTTATATTCATGTGTGGCAAACACTGTGCAAACGCAATGGAATAATGGAGTTCTTATTAACACAACCATGCTGGGTCTAGTATTGAGGTTTTTGCTGACAGATTTTCAGACATGATTTGAATCCCCCCTGGGGTGCGAATTCTGATTCCCCTTCATAGAAACTATCTTGAATTGCAAGTTCCTGTTTAGAATGCCATTTTGTGTGCGTTTTACAGTGTGCGTTAGTAATGGTACACAGGTCTTCCTGTGCCTGTTGTGCAAAAACTTTGACAACAAACCTAGTAAAAATGACAATCCACACACAAGCACATTCAAAAAACATTGTATCATTTAGTTTAAATGTTAAAAAAAATGTTTTAGCTGAAATTCTGCTAAAAATGAAAAAAGTGTTGCCCTTGTGACCAAATGCTTCGTCACAACTAGCTTTGAGGCTGCGCTCTCTATAGGAAATGTGTCACAGAGATAACAATCCAAGTTAATGAGGATAACTGGGATGTGAGTTTTTCTCTGGGATTTTTGATCTATGCTGGATTACAGTGGTTAACTGGTTCTGGGATCCAGCCTTAGACGTGTAGGGTTTGATCAAACATGCATTTAGATGATTGACGGGTACCCAAAATGTTGTTATAATGGCTATTCTATTATAAAGTACAAAACTACCTTCAGAATAGACATATATAAGTGAGAGGCACTATGTATATGTCTATTCTGAAGGTAGTTTTGTACTTTATAATAGAATAGCCATTATAACAACATTTTGGGTACCCGTCAATCATCTAAATGCATGTTTGATCAAACCCTACACGTCTAAGGCTGGATCCCAGAACCAGTTAACCACTGTAATCCAGCATAGATCAAAAATCCCAGAGAAAAACTCACATCCCAGTTATCCTCATTAACTTGGATTGTTATCTCTGTGACACATTTCCTATAGAGAGCGCAACCTCAAAGCTAGTTGTGACGAAGCATTTGGTCACAAGGGCAACACTTTTTTCTTACCCAATTATATAGGCTCACGGTCGCTTATACCCCCAGGTTGCAGCACTCAAAACACCAGTCCGTACCCCAGCGCTTAATATTATCCTTATTGTTTCCATCTGCTAAAAATGAATTCCCTGATCATTCACACACTGCAGGGTGCCTGTAGATGTACCTGCTTCTTTCCAGCATTGTCTTATCTAGACCCATTGCGGATAGTATTTAGCAGCTCGGCTCTCCACTTTACCTGTCTGTCCTTATTTATGTCAATTGGTATAAACCAGGAAAATAAAAGGATTCAAATGGTTATGCATCTACCTCCATTTTAGTTCCTTCACTTTGACCTGGGCTTCAATATACTGCAGATGATGCTTGTATAATCGCATTTTCACCTGGAATTTGAAAATAACAAACCTTTCCTTGCTGTTAAGGGTATGTAATGTAAGCTCTTTGGCAGGTCTGGTAATTTTAAAATCTTAAGATTCCAGGACTTGCTCCTGGCTTTTCCCTGTAGCATCCCAAATCGGGATGCCCTGTGGGCAAGAAACAAAACCCAGGATAGTCAAAAACCCAAGTTTTGTTGTTGTTTAATGATGATATCCTGGAGTGTGCATTGCCAGCTTCAGGAACACAGCAATTAGCTGGAGAGCTTGACTCCTTAATAGCAACATGGAGACCAGTGCAAGGTACATTTGTGCTTTCCTCCTATTATGATCATGGAGTTCAGTTGAGGGGAAAATAAAGTTAATCCATCTTGCCTCCTTTGTGGCACGTATTCTGCTATAAATTGACAGATGCACTTGTATTACATTTTTCTTTTTCTGTTAGAAATGTCATCAATAAAGCACTTAAATTGATTGTGCCCCACCTGTACTCCTAACAGATGCTGATACGGCCTAATTACTGAAGCATAGATTTGTTTTCTATTTCAGTGTATTCACTTTGCTTTACAGTTGTATTAAAGGTGACACACATGCCTTCTTTGACCCAGCGCCACATTAATCCACCCTGGCATCTTTAGGTCTGTAGGGACTATAATGCAACAATTCAGTTCCAGCAATACCTATTATTACATCCAATCTTTAATGAAATCAACTTAAGATTTACATATATTGCCATGTTAAAAATCAATTTTCATATATTGGTTTTAATATGAGCTGTTTGTCTTTTTCTAATTAAAGTGGACCAACACCCAGGATTTTGACTATCCTGGGTGTTGGTCCACTTAGGTGGGGCACCCCGATCGGGGGTGCCCCGCTGTGTGAAACCCCCCCCGATCGCCGCAAAAACTCACCTCTCCCCGCTCCCACGTGACCTCGTCCGGCCAATGACAGCGCTCAGAGCAGCTCTGGTATGCGCGTCCAAAGCCGCTTGGACGCGCATAGCAGAGCGCTGTCATTGGCTGCGTCTCTCGCTTCCCTCTAACAGGGAGCGCGCCTGCCATTCACAAAACGGCCGGCGCGGGAGCGCGCCCTGCTAGAGGGAAGCGAGAGACGCGGCCGCGTCTCGCGCATGCGCCGTTGGATCGCCGGTAAGGTGAGGATTGTGGGCCTCCTGGGGGGTTCCTCCCCGCGGGACATCCTGATTTCGGATGCCCCGCGGGGAGGGATCTGATCGGTCCGGGAATCTTATAGATTTCCGGGCCGATCCCCCCTGGGTGTTGGTCCACTTTAAGTGAGCACATATTATAACCATGCATTTTTTTTATTAATATTAAGTTGTAAATTTCAAGATTCAGTATCTTCTATTTAGGCTTCCCTGTGAATAGAATATATTTTTATTAATTTTCAATTAACTTGATCTGATTTACTTCCATTTGATAGGCCTCCTTGCATTTTGATTTATACATTTTACTCCTTATCAATTTCATCTGTGGTTGCTCTTTTGCACACATGTAATACTTATTATACATGTAATTATTATTAAAGTGGACCAACACCCAGGGGATATCGGCCCGGAAATCTATAAGATTCCCGGACCGTTCAGATCCCTCCCGGACCAATCACAGCGCTCAGAGCCGCTGTGGTATGCGCGTCCAAGGCCGCCTGGACGCGCATACCAGCTCAGCTGGCTCTGAACGCTGGAGGCCGCGTCTCGCGCTTCCCTCTAGCAGGGCGCGCACCCGCGCCGGCTGTTTGTGAATGGCCGGTGCAGGCGCGCTCCCCGTTAGAGGGAAGCGCGAGACGCGGCCTCCAGCGCTCAGAGCCAGCTGAGCTGGTATGCGCGTCCAGGCGGCCTTGGACGCGCATACCACAGCGGCTCTGAGCGCTGTGATTGGCTGGAGCGGTCACGTGGGAGCGGGGAGAGGTGAGTTTTCTGGGGGGTTTCAGACAGCGGGGTGCCCCACTGAAGTGGACCAAAACCCAGGATAGTCAAAATCCTGGGTGTTGGTCCACTTTAAACCACTGTATTAGATTTTGCTTCTCTGTTGCCCTATTCTGCCATCACGATCTCCCACCTGAGCTGGCAGCGTCTCTGGTTTCCCTGACACTGCCGCGCTACCAAGGCCTCACCTTATTGGTGTAGTGCTGCCCTATTTCAGCTTCGGGGTTGTTGCATACACGCACCGCCGCTGGGATTTGGCTGGGGCGGAATGTGGGACAGCACAGATGCAAGTTGCGCTATTTAAACTACTTTTCTACACATGTAGTCTGTCTTTGACTAAGGATCAGGATATGTGTATCTCAAACGTGTGAGAGACTTGTTCTATTGTTCCTGTCATAGTGGTGCTGATTTTACCACTGCAGTACCTGGATCTTTTTAAGTGAATTTCAAGATTGGATGTTTTTATGGTTATTGCTGGCTCTGAATTGGCAGTGAACGATTGTGGAATCTTAGGCCAAGCAGCCCCATTTTTCAAGTTCAGAAGATTGATGCACAATTAACTGTTTGTAAAAGACCCTTATGCACCTACTGCTTACCCATAAGCCCAGAATTAAGGAGCCTTTTGCCCCATGGAGCACTGAATGACCATAGCCAGGAATTGGCACACTGCAAAAAAGAAAACTGCAGCCTAAAAAGGATTATGTAAAAACACATTTTCTGAAGTTTCATCCTGGTGAGCTGCTGAATTAAGTGGTTGTAGAGATCCAGCCTTTCGTGTAACCCTGCAATTTATATATCAAGAACCACGTGTTTATTTTTTGGTGAAAAGTGGACATATCCAAAGCTTCAGGGAGCAGCTATCCTCCCCTGCGCACACACAATCATCAGTATGTCCCAGTGTTAACCAAGGGGTTATACTTAAACAACCCTTTTATTCAGCAGCATACCAGGATGAATCATGTGTGTAGCGATAACCCTTATCGCCGGAGGGCTTCACCGCCCGAGACGTCCTTTTCCCAATCGTAAGAGGTGCTGCTGGAATCCCAGAGTCGTCCGTGAGGAAACAGGAACAGCCCTTACAAGGGCTAGTGAATTGTAATATAGCGTTTCCCCCAATAAGAGACAGAACTTCAGTGTTGAGGGTGAAGGTGAAGTGTCTTTATTAGTGCCACTCTAGGCCTTATATACACAAGTCTCCATTGCATGACACACACACCGACCAATAGCAGCAGGGCACACAATCCCTCAACTCTGCCGGTGACGCAATCAGCAATTCAATAGACGTCTGTAATACACTCAATCCGAACAATGCCATTGTCTGTGACGTAATCAATCAATACAATGGCAGTCAGAACAATGAATAACGTAATCAATCAATACAATGGCAGTCAGAACAATGAATAACGTAATCAGTCAATACACTGGCAGTCTGTAACATGCTTAAGAAAAGGAAAGTAATGAACCTGTGTAAAGTCCAAAGGGCATAGAGTCTGTCACAATGTGCATGTCAGGTAAACAAAAACAACAATTTGATTTTCAGCTTTGCCTGGACAATCCTTTCAATGAATGGCAGCCTTTCAGGGCTGCAACGGATCTCTTTCTCTACTGATACATATCTAAATGATTACCTAATGTAAGTACAGTAGCATGAACCTGCTACCAAATTATTTAATCAATTATAAAAAACATTTGGCCAGTGGTTAGGCGCCTTTTAATTTTCTCCATTTGTCCTTCAGGGCCGCCCCAGAGCGAGCTTCTTCCCCTATAGGGGAAACGCAACTGGAACAAGTTTAAAAGCTCCACCCCTTTCCCAAAGTATTGTTTAAACCCTAGGAGGCGGACTGCTTGAACATTGGCCAGTTTATGGTATTCTACTCCCACAGGACAGTATATAGGGGTCTGCTTGAGCACCACATCGCTGGTCAGGACACGGGGACTGCTAGAGTTCGGGGAAGGTAGTTTACTGCAACTGCATCTCTGGAGGGTGCAGAGCCTTTCAGGTGCCATCCGTGGCACCTTCCGGGCTGGTCACTTCTTCCCAGAACCACATTCCAGACGCACTTCCTGAGCAGACACTCAGGTCATAGTGAATGGTGTTCTTTTCCAGCATAAAATGGTGAGGTGTATATTTTCTGCTGTTTTGGCAAGATACGTGGGTTAAAGTGGACCAACACCCAGGATTTTGACTATCCTGGGTCTTGGTCCACTCCGATCGGGGTGCCCCGCTGTGTGAAACCTCCCCGAACCCCCCCAAAAACTCACCTCTCCACGCTCCCAGCGCCGACGGACAAGCCGCGGACAAGCGGCTCCTCCGCCGCCGCCTCCCGCGTGTCACTCTTGACGCGCACGTGCCCGCGCCGGACATTCACAGACGGCCGGCGCGCGTGCGCACGTCTAGAGGGGCGCGAGGGAGGCGGCGGCGGAGGTAAGGAGTTTGGGGTGTTTGGGGGGGGTTTCACCCCGCGGGACATCCCGATCTCGGATGTCCCGCGGGGAGGGAGGTGATCGGCCCAGGAATCTTATAGATTCCCGGGCCGATCACCCGTGGGTGTTGGTCCACTTTAAGAGCCCATTGTATGTATCTGACACCCTCAGAGTTTCAGTAATTGGTATTCCTTTTCTTTTAGCCTCCTCCATCTAAAAAGAGAGGATAAAACCCCTCCCAAGTTCCTGGAATAGAGCCTTCTGTAAGGCTTGCTTAGAACATTAGATGGAAAACAAAGCAGCCAGTTGCTTACTATACAGATTATGGGCAATATGCAGGTTGACATAGCCTCTACCCTAGAGATCTGTAGGTCTACTATCAGGACTGGGGTGTCTTCTTCCAGGGTATAACTAGTGATGTTCCCACTAACCCTGTGCGGGTCTGTTTCCCTATACCTAGTCCCTCTTCCCTATCGATAACCACTGAAGCAGTGGATAGTGAGGGATTAGTTTCCTCGGATGAAGATTTTCTTAATATAAACTTTAGGGGAGGATCCAATGTCGCAACTGACCCCAGAGGTTCAAGCAGTAAGATTTCAGAAGAAACTTCTGGAGGACGTTTATGATAATATGCAGGTTCCCACAGACAAAAACCCTTTATCTGCCCAAGATTCTTTATATCGTAAATTAATGATTATGAAAGGTAAAGCCTTTACAGTTCATTCTGTCCTCCTTTTTCATGATTGGTTAATTAAAGAGGAAATCCCCTTTTAATAAAAGAAGAGTCTAATATTTGGCCCAAGTGTCCTAAATTTGATGCCTCCCTGGCTAAGGGGTCATGATCTGCTGACCTTAATTTTGAGGACTTGGGATGATTACAAGATCCTATAGGTCGCTGCCCAGCGGGAATCCTTGGAAGTGCATGGGAAGCTGCAGCCTTTGCCTTTAAACCCATGATGGCTTTAGATTGTGTTGCTAGAAACCTTAAAGGAGCACTATCACGAAATTGTGTAATATTAAAAACCTATTTAAACATGTTGGCTATTGAAAGGAGGGGGTCACTTATACACCCAAACTGAATAAAACTTGCTTGTAGTTTTCTTATTCTGGTAGGAATCAAATCCAGGGGTGACAGGTTTAGTCTATGAGGGGTGACAGAGCCTGTCACCCGATTTCCTCTTCCTTCCATTTAAAAAAATTAAAAGCAAGCCTGGCTGGATATTTCTTGATGATGGGTGTATAAGTGACCTCTCCTCCCGCCATCCAGCATATTTATATGGATTTGTATTATTGTGTCAGTTTTTTTGCGATAGTGCTCCTTTAAGGTCTGGCTTTCCAACCTCGGGTTATATAGAAAAAGACACACCCAGGCAGACTCCCCTTGACATGTTGCCTTCCATGTTTAGAGCCATTTCCTTTTTAGAGGATGCTGTGGCAGTTAGAGCTAGCGCTAAGGCCACTGGCTTTATCAACTGTGCCAGAAAAGCCATCTGGCTAAAAAACCTGGCTCGGGGATTTGCCCTCCAAACCAGACTTTGTGGCATCCCATTTGAGGGGGGAATTGATACTCGGTCCGGAACTCAAAACCATTCTTCTAGGTCTTCTGAAAGCATTTAAAAGTTTCCTTCAAGAAGCAAACTATTTAGAAACAAGACCATTGTCAATCCTAGATCCTCACAACCCCTCCCCTCTACTAGGCAACCTAAGCACTGGTGGCAGGACAAGTGTGGTCGTAAACCCAACCTATCTGTGCACCTCTCACCCAATTTGATAGACCTTGGTCCTGACACAGAGATACTTGTGGAGGGCAGACTAACTTTTTCAGGATGCCAAGCGGTCAGTTACACAGAACCAGTTCATCTGGGACCTAGTTGCCACGGGTTATCAGCTGGAATTTTCCCAAAGACCCCTGGAGAAATTTATGCTTACCAGGCTTCCTCACGATACAGAAAGGAGGTTATCCTTCCCACTTTTTTATCTCAGAACTTTGGCAAAAGAGTCATAGTCCCAGTCCAACTCTCTTGTCAGGAAAGTTAATTCCATTTCACATCTTTTTAGTCTTAAAACCATCCAGAGCCCACCGTGTGATTTTAAATCTAAAGGATCCAAACTTGTACATAACTTGCAAAAGATTTTGGATGGGAGTCTATTTTCACCATCAAGAATCTCTTGGCCCAGGACGATTGGATGATTAGTATCTATCTCCAAGATGCATATTTACACATACCAATTTGGCATTTCTTCAGCACCCAGATTTTTTACAAAAATCTTGGTGGAAGTGATGTGTACCCTAAGATCTCAGAAAATTCCAGTCTTTCCATATCTGGATGACGTTCTGGTGACTAGGAGGTCACAGTCTTTAAAAAAAAAAAAACCTCAGCCAGATAATGTCACTGCTGCAGAGTCTGGGTTGGAATAAAAACAAGTCAGTTCTGTTACTATCCAGAACCTTCCCTCAGCGGATGATATTTCTTCCAACCGAAAAGCAGGAAAAACTAATCGGAGAAGTTCCGATCTTCATTGGGGAGCATCAGGTCTCCTTCAGAAGGATCTTATCAACCTTTGGGTTTATGACCACCAGTATCTTGGCCATCACATGGGCACAGCTACACTCCAAGCCACTACAGGATTTTCTACTTCAGACTTGGGATCACTCGCCAGATTCTCTGGAGCAGACCACCACCCTAGCAAGGGGAATCAAGAACTCTCTCTGGTGGTGGATAGATCCTTCAATTGTGCAGACAGGATGCCTGTAGAGACAGACAAATTCTATAGTTATCACCATGGATGTCAGCCTAGGTGCGCTCCCGACTCCCAACCACTCTCTCCACATCCAGGGGATCAGGTCCAGAGAATTGAGACACAGATCCTCAAATTTCAGAGAGCTCAAAGTGGTACAACGTGACGACCGTAGCTTATTTAAATCGTCAAGGGGGCACCAGATCAGAAGCCTTACAGTCCCTTGCACTGTCTTTTCTGGGGCCTCTGGATCAGATTCCTGTCAGCAGTCCACTTTAAAGGATCTCTAAACTCAGTAATGGATTTTCTAAGCAGGACAGATCTATCAAATGTTGGTAAGCAGGTGGGGCAAACCAGAGATGGATCTCTTCGCCTCCGCAACAAATTCAAAATGGCATCACTATTTCTCGAGTCGGGGGGCAGGGCCCTGGGAGTAGACTTGGGAGATTTCAACTCGCCTATGCATTCCCTCTACCACCGGTGCTTCACAAAATAGCTTTGGAACAAAGACGAGTTATATTAATCTCACCAGCCTGGCCAAGAAGCTGGTTCCTGACTCTTAACAGCAATGGCACAAGACGACCCATGGGAACTACCTCTAATCCCAGACCTACTAACTCTGGTGCTTCACCCGAATCTCCAGAAAAAGGGACACCGTTGCGAAGGTACTTAAAATTCCTACAAGAGGGCTTTGAGCAAGGGTTGGCAGTAAGTACCCTAAAACCCAGGCCTCGGCCTTATCGGTCTTCCTAGACAGAGGACTATGCAATCACTCTTTGGTGAACAGATTCTTTATTTCTATAGCATGGAAGAAACCTATACTTCATAACCGTTGTCCTTTCTGGGACTTTGACCTGGTCCTCAAAGGGTTAGCCTAACCTCCCTTTGTACCCCTAGATGGGGCTTCAGACAAGATCCTTACAATCAAAACAGGACTTCTGGCCCTAACTTCAGCCAGGAGGGTTAGTGACCTACAGGCTTTAACTGAGAGCCTTATTGCACCATCTCCTAGATAGAATCATTCCTAGGCCTGATACCTGCCTAAGATGTCCTCTACTTTTCTCCATTACCAAGACATAACCATTTCTTATTACCAGACCCAGATAATCTGGTAGAATCCGCACAAGCCATTGATGATCGCAGATGCCTCATTTCCTGCCTTACATCAGAGCCACTCTACTAGAGCAGTCTCCACATAGTGGGTGGAGAAGTCAGGGGCTTCAATTGAGGAAATTTGCACGACAGCCACGTGGTCATCTCCCCACACCTTCCTCAAACACTACAGGCTAGATTTATTATATGACAAAGACCAGGCCTTCGATCAAAGGGTCTCACAGGCAGTTTCCCATCCCTAACTCTAAAGTACTTCCTTATCCTCTCTGTGGCCGTCCTGAAGGACGAAGGGAGAAAATCCCTGTTAGTCTTACCGGTAACTGTATTTCTACAGTCCCTTATAACCCCCCCCCCATACCTTAGGTCCTATAGTTCACCACCAATTAATACATGTTTAATACTGAGGACTGGGGAAGGGGCGTGTCTTTTAAACTTGTTCCTTTTGTGTCCTCTATAAGGGGAGGAGCTCGCTCTCTCTGTAGCAGTCCTGAAGGAAATTTCCTGAAGGAAATACCAGTACTAGTAAGACTAATAGTAAGACTAACAGGGATTTTTCTACCCCAATATACATTATAATGATATTCAATAACAAAAAATTATGTGGATATAATTATGTAGTGGAAACAATGACACTCCCCTGGCCCCTTCAAGTAGTGGGCCAGAGGACACCTCTTGGGGCACCCTGAGTTGCTGGGGGGGGGAGACATGTCTGCTCCTAATTTCTAATGTTGGGCTCACTGATGGTGTCAAAGGGTAAGTGAGGTTAACCAGGGCCCTTCTTGGCATAGAGCTGCAAGAGAGGGTTTAGATCTGTTTTAAAGGGGCCCAACACATATTTTATGTAAAAGTAATGTCCACTCAGGACAGGAATCCTGATCACCAGGGTCCCTCTTGAATAACCCCCCTGCTGGCCTCCTAAATTTTACCCTAATCCGGGTTCCTCTGGCAAAATGTGGCACACCGGGTTAAGCCAGGAGAACACTGATTAAGGTAAGATTTACAAAGCTTCCATGGGGTTAATTGTGGGGGGGGGGGGGGGAGGATTCACAAGCACCACAGCTAAATATAGTGCGATCGATTGCTGTAGGTTCATGGAAATCTATGAATTAATTTATTTACACACCCCTGGGGCTGTCCTCTAAGGTTCTGATATTTGTTGGATCCCCTTTTCGTTGTAGGAATGATCTAAGTGACTCAAGTAACGGGGCATTTTATAGCAAAAACAAGAGATCTACTAGTCCTTGTGGTAGGGGCTTTAGTAATCCATGAGCCAGATTTCTCTTCCGGGTTTCCAGATGCTGAGTGCCAATTCTGGGTCCAGTTTCTTTGGGGAGCAGGGGGAAGGTAAGAAAAAGGGGGTTTGCAGGGTAGCATCAACATTATGGATTTTAGATCGCTTTAACTTTTCTGCCTACAACAGCTGCTTTAAACACATTTATTTTTAGGAATTCTTAACAAGTCTGCTGACCACCACAATGGTAGTGTTAGAAGTCCTGATTCTGTAGGGTCCACAAAACTATGGGTGACAGACCATCTTGGAGTTCAGGGCCTCTCTTTGCTGGTTTAAGAGACACTGAGGAGGTTGGCATCACACAGCAATTCCAAACTCTGGTCTGTGAGCAACGTGTGGAGCCCTATTGTCTTGAAGAGAGCAGCTATGGTAGAAAAAGACTATGCAGCAAGGTGGTAGCTGTGGACTAATTAGACATAACCTTCAGCGGTAAATAATACTTTCAGGTCATGTAATCTCTGGCCCCATACAGATGGCATGAATCCTGCCAAATGAGCAGCACAAGGCTCCTGTGGTCTGATGACAGTTATAGGAGCAAGGAGGACAGCCTCAAGTGATCCATTCTGGAGATGTAATAAATGACAGGTAAGAAAATAAGACCACTGGTTCGGGATGTCCTCTTAATTGAGAAGCTGTGTGCATCCAGCCTACTGTAAATGACTCTGCTGTCTCAATCTCGACACTTTTTTTTTTTAGACTGAAGTAAAAACAAAGTAATGTAGGGGAACAAAAGGAGAGCATGGCTTGATTTTTTTTTCTCTCTCTGTGGACAGACCCTTTTAAAGGAACGTATCCCTATACTGGCAAACCTGTAATAGACTGGGCTACAGACAGACCAGCAAAAGGAAGATGTGTTTTGTATCAGGAGACACTAAAGCAGTCAAGGTTTGCAATGATGTGGCCCTGACTGACCCCTAACTCTCACTATTGCAGACAAACCCCAGTGTCTCTTTATTGAACTCTCAGCATATCACAGATTCGAGCTGTAGTTTCACCCAAGCAGATCCCCAATGGCAGTTTATCACATTGAAACTTCAGGACACTTTACTTCACTGATCTCGGCTTAAAGTGGACCAACACCCAGGATTTTGACTATCTTGGGTTTTGGTCCACTTCGATGGGGCACCCCGCTGTGTGAAACCCCCCAGAACGCCCGGAAACACTCACCTCTCCACGCTCCTACGCGGGCGCTCGTCCAATCAGAGCGCTCAGAGCCGCTGTGGTATGCACGTACAAGCGGCGTCCAACCACAGCGGCTATGAGCGCTGGAGGCCACGTCTCGCGCTTCCTTCTAACAGGGAGCGCGCTCGCGCCGGCCATCCCCCTGCTAGAGGGGAACGCGAGACGCAGCCGCGGCCCGTGCATGCGCTGTTGGAACAGGGATAAGGTAAGGTTTCTGGCCTTCCTGGGGGGTTTCACCCCGCGGGACATCCCGATTTCGGATGCCCCGCGGGGAGGGGTCTGATCGGCCCGGGAATCTTATAGATTCCCGGGCTGATCCCCTCTGGGTGTTGGTCCACTTTAAAGCAGTAACTTTCAAAGGCAAATTCACAATATCGACTTTCTTGGCCATAGTTCACAGTTAATCACAGTAGCAAAGGGCCTACTTCACCCCACTTGGATGTAAACACTAGTGGTCTGTAAATTAGGCAGCGAATGATGCAGGGTAATGGTTGCTAAGGGAAATACTCTCCACCTTGGTCACAATTTAAAGTGGAGCAACACCCAGGCGGATCGGCCCGTGAATCTATAAGATTCCCGGACCGATCCCTCCCCGCGGGGCATCCAAAATCGTGATGCCCCGCTTTGTGAAACCCCCCCAGGACGCCCAGAAACCTTACCTGGATCCTGATCCAACGGCGCATGCGCGGGCCGCGGCCGCATCTCACGCTTCTCTCTAGCAGGACAGGCATTTGTGAGTGACCAGCGTGGGTGTGCTCCCTGTTAGAGGGAAGCGCGAGATGCGGCCACCAGAGTGCTCTGAGCCGCTGTGGTAAGACGTCGCATTGACGCGTGTATCACAGCGGCCGTGCATGCGCCGTAGGAGCGGGGTGAGGTGAGTTTTTACACGTGATCGGGGGGTTCACATAGCGGGGCACCCCTGATCGGAGGTAGTGGACCAAGACCCATGATAGTCAAAATCCTGGGTGTTGGTCCACTTTAAATATAAGGCTTCCGGTGGTCTCACTGGTTTAGGCATCAAATCAGCAAATGTCCAGGGACAACACTCAACACTTAAGGAGGTAGCTGCACCTTGCCGAAAGGTTGGGCTCGGCTCTCTCAGCCTCGCACACTCCCGTCCTTTTCTGTTAAATCCACGCCAAAAGCACCCCCATGAGTTCTCTCTTCCCCAACAGGGTCCCGAAACTCTTGCACATTGAAGCAGTATATTCTTCTGTGCTGTGCCTAGTGACCTACCATAAACTCCACCCACTCATAACACCACCCACCCTAAACACTAATAAAATGCACTCAAAAACAAATTGATAAAAACAGCGTTCAATGTAATCCAGATCTCACCGGCCCTGGAATCTGACGACCATAGGTAGGGAGATGTGTAACAGAAAAAAGACCACCCACACAAACGGGGGGTAAATTAGGTGGCACCCACAACCCCTAATGCTGTGGTGCACTACTTTGGTATTCCATGAATTTAACTAAGCAAAAAGTGGGGGAAGCCCAAATACCCCTATGAAATATCTAACCAAAGATTTTACTATTGCACACACTGATAATCTTAAAAAGGTGATTTTTAATAATTTGATTCAAATATGCAATTACAAGACAAACATACACATGTCTAAAAAACATATAAGACAACCATAACTATATACAGACTGTATATAGTTATGGTTAGTTTTAGGAGATATATGGGTATTATTTAGGGCACATAGGTTTACATTACTGGATGATTTTATATATGGTACACCCATGCCCCCCGGTGGCAGATTAGGATATTACAGTTGTCTTATATGTTTTTTAGACATGTGTATGTTTGTCTTGTAATTGCATATTTGAATCAAATTATTAAAAATCACCTTTTTAAGATTATCAGTGTGTGCAATAGTAAAATCTTTGGTTAGATATTTCATAGGGGTATTTGGGCTTCCCCCACTTTTTGCATAGGTAGGGAGATCACACAATTAAATCCAAAAGAGATCCGGGTACCACTGTTGAAGATTCCGCCAGTCGCCACCGCGTTTCGTCGCCACAAGGCAACTTTGACAAGGCTCTTGTCAAATTTGCCTTGTGGCAACAAAACGCGTTGGCAGTGGCGATTGGCGGAATCTTCAACAGTGGTACCCAGATCTCGTTTGGGGGTGGCGCAGGTCTTTTTGTCTCCGGCACGGTGTGGGCCAGTGCGCGCGCTGCGCGTTGTGCAGGGGCCCCGCTGGGGGCTGCCATGCGGCAAGTATGGTGGATTCTTGGAGGACGGCCTCCATCTTGGCTTTTGGCGCTGGGCAGTGAGGAGGCAGGAGGCGGGCGCTGCTGTTCGTGCCATAGGGGGTGCGGGGCTGCAATATGACGCTTTTCGCGTCACTGCTGTGCGGCCCGCCCCTCGAGGAACGCGCGGAGCTGCTGACTCAGTGCCATTTTGGTTCTCCTGCCTTGCTGTCTGGGACCTCTCCGTTGAAGCAGTATATCCTTCTGGGCTGTGCCTAGTGACCTACCATAAACTCCACCCACTTCATATACTGAGGGCCTAACACCACCCTTCTCCCTCTGGCTTAATTTCTCCCATCAGTCCCAAATTGTGACCATACTTTCAATACTCAACCCATATAAATGCCTACCAAAGCTAAACATACAAGTAAATATAAAAAAGAAACTCTTATCTTGTTATAGTGCCAGAGATTTCATCCAGGTGTTTTGTTGCACTATCAATGTCGCCATGTTCCTCCAAGCCACTGCTGCCACAGCAAAGCATCCCTCCTTTATCAACCCTCCTTGCAACCTCTCATTGCCGAGTCTCTATAACTATCTTTAAACCCCAGTACTATTTACCCCTCCCACATCTGATAGCTCAAAGGTGCATAAGTGTTCCCCAGGCCACAGGTTGAGCATATGTGTCCTTAAAGAGGGGAATCAACCCCTTCAAATTACATCTGCAAATAGGTCTGAATGTCCTTTGCTGAGTCTGACACTGCCAAAGACAAGTAGCCACCTTCACACCGGAGCATTGCACCAAATCTGTTGACCCTCTTGGGTCTCTCCGCATCAAGTTTCTGTAGAGTGATCTACAAAGCATCTACTTGTCCTCAATTCATAGTGTGTGGCATCTGCTGATGCTGTGTTGGACAAAAAAACTGTGGACTGTGTTTCAAAAAGAAAAAGTTGAAAACGTATGGTTTGTTGACACTCATCAGTCAAGGGTTGATAAATGCTAATGCGTTCCCACCCTACTTATTACTGCTTGGGACATCCTACAGGTTTAAAATAATGTGCTGTATCCTCCACATGCCCTTAGAATAAAAAAGTTTCAGTATTCAACGTAAAAGGTATTTTCTTCTGGGCTTGTGGAGAATGCAACTCCCTCCCTTAAAGGGTAATTCCTCCTTTGATGGTATCTTTAAAAGTTTCCATTATCGTGTGCCAATGTGATGTGCTCAAGGTGTTGAGCTTATCTGTTTCTTTTCTATTTTGCAACTCCGTGTTATAAAAGAAATTCATTTTCCCTAGCAACAACGTGTTTACCTTAGCAATGTACCTCAAAGTGGCGTTCTGATTTACATCTCAGAAACTTCCTGACTCTGGCTTGATAATCATCTGATTGACTGAGCCAGAGATGACAGTTTTAAGCCGTCTGCATTAATTCAACCTCTTCCGATAGTGGGGAAACAGTCTTGTGTTCCAGTAGCTAAAGGGTTACTGGCAGTGTTGTCACCTGGGTAGGTAATTACTGCTGCTTTGTTTAGCCAACACTGCTAAATGAGCTCACCTGTTAAAGTGGAAGGCTTCGGACTTAGTAGTCCGAAAGTATACTAAGAGCTTTACTTAGGGGCAAGAAAGCCACTCTTTCCCAAGACAGAGTCACAGGATTATAAGAAACTTGTAAACAGCATGCTGATAAGTAAATTACCGCTATGGGGGGCCCAATCCTAACATAAATGTTTATTTTACATTCCAGAAGAGGAAAACAATAAGGCAGAACACCAAAAACCTTGACATAAAGGGGTTTTTTCTTTAACCCTTCTAACACCAGCTATGAAAAATGTACGTAGCTGCCTCTGTCGTTAACTGCCAGCTACCTTTCCCCCCTGCTAGTGCCCCCCCCCCCCAAAAAAAAGACAATTACCTGACTGATCAGTTCAGCTGGGTCTCCTCTTTACCCGGGGAGCCTCCGATCCCCCCCTGGGCTTTTCCAGCTTTAGAGATCCATGAGGTGGGCAGAAGAGCGTAGGCTTTGGGGCTTGTAGCCTGCAGGGTGGGGGTTCACCAAAGTTGACCCCTGCGCCCTGTTCTACAAGCCTCCATAGCTGGTCATCCTGGGTAGGGGGAACCTCACACCATTTTGGGGGGGGGGGGGGGGGGGGGGGTTTAGAGGTTTTTAACTCTTAAAGACAAAAAAACAATATATAATTTTCCTGGGAAATCCCTTCAAAAATCACAGTTGAACACGTGTTTCGCAAAACAGAGAAAAATGGTCTGGCAATAGAAGGTGACAAAAATTCTAGGTAGGCTGCTACTGAAAGGGTTAAAGTCGTGGCTGCCCCAGATGGAATGAATGTGTTCCTTTTCCGAGTAGGTTCATTCTTTCTTTGGTTGATCCTCCTCTATTACTGCTGCTAATGAACTGGCTATAGTTGCTGAGAGAGGCGGAGTCACACCCAGGTTTGAATCCACTATATTTAAAACGTGTCGGCATTTTCTTATGGATACCCTATGGCTCCATAAATTTAGAACAATGTAGAAGTTCTGCATTCTCCACATGCACAGAAGAAAAGATCTTTAGGGAAGGAACAGAAGAAACAGCAATGTTGGCTCAGGAGGTATTTATCAGGGACCTGACAGGGAGTCGGGACCTTGTCCTGTGTGTCAAGTCTTGACGGTTTATGGAAATATCCTGTTAGAGGACTACAGAAAAAAATTTGAGAGGCTGGGTAAGAAACCACTCTGTATAGTGGAAAGAAGCTGTAACCTTGAAGATGTTGGCAGACTGTAGGTAAACCTTGGGTTAGTAGCAATGTAAGTTATACTCATATAAACATATAAAAATATAAATTTAAATACATAACACCGCGCTCAGATATGATTAAAAGAAGGATGTTAAAATCCACATTAATAATGCTCAACTTGTGATTGTCCTTATTCCACCGAAACGCAGTTCATAAATAAATGTGAAAAACACAGAGCAGCAGAAGAAAATGGTCAGACAATTCAATGAAGACAGCAAGGAAGTCCGTATCCCAAAGCACATGCACGTCACAATGTGAGGAAGCAGTAGTTAATCCAGCACCAACAATGCAAACTCTTACCGACTAGAAAGAAACAACAGGACTTCAAAAATCCAATGGACAAAGACTCTGGGTATGTTCCTTTAAGACCGTAAACTCGCCCACGGTGATAGCAGAAATGGGTCCAAGTTTGCACAAAACCACACAGAGAGAAATAGCAAAAAAGGACCAAATCTAGTGTAATTCCGCAATAATCCAATTTAATAAACACTAATAAAATGTACTCACAAACAAATGGATAAAAACAGCGTTCAATGTAATCCAGATCTCACCGGCCCTGGCCCTCTGACGACCATAGGTAAGGGAGATCACACAATTAAATCCAAAAGAGATCCGGGTACCACTGTTGAAGATTCCGCCAGTCGCCACCGCGTTTCGTCGCCAAAAGGCAACTTTGACAAGGCTCTTGTCAAATTTGCCTTGTGGCAACAAAACGCGTCGGTGGTGGCGATTGGCGGAATCTTCAACAGTGGTACCCAGATCTCGTTTGGGGGGGGGGGGGCGCAGGTCTTTTTGTCTCCGGCGCAGTGCGGGCCAGTGCGGGGGCTGCCCTGCGGCACGTATGGTGGATTCTTGGAGGACGGCCTCCGTCTTGGCTTTTGGCGCTGGGCTGTGAGGAGACAGGAGGCGGACGCTGCTGTTCGCGCTGTCGGGGGCGGGGCTGCATTATGAAGCTTTTCGCGTCACTGCCGTGCGTCCCGCCCCTCGAGGAACGCGCAGAGCTGCTGACTCTGTGCCATTTTGGTTCTCCTGCCTTGCTGTCTGGGACCCCTCCGGCGTAGCCATCACTGTCGGTGTCATGAGTCCCTTTTGTTATCAATATCTATTGTTTTACTGTTATGCACATGTGCTGTGGGATGCTTATGGCCCTTTCTTTTGCTTGTGTCTTTCAGGTTGGGCCCTTTGATAGATTGTGGGTTGTGGTTCCTCCCGGTCCCCCGCCCCCCCTCCTTTATTAAGAGGAATCACAAAAAGAGGGAATATATAGGAAGGTTACATAGGTTTGGGCCGTCAGTGCCTTGTAACCTGCATAACGATTTTTGTCTGCTAATCACCATAATGGAGGATTCTGGGGATAGTGAGCCAGGGGCCCCATCTGGGCGGGTGAAGCTCTGCCCCATGTGCAGTGCATGCCCTCTGGGCGGACTCAGCACTGTTTGTGTCACTTGTGCCAGGAGTGTCTTTTTGGAGCATGATAGGGCGGGCGTATCTGCCCCTAGCCTGTTATTGCCTGCGGCCTTTCCAGAACCCCCGCTACTGCACTCAGCCCCCAGAAAGTGGGAAGCCAGCAGGGGGTCCCAAGTTGATTTGGCATACCGGGTGGCCAGCCTTGAGAGACAGATCTCTGGCACGGCTCCTAAGAAGGCCACGAGTAAGAAGCGGCACATCGAGCCTGTTTACTCGGATAATGATGATGATGATGCTCTTTTTGGAGGTGTGGGCTCCATGGAGGAAGGCGAGTTGCATGAGGACTCCATTTCCACTGTGGATTATACTGCCGGCTATAACAGTGGGACTGGCTCTTCCTCGGGCAAGGATACGTGGCTCCCTGATGATACGGAGAAGTTGCTGGCTTCAGTTTTTGAGACATTGCATATTGTCGCTCCTAAAGCGGGGTGATTTTGTTTCGGCCTGAGAGACAGAGGCTTGTCTTTCCTGAGCAGGCCCATTTTTCTAATATGATCTTCAAGGAGTGGGAAAGTCCTAACAAGCTACCGTCGGTGCCTAACGGCCTGGACAGGCCGTATCCCTTTCCTGAGGAGCTGGTCCGCCTATGGTCCTGTCCCCCCGAAGTGAATTCCCCTGTGTCGGGGTTATCCAACACTACGGTTATGCTGTCACCCGATACTGCTCCTTGCGTGATTCAGCTGACAGGCGCATGGATCAGTTAGTTTGTCATGCCTTCACCTTTGCTGGTGCTTGGTTTCGCCCTGTGTGTGCCACGGCTATTGTCTCCTTAGCCATCAGAAAGAAGGTGAGACGTCTGGTGAAGGTCTAGCGGGCGGAGGAGTATAAAGACCTCAAGACCTCAAAGCTTGCGTGGAGTTTATTACCTTTGTTGTCTCTGCCATGGACGATGGTGTCCCGCTCGCTCTGGTTGCGGCAATGGTCGGCTGATGCCGCGGCCAAGAAGTCGCTCACTAGTATCCCCTTCGTGGGGCACAGGTTGTTCGGGGAGCATCTGGACCTCCTGATTAAGGATGGTAGACTCCCTCAGTGACGGAAGCCTACGTGGCCCTTTTGGGGTTCCTCTGCCTATCGATCCTTTCGTGGAGGAAGAGGCTCTTCATTTTCAGGTGGCCGCAGAGATTCCTGGGGACGAGGTAGGTCCCACGGCCGATCCAATCCCTCCTGGGGATCCAAGTCCAAACCCCCTGCCAAGGCTCCTCAGGCATGAGGAGGCGCCCTCACCCATCTGGTTGGGGGGATGGCTTCTGTTATTTGCTCATATCTGGAGACAGCACGTCTCGGATCGGTGGATTCAGGAAGTGGTGTCCTCCGGTTACAAAATAGAGCTGGCAGTCAGGCCGCCATCAAGATTTCTTCAGTCTCGCATATCCCAGAACCCAGTGAAGGCACAGGGCCTGAGAATGGCCGTGCAGCACCTCCTGCGGTTAGGTGTGATTTGCCCTGTACCTCATCAGGAGCAGGGTCAGGGTTTTTACTCCAATCTGTTCACAGTTCAGCAGGCCGAGAGCGACACCCGGACGGTGTTATCCACTCTAGAAGCTTTCAGGTGGGTAGTCAATTACCCCAAGTCTTCGATCACTCCTTCAATGGTGAGGTCCTTCCTGTGCATGACGTTAGACACCTCTCAGGTCAAGGTTTTCCTGCCACAGCAGAAGGTGTTGGGCCTTCTGACGCAGGTGCGGACCTTGCTGTCTTGTCAGCGGCCATCGATCCGTCTGGGGATGAGGCTGGTGGGCCTAATGGTGTCATGCTTCGAGGCAGTGCCCTTCACCCAATTCCACATGACACCGCTTAAATTGAACCTGTTGACCGGCTGGGACCGGATGCAGGAGTCGCTGGAACAGGAATTTTCACTGTCCCCTCTGACCAGACAGTCCCTCTTGTGGTGGCTGGACCCCAAAAACCTGTTGGTGGGCAAGTCCTTTCTGACTCTCCAGTGGGAGATAGTAACCACAGATGCCAGTCTGACAGGCTGGGGAGGCGTTTGGCAGATACAGAAGATCCAGGGTCAGTGGGGTCCGCAGGAGAACCATTTGCCCATAAATCTCCTAGAGAGCGATCCAGCTGGTGCTTCTTCGCTGACTCCCCATTTAAGGGGTCGTGCGATCCAGGTTCGCTCGGACAATCAGACGGCTGTCGCCTATATCAATCACCAGGGTGGGACTCAAAGCAAGCGAGCCCTCAAGGGGGTGACCCAGATTCTGACTTGGGCAGAGGAGAATGTTCCATGCATCTCGGCGGTTTACATCCCCGGGGTAGAAAACCAGGAGGCAGACTCCGTGAGCAGGGGGGCCTCTCGTCTGGGGGAATGGTCTCTCAGCAACAAGATCTTTCACGCTCTGTGTCTCCGCTGGGGTCAGCCGAATGTGGACCTGTTTGCGTCCAGACACAATCACAAGCTCCCAAGGTTCGTCTCCCTGTCAAGAGATCCTCTGGCTTTTGCCACAGACGCTCTGGCAATTCCTTGGACGGAGTTCAGGCTCCTTTATGCATTTCCTCCGTTTCCACTCCTGGGCCGAGTGCTGCGCAAGATAGCCCAGGAAGGGGTCCCAACCATCCTGGTGGCTCCTCGCTGGCCAAGAAGAAGTTGGTTTGCGGACATAGTTCAGATGTCAGTGGATCGCTACATCATGCCCGACGATCCAGGGCTTCTCACACAGGGGTCGCTGCAGCACCCCAATTTACAGACGCCGGCTTTGATGGCCTGGCTATTGAGACCTCAATTCTGATGGAAAAGGGCCTGTCTGCCACGGTTGTGCAGACCATGATTCGGGCACGGAAGAAGTCTTCTTCCATGATATATTACAGAGTTTGGCACGCCTACATTGCTTGGTGTGAATCCAAGAGTCTCTCTTGTCGAAAATTCTCTATCTCTAGGATCTTGGAGTTTTTACAACACAGTTTAGACTTGGGTCTCCAGCTGAGCACCCTCAAGGGCCAGGTCTCGGCCTTGGCCATCTTTTTCCAGAGATGCTTTGCCAATCATAGATTGATCAAGACCTTTTTCCATGGAGTTACGCTTACATCCACCGTGTACATCCACCGCGTAAGCCTGTATTACCGGTGTGGGACTTGAATTTGGTACTTTCTGCTCTCCAGGGGCCCTCCTTTGAGCCTTTGTGCGATGCTGCATTGCCTATTTTGACCCTCAAGGTGGTCTTTTTGGTAGCTATCACCTCGGTGCGTCGCGTGTCAGAGCTGGCCATGCTTTGTATGAAGCCTCCTTTTTTTGAGCGGCATAAGGATAAGGTGGTTTTTCGTTTTAAACCTGATTTTTTGCCTAAGGTCGTTTCCCCCTTTCATCTTAATGAGGAAGTGGTCTTGCCTTCCTTGTGTCCAGCACCGCCTAATTCTAAGGAAAGGACCCTCCATGCCTTGGATGTGGTCAGAGCCATTAAGTATTACCTGGTTGCGACTGAATCCTTCAGTAAATCGGATTTGCTCTTTGTCCTAACAGAAGGCTCTAGGAAAGGTTTGCCACCAGCCAAGTCCACTATCAGTAAGTGAATCAGACAGGCGGTGGTGCAAGCATATTCTGCCAAGGGGAAGGAACCCCCTTTTCGTATTACAGCTCATTCTACCAGAGCTATTGGTGCCTCTTGGGCTTTTCAGCACCAGGCATCTGTTGAACAAGTTTGTAAGGCCGCGACTTGGTCTTTTGTTCATACCTTTACCAAGTTTTACAAGGTTGATGTTAGGGCCTCAGCTGACGCTGTCTTTGGCCAAAAGGTGCTTCAGGCGGTAGTGAAATGAACTACATGCTGTTCTGCACTGGGGATCCCGCCCTAATGGACACTGCTTTTGGATGTCCCATATGTCATTACTTCTGGGACGACCTGGACTGGATATAGGGAAAAATACAATTCTGTGAAACTCACCTGTAGAATTGTTTTTGAATATATCCAGTCCAGGTCGTTCCACTCGCCCTTGTTTACATTTTCTCTGGACTGCCTGTTATGGCGATTACCATTTTTATATTGGACCGTTGTCCTTACGTTTTTTGTTGCAGAGAGTACATGCTGAAGCTATGTGAAGTAACATGGTTTCTTGGCCTCCTGGCCTGTCTCTTTTCTTACTGCTGTTTAACCACTGGGAAATCATAGTGAGACACCTGCTTTTATAGGGATCCGGGAGGAGCAACAGCTTTTGATCTTGCAGTCGAGCGCCCCCTGGGGGAGGAATACTCACATGTCATTACTTCTGGGACTGGATATACTCAAAAACAATTCTACAGGTGAGTTTCACAGAATTGTATTTTCTAGCAGAGCTACATCTGATGGAGGGCAGGCAATAGCTGCACATGCGGCAGCCACACCTCCCCCTATAGGACATTTAAAGTCACAGCTATGTTTGTGGGTCAGAAAATGACACACAACTGCTTTTTTAGTGCAGAGGGGAAGATTTTTTTTTAAATAAAGTATATAAACATTTCCTTTTTTTATGAGTGTTTTATAATAATAGTTGTCCTACACTACTGGCCAACAATCAGCCAATGATATTACAGGTCCTCATAAATCCCCCAATGACATAGTAAAGCGGCGGTTTCTGGAGTGCGTATGCACAGCTGGACCCATGGAGGTGATGGTGGTGGTGGTGGTGAAGGAGGGGGGATGTGAGCTCACATAGTTAAAATAGAGCCGCTGCCTATTGTTTATAGACCTCATTAGCACAAAAAGTAAGTTTCTCTTGTTCCATTATCTCTTCCAAGACAGTCTGGAAACATCCTCAATTTTAGAAATGAAAACAGCCAGCAGCCGTCAGATTTTCCACAAGGTAATTGCTTCAGTATTTGGAGATGAGCCGTCTGCGAGGTAATAGGACCCTGTAGCCCGATTAGATAATGAGCTGAGCGCCGCACATCTATAGTTATATAGTGTTACCAGGGCCGGAGTAAGTGTGGTGGGGGCCCCTGGGCATGAAATCTGCTGGAGGCCCCAGATACATAAAATAATAATATATAATAAAATAAAAATAATATAAAATAATAATATAATAAAATAATAAATATAAAATAATAGTCCAGCCAAGTAACTGATTGGTGGTTGTCTGGCTCCCGCCTACTTACTGGAACGTCAGATGGAGTCCCTTGTGCCCCCCTTGTGCGGGTGCTGCTGCTTTGCCATTCTGGGTGGGGGGTGGTGTAGTCGCCCGGCTGGTTCCCTGCATTGAGCTGCCAGCGGCTGTGCTTGGTGGCTTATGTGCAGTGACAGCTCTGCACCCATCACTGTAGCGTTGCTGGCGGCGGCTTTGCTGCTCTAGACTCTCCGTCCTGCCCTGTGGTGGCTTTGGCTACAGGTTGGCAAAAACTAAAAAAGGCTTGCCCAGGCACGGGAGGGGGGCACTGCTGCCAATGGCTTTGTTGCTGGCCCCACGGCCTGTCAGGGCAGAGACTGAAAATCCTCCTAGACCAGACCATAACCCAAAGATTGATGGAGGCCCCCTTTGCAGTACAAGTGGTGGTGACCCCGGGGTTTACGTCCCCCTCATAATCCGGCCCTGAGTGTTACTGTCTATTCTCTTGTGTAGAAGCCTCCTTTAAGCTGAGCATGTATGTACGGTAGGAACAGATTGGTCAATGCCAAGATCCACAGCTGGTGGTGCTAATGGCACTAATGTCACTAATAGCGAACTATAGTATGGGCTGGCATCAGTTGCCACCTCTCCCGCGAGATTTGAGGATGGTGCTTCCTTCACACTAGGGCTGTGGAGACGGAGCTAATTTTGGCTGGAGTCGGAGTCAGGGGGGGAAAAAGGTCCGAAAAAAAATCTCTTACTTAGAGTTGCAAGCCAGTATGTGGAGAGACCCATGTTAGGCTTAATATAGGGGGGAGGCTAAAGAGACCAAAAAACCCTCTACTTAGGTAAAGGAAAAGAGTGGCTTTCCTAGAACGGAAAGTATCTGCACAGTACCCAGTCCAAGGACAGATAGCATTACCCATCTACCCTTGCAGTAGGCGGAGCTATGCAAATCATCTCTTTACATCCCTGTGCCATCCAAGGCCCTTAGAACCGCTAATGGTGCAATGCCAAGGATTAGCTTTAAATTTTATACAGCCAGACACATCCAACTAGTGGACACGTGTTTCGAGCTTTAGGTTCTCATCAGCACTAGGGCAGATGTTTATGGCTGTGTGGGGGGTGGGCATTGCACCCTTAGCGTTTCTAAGGGCACAGAGACATAAAGAGATGATTTGCATAGCTCCGCCTACTGCAAGGATAGATGGGTAATGCTATCTGTCCTTGGACTGGGTACTGTGCAAATACTTTCCGTTCTAGGAAAGCTCCTCTTCTCCTTTATATTGTATGATCAATGTAACTTTTGTAGGAAGTTTAGAAACATGAATCATATATTTTATGTTCTTTCAGTCTAAGGCCCTTGTGTATAACAATCAGTGATAAGCAGCAGCCGGGTGTCTAGTGATTGTTATTATTGTATATTTATATAGCGCCATCATCTTCCATACAGGGTAAAACATATAGTGCAGGGAACAATACAAAATTAGATGCCACGAGGTTTAAACCATGGCCCTTATTTATGAAGGGATAGCGTCAGGTAGCGGCTGGTTAATGACAGGTAGCGACTGGTGAACGCCGGACACGGCAGCAATTACACATTTATCAAGCAGAATCTGTTTAGCGACTGGGATAGCGCCATGTAGCGTCTGATTCATCATTTTCACAGCCTCAGCGAACAGCGCCGGCGTTCAGCCTTGCACAGCGCCAGGTATGACCTCTCGCTACCTGTCGCTCTCCCATACATTTCAATGGACGATCCTTTTCTTCTCTTTAAACGGGGTTTTTGTTTTTTTATTTTTTTTCAAAAAATCACAAATAATTCTGTGACCTCTTCTGCATTGAAAATGCAGTTTTTTTCACAGATTTTTCATGTTTTATATATTTCCGCAGAAATGACATTACAGGTCTGTGTTAGGGCTAGCGCTGCGGAGACGTCTCATGGCGCTTCCAGCCGTCCCTCTCCCGGGGCGAGAGCCGCGCTTCCTCCCCGCGGCTTTCCCCGCCGGGTCTCCCCTAGCCCGAGCGCTATGTCCCTTCCTTCCAGCGCCCCTCGCTTACCTGGTGTCCTGCCCTCCGTCCGGCGTGGCTGCCGGGGCCTGCGGGCGGCTCCTTCACTTCCTTCTTCCTCCTTGCCTCTCCTGCGCGCACGTCCCCGGCCACTAGGGGGCGCGCGCCGCAATACTGTAGAATTTAAAGGGCCAGTGCAGCTCTAATTGGTGTCCGGCCGTCCAATCCGGTAATATCACTTCCTTTTTATTCTGGCCAGCCCTTCTTCCCTTTGCCGGATTATCGGTGTGTTTCCATGACTGTCTGTAGTTTAATCTGTGGCTTTTTTGTGTATGACCTCGGCTTACCTTTTGACCACGAACCTCCGCTGCCTGTCCCGACCTCGGTCTGTCTCCTCGTCTGTGAACCTCCGCTGCCTGTCCCGACCACGGCTTGTCTATTCGCTGCTGAACCCTCGCTGCCTGCCCTGAATCTGGCTACTCACCGTGACCATCGTTTATCTCTGCTGTACTATACCTCGGCAAATTGTGGAACTGTGCCGCCGTTGGGGGGTAGCGACCTGGGAGTCATCAGCCGCACAAGACCAACCTGCTTCGCGGCGGGCTCTGGTGAAAACCGGTGGCTCCTTAGACCCCGCTTCCCTGACGCGGTACTCACCAACAGTTCCGCAGTTCCAGTGGGTCCACGCTTCATTGGTTTCATCCGGTTGTAACAGTATAATCCGGCCATGGATCCCGCCGAGGTGCCATTGCCAGACGTCTCTGAGCTACCTGCACTAGTCGCCATGCAGTCACGGCAGATCAATCAACTTACGGCCATGATGCAACAACTTCTGTCTATGCAGCAACCGCAGACGCCACCGCCTGCTCCGGCTGTTCCACCACAGCTTCCGGTGGCTTCCTCCGCGAGGATTCGTCTCTCCCTGCCAGCTAAATTTGAAGGAGACGCAAGACTTTGCCGTGGATTTCTTGCCCAATGTTCCCTGCACCTGGAGCTATTGGCTGACCAATTCCCTACTGAGCGCTTCAAGGTGGCCTTTATTATCAGCCTGCTCTCTGGGAAGGCCTTAGCCTGGGCTACCCCATTGTGGGACCGCAACGACCCCGTTACCCTCATGGTTCAAACTTTTGTGGATCAGTTTCGCCAGGTTTTTGAGGAACCTGCCCGGGCGTCTTCAGCCGAATCTGCCTTATTGAATCTGGTTCAAGGTGATCTGTCGGTGGGAGAATATGCCATTCGCTTCCGAACTTTGGCAGCCGAACTAGCTTGGAACAATGAGGCTCTCTGTGCCTGCTTTAAGAAGGGTCTCTCTAGTAGGGTCAAGGATGTTCTTGCTGCCCGGGATCTCCCTACTTCTCTTTCTGAACTAATCCAACTTGCCACACGTATAGACATTCGTTTTACAGAGAGGCGTGATGAGTTCCGCCAAGAGTCTCTGCGTGCCAAGAGGGCATTCCGTTTGGCCCCTACGTTTCAGAACCCTCAGTCTACGCTTTCGTCTCCGTCTGAAGAAGTCATGCAAGTGGACCATACTCGCTTGACTCCCCAGGAAAGGTCGCGCAGGAGACTCGAAAGACTTTGTCTATACTGCGCCAGCCCAGAACATTTTTTGAAAGATTGCCCAATCCGCCCACCACGCCAGGGAAACGGGCGCACCTAGACTCGTTTGGAGAGGCGTCTCTGGGTGTCTGTGCTTCCTCTCCTAGGTTCACTGTGCCGGCACAACTTCACTTGGGCTCCACTTCCGTCCTGAACTTACCGGCCTTCTTGGACTCTGGTTCGGCGGGCAACTTCATCGAGGCCTCCTTGGTCACTAAGTATGATATAGCTGTCTACCGTCTGGACAAGCCACTATTTGTCGCGGCCGTTAATGGGGACAGATTTAACTGCATGGTGCGCTACCGCACCAAACCTCTACTACTGAAGATCGGCCTCTTCCATCAGGAATTTCTGGAATTTTTCGTATTACCCCACTGTACCTCGCCGCTTCTCTTGGGGCTTCCCTGGCTCCAGCACCATAACCCTACCTTGGATTGGTCCACCGGGGACATCAAGTCCTGGGGCGCTACTTGTGTTAAGAACTGCCTTACGTCTTTGCCAGTCCAAATTACAGCTCCCACGACTCCATTACCGGGTCTACCTGAAGTTTATCGGTCTTTTTCCGTCGTATTTAGCAAGAGGCAAGCTGAGTCACTTCCGCCGCATCGCCCCTACGATTGCCCGATTGATCTTCTGCCTGGCGCCACTCCTCCTCGCGGTCGCATCTATCCGCTGTCCGTCCCTGAAACCCAAGCAATGTCGGAATACATTCGGGAGAATTTACAAAAGGGGTTCATTAGGAAATCCTCTTCCCCAGCTGGGGCGGGCTTCTTCTTTGTACAGAAAAAGGACGGGTCCCTTCGGCCCTGCATCGATTACCGGGGCCTCAATAAAATTACGGTAAAAAAACGTTACCCATTGCCCTTGATCTCCGAACTTTTTGATCGTCTTCGCGGAGCTAAGATTTTTTCAAAATTGGATCTGAGAGGCGCCTATAACTTAGTCCGCATTCGAGAGGGTGATGAATGGAAGACGGCCTTCAACACGCGAGACGGTCATTTTGAGTATCTTGTTATGCCCTTCGGCCTCTGCAATGCCCCCGCAGTTTTTCAGGAGTTCGTTAACGACATTTTTCGGGACCTGTTGTATACCTGTGTTGTGGTCTATCTTGACGACATTCTCATCTTCTCCTCGTCCATCGAAGAACATCATCAGCACGTCAGACAAGTCTTGTCTCGTTTACTGCAACACCATCTTTATGCTAAGCTCGAGAAATGCCTTTTTCATCAAACCGCATTACCTTTTTTGGGGTACATAGTTTCTGCTCAAGGTCTCCAGATGGATCCTGCCAAGTTAAAGGCGGTCCTTGAATGGCCTCGACCAGTCGGTCTTCGTGCAATCCAGCGATTCTTGGGGTTCGCGAACTATTACCGCCAGTTCATTTTACACTTTTCCACGACAGTAGCCCCCATCGTGGCCCTCACCAAAAAAGGAGCCAATCCCAAGGCATGGTCTCCGCAGGCTGAAGCAGCCTTTCTTGCATTGAAGAAGGCCTTCGCCTCGGCACCGGTACTTTCCAGACCTGACCCGTCTCGTCCTTTCGCTCTTGAGGTGGATGCCTCTTCCGTCGGAGCTGGAGCAGTACTTACGCAACGATCCTCGTCCGGCAAGGCTCGAACTTGCGGATTCTTTTCTAAAACCTTCTCTCCTGCCGAGAGGAACTACACCATTGGAGATAGAGAGCTATTAGCCATCAAATTGGCGCTGGAAGAATGGAGACATCTCCTCGAGGGATCTATCTTCCCAATTTCCATTTTTACTGACCACAAGAACCTCTCTTATCTGGAATCCGCACAACGCTTAAACCCTCGTCAGGCCCGTTGGTCACTCTTCTTTGCACGCTTTAATTTCCAGATCCACTTCCGTCCAGCTGCAAAAAACATCAGGGCAGACGCTCTCTCCCGTGCCTCGGATGTCTCGGATAAGGTCTCTTCTCCGCAGTTTATAATTCCACTCGATCGTCTGGTTCACTCTGCTCCCGCTGCTCTAGAACCAGGTCCTCCGGGGAGAACTTTCGTACCTGTCTCTCGTCGCCTTTTAATACTAAAATGGGGTCATGCCTCCCATACTGCTGGTCACCCTGGAATCAAGAAGACCTGCGCCATCATCTCCAGATACTACTGGTGGCCCACGTTAGCAAAAGATGCCGCAGAATTCGTACAAGCCTGCACCTCGTGCGCGCGCAACAAGACCCCTCGTCAACGTCCCGCAGGCCTTCTCCAACCACTTCCCATTCCGAACATTCCTTGGTCTCACATCGCCATGGATTTTATCACTGATCTTCCGCCTTCACAGGGCAATACCGTCATCTGGGTAGTGGTGGACCGATTTTCGAAGATGGCGCATTTCATTCCGTTGCCTGGATTACCTTCTGCTCCCCTATTGGCAAAGAATTTCCTTAAACACATCTTCCGTCTACATGGGCTCCCAACCCACATTGTCTCCGACAGGGGAGTTCAATTCGTATCGAAATTCTGGAGGGCTCTCTGTAATCAATTAAAGGTGAAATTGGACTTTTCTTCCTCGTATCATCCCCAATCCAATGGCCAAGTGGAGAGGGTAAATCAAACTTTGGGGCTGTATCTACGCCATTTTGTTTCCACTCGCCAGGATGACTGGGTGGACCTGCTGCCCTGGGCAGAGTTTTCTTATAACTTTAAGGACTCTGAATCCACCGGAAAATCCCCTTTCTTTATAGTTTATGGTCGTCATCTCCTTCCTCCTCTGCCTTTACTAACGCCCTCCTCGGTACCTGCGGTCGATGACCTTTCGCACCAGTTTTCTTCCATCTGGCGTGAAACTCTGCATTCACTGGAACAAGCCGTGTCTCGTATGAAAATCCAGGCTGATAAGAAGAGAAGGACTCCTCCTTTATACTCTCCGGGGGATAGAGTATGGCTTTCGGCCAAGTATATTCGTTTTAGAATCCCCAGTTACAAACTTGGTCCTCGCTTCTTGGGACCTTTTAAGATCCAACAACGTATCAACCCTGCCTGTTACAAGCTGCATCTGCCATCCTCTCTCCGCATAACCAATTCCTTCCATGTCTCTCTGCTCAAACCGGTGACTGTTAATCGTTTTTCCCCCAAATTATTGGAACCTAAGCCAGTCGCAGGTACTGAAGATACCTTTACGGTCAAAGAGATACTTGCTTCGAAGATCTCCAGAGGAAGACGCTATTTCTTGGTGGATTGGGAGGGCTACGGCCCTGAGGAGAGATCCTGGGAACCGGAAGAAAACATCCTTGATCGGACCCTTATTTCAGACTTCCTTGGTCCTAAGAAGAGGGGGAGACCTAAGGGGGGGGGTACTGTTAGGGCTAGCGCTGCGGAGACGTCTCATGGCGCTTCCAGCCGTCCCTCTCCCGGGGCGAGAGCCGCGCTTCCTCCCCGCGGCTTTCCCCGCCGGGTCTCCCCTAGCCCGAGCGCTATGTCCCTTCCTTCCAGCGCCCCTCGCTTACCTGGTGTCCTGCCCTCCGTCCGGCGTGGCTGCCGGGGCCTGCGGGCGGCTCCTTCACTTCCTTCTTCCTCCTTGCCTCTCCTGCGCGCACGTCCCCGGCCACTAGGGCAATACTGTAGAATTTAAAGGGCCAGTGCAGCTCTAATTGGTGTCCGGCCGTCCAATCCGGTAATATCACTTCCTTTTTATTCTGGCCAGCCCTTCTTCCCTTTGCCGGATTATCGGTGTGTTTCCATGACTGTCTGTAGTTTAATCTGTGGCTTTTTCGTGTATGACCTCGGCTTACCTTTTGACCACGAACCTCCGCTGCCTGTCCCGACCTCGGTCTGTCTCCTCGTCTGTGAACCTCCGCTGCCTGTCCCGACCACGGCTTGTCTATTCGCTGCTGAACCCTCGCTGCCTGCCCTGAATCTGGCTACTCACCGTGACCATCGTTTATCTCTGCTGTACTATACCTCGGCAAATTGTGGAACTGTGCCGCCGTTGGGGGGTAGCGACCTGGGAGTCATCAGCCGCACAAGACCAACCTGCTTCGCGGCGGGCTCTGGTGAAAACCGGTGGCTCCTTAGACCCCGCTTCCCTGACGCGGTACTCACCAACAGTTCCGCAGTTCCAGTGGGTCCACGCTTCATTGGTTTCATCCGGTTGTAACAGTCTGCCATTAAAGTGTTCATGTTACAATGTAATTCCATATGTTTTCGCTTTGTTACTGGTGGATAGATGCTGAAAAACAGACTTTAATCACACAGCCTCCGGCGCTCTGGGCTTCAGAGAAGCATTTTTCAGCGCCGGAGTTTTGTGAGGATGTTTTTTTGCTGAATATGTTGTGAGTCGGTCGCTATGAGCAGTCGCTAACATGCGCTCCCATACAGCGCTGTACTGGTCAAATAGCGACTCATCACAATGTATTCATCATTGCTGCACAGCGCCTGAGTCGCTATGAAGTAGCGACCCACGGCCGAGCACAGAGACTACTAGCGGGCACTCTGAAAATGCCTGCTACAGACGCTCATCTGTCGCTACCTGGCGTTAGTGATGAATCAGCCTGCAGGTGTTGTGAGAACAGGAGACACTAGGAAGGAGAGCCTTAGACAATAGTGATAGATAATGAGTTCTCCAATCTCCCTGCCCCTTATACTCGGGGTCTTCATACTGCTACAATGCAGTATTTTTACTATCTCATTAGTGGTTCAATGGAAATCAGAGGGTGCTGTACACTGTCATGTTTTTAAACCGGACCTTCACCATGATTTTCTCTTTCAATATTTTTATTTTATTTAACCAGGAAAATGAGCGATACAGACACGTCCATTGGCGGACCAAACAGAGTGCAAAAGCCGTCCCACGCAGGGGAGGCCATTACGACAAGGCATGCAAAGTTACAGCGTTATATTGAAGTAGGAGAGAGTTCAACTCAACGAAACTGTCCAATATATTTAGCAGTGCTACCGCAATAGAAATATAATGTCAATAAACTATCAACTGAACAGCGTCTGTCGATGTTAAGTCTTTATTCTCGCCCCCTCCCGTGTTAGGAAAGCCATACTAGCATCCGCTCGCCCGCCTCAACCTGCCCCCTGCCGCCCCCCCGGCCCCCGGGCCCAGGCCGCCCAGCTCCCGCAGGACGCGCCCACCCCGGAGGCCCGGGAGAGCAGCGCGGGACAGGCCACCGCGCATGCACGAAGGAAACATGGAGCCAGGGAAAGAAAGACGGGGGAAGGGGAGGAAAAAACACGATGGTATGAGGGGGTAGGTTAGGTTGGGGAGGGAGAACAGGGGATGAGGTGGGAGGGGGGGGACCTCGCAAACCAGCCCGCCTCCGCCAACTAGCTTAGCATGCCCACTGGTGCATCAGGCCAGGCATGTTGTATCCATGGTTCCCAAATAGACAGGAACTTGTCCTGGGTGTCGGCCAGTATGCTTGAAAGCCTCTCATTAATTAGAAATCCATTCATCCTGGCCGACACCTCCGACAGTGGTGTAATCTGTTTTTTCCACCCTCTAGCGATAGTTTGCTTAGCCGCCAGGAGCAGGTATACAAATAGCTTGTGCTGCTTGCGGGTGAGCTCAGGGGGTTTGCAGTGGAGGAGGGCCACCCAAGGGTCTCTTTTAATAGTCGTTCGAAACATTTTGCCGGCTATCTTATAAACTTGTGTCAAGAAACGGGTCAGCATAGGACATGTCCACCAAATATGGAGGAAGGTCCCCTCTGTACTACAACCCCTAAAGCAAGTATTAGTTTGTCCCGGGAACATTTTACCAAGGCGGCTTGGTACTAAGTACCATCTGTATAGGACTTTGTAGGCCGTTTCGGTCGTCAGGACATTTATAGAACATGAGGAAGCGGTTTTCCAAATGTCCGGCCACCCCCTCCCCAGGTTACACGGGCCCAAGTCATGTTCCCACCTATCAACGTGTGCATGTGTGCCCTCCCCCGTGGCGTTTAATGCAGAATATAGCGTAGATATTGTCCCTCTACAGAATGGTTCCTCTCCGCAGGCTCTCTCAAAGGGGGTACATCTCCGAAAGGGCAGCCCCAGTCTAATCAGGGGAGACAACCAGTGTTTTAACTGCATGTACTGGAACAAGACCCCCTGGGGGGCATCGTACCTATCTTTCAAGGTACTAAAGGGCATAAGACCATCTTCTGAGAGGAGATCCCGCACCCTAAGCAAGCCATGATCCACCCACCACTTAAAGGACGGTCTATTATCTAGGCCCGGGGGAAATGCCGGGTTACCCCAAAGGTGTGCTAAGGGGGCATGGGGGGACATCAAGGAGGCAGAATATTTTACCGAGTCCCACACCGAGAGGGAATGCCTCATCAGGGGGCTAAGCGTCCTGGGTCTAGCCGCTGGGTCCATCCAAAGGAGTTCGTCTATAGGGGTTGGGGAGGCGTTCGGGAGCTCCAGGAAGGTCCAGAGGGGGGGTTTCGATAGGGAGTGCATGGGAATCAGTTGGGATATCTGAGCAGCCTTATAATACATGCTGACATTGGGGACCCCAAGCCCTCCTGATGACCTGTGGCTAAGCAATGTGCGCCTAGGTACCCGCGGGCGCTTCCCAGCCCAGATGAAGGCTAGGATCTTTTTCTGCAGTGCACGCAGCCTAAAGGAGGGGATCGAGACCGGCAGCACTCTAAAGAAATACAGGAGCTTAGGGAGAAGGGACATCTTTACTGCATTGACGCGGCCCAACCAGGAAATTGAATACGGCATCCAGGTCTCAAGCAGCCGTGTTAGGGACCTAAATAAGGATGGATAATTAGCCCCATAGAGATCTTCGTACCTCCCCGGAATCCGAACCCCCAGGTATGGGAGTGGCTCCGTTGACCATCTGAAGGAGAAATTCGATTTAATTTGGGCCACCAACTCGGGTGCCAGGGAAACGTTTAGCGCTTGGGATTTGTCGCTATTGATAGCCAATCCAGAGATGCGGGCAAAGTGGTTTAACATTTGAAATAAGTTTGGAAGGGAAGTGATTGGTTGTGTGACCGCCAACATGGTGTCGTCAGCAAAAAAGAGGGCCTTGTGCTGCACTCCCGCGACCTCTAGCCCCTTAACGTTCTGGTTCTGTCGAAGCGCTATACCCAGAGGCTCTAGAGCCATTATAAAGAGGATCGGAGAGAGGGGGCATCCCTGTCTAGTACCTCTGAAAATGCGGAAGGACTCCGAGATGAACCCCAAATAGCGTACTCGCGCAGACGGGGCATTATAGAGAGCCCTAATCCAATCCAAAAAGCGTTGTCCGAAACCCCACCTCTGTAAGACCCAGAGCAGGTAATCCCAAGAAATGGTATCAAAGGCCTTCTGGATATCTAGGGACAGCAGGAAAGCCGGGATATGCCTTGTCCGGGCATGGTGAATCAAGTGAGCCACCCTCCTAATATTGTCTCCGGCCTGCCGAGACGGGACAAAGCCCACTTGATCCCTGTGTATGATATCTTCCAGGAATGTGTTTAACCTGTCCGCTAGTACTTTGGCCAACAACTTCACGTCAGTGTTGATTAAGGAGATCGGCCTATAATTTGAAACTAGGAGACCGTCCCTATCAGGTTTGGGCAACATGCAGATATCCGCCAGCAAAGCGCTCGGACCCATGGGTGATGTCGCACACATAGAGTTGAAGAGGTTGGCCAAATGAGGGGCCAGGAGGGGGGCAAATTTCTTGTAATAGAGGCCACCAAACCCATCCGGCCCTGGGGTTTTAGAGGTCTTGGTAGTTTTAATGGCCAGGAGAATCTCCTGGGGGGTAATGGGGGAATCCCTCAGGTCTAAATGCTCTTGAGCAATGGACGGTAGCTCAACGTGCTCAAAGAATTTCTCGAGATCAGCATTGCCAGCTCTCGGGGCGGCTGAGTACAGATTTGAAAGAAAATCGTGGAAAGCCCCGACAATCTTGTCTGGGCTAGCCGTGACCGAGCCCTGTGCAAGTTTAAGCTTTATCGGCTGCCGGTGATCCAGTTCGGCTGCACGCAGCTTCCGGGCCATCATAGTGTCGGGCTTATTGCCCCTAGCATAGAATTTTTGCTTGGCCCAACGAAGCCTCTTTTCAGCCTGATCATCCAAAAGCACGTTGAGCTCCACTCTAAGGCTGTCTACAGCTTTCTTGTTCCTAGCAGTTGGGGTTCTCTTCCAAAGCAGCTCGGCTTGTTCATAGCGCGACGTCAAGTCTTTCAGACGCTGCTGCCGCTCTTGTTTCCTACGGGAAGCTATACCTATGATGTTGCCGCGCATAACCACTTTTTGAGCTTCCCAAAGTGTAATCGGGGAGCGGACAGATCCTGAATTCAATGCAAAATATTCTTTAAGGGCCTCATGGATCCATGAGCAGGTCTCCTGAGAACACAGGAGGGAATCATTGAGCCTCCAGTTAAAAGATCGTCTGGTTGGGGCCTGGAGATCAGCTACCGCCATCACCGGGCTATGGTCTGACCAGGTCGAGCTATAGATTCTGGAGTTGACTATAGCTGGGAGGATAGATTGGGGGACGAAAAAATGATCGATCCTGCAAAAGGAGCCATGAGGGTTAGAGTAGAACGTAAAATCCCTTGTGGTGGGGTTCCTCTCCCTCCAAACATCACACAGGCCGGAAGTATCTAAAAGGTCCCTAAAAGCAGCGGAATGGGGGTCCGGTTCCTCCCTCGCGTTCCCCCCCTGGCCCGTCCGGTGTCTACCAGCCTTGGGGTCTAGTACCATATTCGAGTCTCCACCCATTAGCAAGATACCTTTAGTGTTATTTCGGATGACCGTCAATAGGTGCTTAAAAAAGCGTGTCTGAAAGGAATTAGGCACGTAATATGTCACCAGGGTTAGTTCAACGTCGTAGAGAGACCCCTGTAATAGGATATACCTACCGGTTGGGTCTATGATTTCCTTGGAACAAATGAAGGGAAGATTTTTCCTAAAGGCCACCAGGACCCCCCTTTCCTTTTCTCTAGCGCAGGCCATATGGGACACAGAGTAGTGGTGGCTTAGGTAGTTTGGTCTAGAGTGGGTCGAGAACCTGGTTTCCTGGAGGAACAATATATCCGCCTTGCATGATTTATAGTAGTGAAAGGCCTTGCTTCTTTTAACTGAGCTATTAAAACCTTGGACGTTGTGAGAGATTAATTTAACCGTCAGTCCCACCATTGGGTCCAGTTTTCACATGGGTTGACGAAGGCCAGACGCGAGGGGGTAAGGGAGGAGAGGAACGGAAGACGGGGGGGAGGGAAAGAAGGGGAACAAAGCGACATGCAAAAGGAAGCTTAACATTTTAAACCATATACACATAGCAAAAAACAGTAAGGACCTGAGTCCAACAAGACCCTCTGGGTCAAGAAAGACCCAAAGGATTCCTGCCAAGGCAGGAAGTCGTCCAGGCACTGGGGGCAAGGGCATCCCAGTATGGGACAACTCGTACAGTGTGGGGGGTGATACTCGGAGACACAGGCTACCACCCCAGTGTGAAGAAAGAAACAGCAACCAAATAAGGAACAGTACATGTTAATACTTTGACCCCGCGAGGGAGAGGGGAGAGATCCGCCCCCCCCCGCTCGCCCGTCTAACCCAAGCTGGGAGGGGAGCAGCCACGCCGCTCGGTGGATTACTGCACATCATCGCAGGCCGTCCCGGGCACAGGGCCCTAGAGCCGCTGCACCCCGAGGGCCCACGGTGAACGCCCAATCCCCAACAAGTGGGCGGGGGGGCCCCTGACTTACGCCACCATAAAAGAACAATCTAGAGGAAAATACAACTTTAAACCCATCGTCATTGACATGTAACATTATAAAGCTGACTTATTAAACTCATATAAACGTAAGTAACTCAGGAGGGGGAGGAGAAGGCGGGATCCAGGGAAATGGGAATATGAAGCCCGCGTTCGGCCAACAGGGCTCACCCAAAATCGGGCGCCCGGGCATGGTTCACCAACTCCGACCCGTTCCGGCCCCAAAAGGCCTCAACCCGGGTCCGAGTCGGAGCACGGCGGGCGGCCGACTCCCCGGTCCCGTCTCCTCCGCGAGCGAACCTTCTCCCAGATGGGCCGCAACGGCTGACGCCGGGGCCCCCGTTGGGCCGCCCGGTCAGGCGTAGCCACGAGCGGGTCTTTTAAGGGTATGCCCAGCTCCCGAATGAGATTTTGAAGCTCACCAAGGGAGCCCGCAGCGCATTGCCGGCCCGCGTGGGAGAACATTAGCCTAAAAGGGAACCCCCAGCGATACCTGATACCATGCGATTTCAAAACCTCCAGGCCCGGTTTCATCTCCCGTCGCCGCTGGAGCGTCTGGGGGGCAACATCTGGATATATCTGGTAAGCGTGATTCTGGAAGGAAAGATGAGTTGCCGCCCTGGAAGCTTCTAGGATAGCCTCCTTTGTACGGTAGAACGTAGGTCTGATGACAATGTCCCTAGGGCGACCGTCCGATCTTTTGGGGCCTAAGGCCCTATGGGCTCTGTCCAATTCCAGGCGCTCAGCCGGCATAGAGGGGAGCAGTTCTTGAAGCAGCGCTGTGACCGTGGCGGGAACATCCTCCATGGACTCCGGGAGACCCCGGATCCGGACATTTTCTCTCCTGGATCTGTTTTCAAGGTCTTCCAGCTTTTGTTGAAGTAGGGTCACATCTTCTCGCACTGCTGCGGTGCAAGACTCACCAGAGTCCAGGGCCGTCACTATTTCATCCACTCTTTCCTCCAACGCGTTGGTCCGGTCACCCAGATCTCTGATGTCGCTGGCGAAGCTGGTGGAAAGCTGGGACACTGCTGCGGCCAATTCTTGTTGTAATAACAGCTTAAATTTGGCCAACAACTGCTCGTCGCGTACTATAGAATCAGCTGGGCAGGGGGACCCCTGGGCACTCCGCGGGTCATCCTCCTGGGCATCTTCTACCAAAGGTTGGGAGAAAACGCTGCTGCCCGGCCTGGGGGTCGTTTCAAATATCAGAGGGAAGTCCCTGCTGCCAGTAAGGGACAGGGGCAAGCCACCATCCACATCGCCAGTAGGGCCAGCCGGGCTCAGATGCGGGGGCCCATCACCTCCAGGGCTCCCCCTCGGCTGTTCACCAGGTTGCGGGGGTCGGGGATCAGCAGCAGGTGACAGATGCTGCGGGCTGTGCTGCGGCCATGGATGAGGGGTGGGGGGCTGCGATGAGGCAGTCAGGGGCGCAGCCTGAGGGTGCAGGGGCGCCTGCAAGGGCGGGAAGTCCATACCCGCGTCCCCCCTCCAGCCCCCGCCGGTTCCCGAGTCCGGGGGGGGGGGGCCCGATGGGCCCGGTGACGGGGCCGCGTCCCCTCCTTCCCCGTGCGGCCGGGGTGAACGCTGCGGCGGCGGGGACCTCCGCCTCCCGCCCACGTGGTCGGGGCTGCCCTCCGCTCCTACCTCCTCCTCTGGCTCCCGCACTGTGCTCCGCAGGACTGGTGGGGCCCGGTCTGGCGGGTGCAGCTGACCTCCGCGCCGTGAGTCCCGGTCGGCGATCGCGTGGTGGGCGGCTTGGGACTGCCGCCTGAGCTCCGCCATGATGTCTGGCTGGCGGGAGCATGCGGCGCTCTTCCTCTCGCCGCCTGTCCTCCTCTCCTTTGCTTTGGCCCCGTTTCTGCCCATCTGTGGGCTGAGGTAAGCGGTGGGGGGTATATGCTGCTAGGTGGGTGCTTGTTGGTGCTAAACGAAGCTGCTTTGGGGTGGATTCTGTGCTCCAAGGTGCCGAGCACTAGGGAGAAGCAGCCATCTTTTCCAGCGTCCGGCCACGCCCCCCCTTCACCATGATTTATTGAAAAGCCCAAACCTTTATAAAACTATTCCCCAGCATCTAAGATTAATATATTTTAAGTTTTTAGTCACTTACTTATTATTCTTTCCCCCACTGGGCTGCAACTCTGTTCAGGACTCTAGGATACGGGCGCCGCCATCTTGACTCAGAAGCATCACACTTATTGAGGAGAGGAGAGTGGGATAAAGTACAGGGGTGTGTTATAGCTGTGCTTTGCTCAGACAGAGCAGAGCTGGGGTCAGGAAAAGGTCAGCAATCCCAGAATGCAGAGCAACACAGTCAGAAGGCACTTCCTGTTTGCAGGCTGCCTGATGTCCCATGAGCCGCCATCTTGGATGTTTAAAGGCTCAAAACATGCAGTAGACGCAGGTAGGATGATTTTTAATGTGGGCAATCTGTATGTACAGGGTGTGGGAAACATATAAGATAGGCTCTTATTCAGGGTGAAGGTCCGGATTAATGTGAGCAATCTGTATGTACAGGGTGTGGGAAACATATACGGTAAGATAGGCTCTTATTCAGGGTGAAGGTCCGCTTTAAGTGTGGTGGAGGCCCCAGATACAGTATAAAATAATAGCCAAGTATGTGATTGGTGGTTGTCTGGCGCTCGCCTACTTACTGGAACATCAGATCAGATCGAGTCTCTGCACAGTTTCCTTTTGAATGTTTAAAGGGACGTTCCAAGGGAAGGGATAAATGATCCTGTTTTCTGAACGTGGGGAAAAGGGAAAGTTGGGAAATGATTAAGAGGAAGACAGAGATGAATAGGGCAAGGAAAAAAACATAACGAAAAGTAGATGTAGAAGACCGGCCCCCACTCCAAGGTGAATTAAAACGTCCACTTTAAAAGCAAACCCCATACAAATAGTAACAAAAGGCTCTAAAATCAGAGCATGATAGCAAAACTGTGCAGAGAATGGTAGAGGGGGTCCTAGAGGGCAGAGATACTCAACTGGTGGACCGGGGTCCGAATGCGGACCTCTGCACTGACAGTCCTGCAGTTGCTTCTGTGTTGCTGAGCTCAGTGCTGCCCCCTTTATTTGATGGGTGATGTAGTGCTTAGCCTCCCTGCCAGTGTCATGGCTCCCTGGCACCTAGCATTGCAATATAAAGTACTGTATAGGCGGGAAGTGGCATTGCAAGGTGCACACAAACAGTTTCTTTGTCTTCTTGCCCCATCCAATCATGTCCCCCCAGCTCAGCCCCATCTATCCCTGTCCCGACAACTCTGCCCCATCCAATCCATGACCTCCCAGCTTTTCCAATCCATTACTCATTCTTCCAACCCTGGCCATCTACCCCCAGCTCCCCCATTCATTCCTGTCCTTCTAGTTCTGCCCATCCATCCCTTCTCCCCTCTCTCTCTCCATCCCTCCCTGCCCTTCCTGTTCTGTCTATCCATCCCTCTTCCTTAAAGCTCCTCTCCCATCCATCCCTTCTCCCAGCTTTCTCTCCATCCCTCCCTGCCCTTCATGTTCTGTCTATCCATCCCTCTTCTTACAGCTTCTCTCCCATCCATCCCTTCTCCCAGCTCTCTCTCCATCCATCCCTGCCCTTCCTGTTCTGCCTATCCATCCCTCTTCTTACAGCTCCTCTCCCATCCATCCCTTCTCCCAGCTCTCTCCATCCCTCCCTGCCCATCATGTTCTGTCTATCCATCCCTCTTCTTACAGCTCCTCTCCCATCCATCCCTTCTCCCAGCTCTCTCCATCCCTCCCTGCCCTTCATGTTCTGTCTATCCATCCCTCTTCTTACAGCTCCTCTCCCATCCATCCCTTCTCCCAGCTCTCTCCATCCCTCCCTGCCCTTCATGTTCTGTCTATCCATCCCTCTTCTTACAGCTCCTCTCCCATCCATCCCTTCTCCCAGCTCTCTCTACATCCCTCCCTGCCCTTCATGTTCTGTCTATCCATCCCTCTTCTTACAGCTTCTCTCCCATCCATCCCTTCTCCCAGCTCTCTCTCCATCCCTCCCTGCCCTTCCTGTTCTGTCTATCCATCCCTCTTCTTACAGCTTCTCCCATCCATCCCTTCTCCCAGGTCTCTCTCCATCGTCCCCTGCCCTTCCTGTTCTGTCTATCCATCCCTCTTCTTACAGCTCCTCTCCCATCCATCCCTTCTCCCAGCTCTCTCTCCATCCCTCTCTGCCCTTCCTGTCTATCCTTCCCTCTCCCCCCAGCTCTATCTATCCATCCTTGTTACCAGACCTTATTGCCAGTAACATTTTGGGCCATTGCCCCCCTCCCCCCCCCCCCCCCCCCCCCTGTACACGGCCTGCACACAATGCACAGTGCTGAGGGCCAGAGCTGTCGGTTCTGTGGGGCCAAAAAAGAAATGTTTTTCCCCAGTGCCCAATAAGCTTCTTTGGGTGCCCATGCGCTGATTTCTAACTATTCCCCCCCCCCCGTGACAGCCCCCACCTGGACCTTCACCTCTCGCCAGATGTTTGTAAATGGACCTTTACAAGAAGTGCTTGAGTACCCTGGCTATAGGGGATCCAAATAATAAAGTAAAGGGGGAAAAAGAGCAAGAGAGGAGACAAGAATGAATGGGGCAAGAAAGAGAGGAACACAAAGAAAGAAAGTCTGAAGCCAGGTGACAAAGATAAAAAGAGTGGAAGACGCAAATAAGGTGTAAATAAAAGGAAAGTCATAGGGAATACAGAATATAGAGAGAACACAGGAAAAAAAGAAATGTAAAATGAAAATAAGGAGACAAAGATGAATAGAGGAAGAAAAATAAAGAAATGCAAAAAAAGCTGGAGAAATATATATATATATTTAGAGAGAGAGAGAGAAAAAAGAAAAACACAAATAAAAAAGGTGTATGCCCACTGACTTTCTATCTTTTTCCATTCCTTTTATTTACACCTTCTTTGCATCTTTCGTTTTTTTTACTAAAGTTTATTATAAAAATACTGTACATTGTAAATTATTTCTTATTAACAATATTCTACATATAAATGACCTTCCAAGATGCACTGTGATGGAACGAGCGAGGATGCTTAAAGCAGAACGAAACTCAGGATTTCGGTTATTCTGGGTTTAGCTCCCTGCCCTGGGGGGGGGATTCCGATTTGTGAAACCCCCCAGATTGCCCGTGTAAACTCACCTTTCCCCATTCCTATGGCACGTGTTTGGACTCTCATCCAATCAGAGACATTTGCTGTGCATTAAAATGCACAATAATCGAGAGCAAGAGCAGCTGCATCCATCGTTCTGCTGCTCCCAGCCAATCGGAACAGCCCAGATATTACGATTTGCATTCCAGGGCCGGCCCATTTGGCTTTTGTTCCGCTTTAAATTGTTAGGGGACAAATCTCTGCACACTCCAGAGAGATTTTCTCCTCTAGGGGGAGCAATAAGGTAACAAAATTACTTTACTGGCATAGAAAGCTATTTATGTGTTTTGCCTACAGTTGTCCTTATCCATATATATATATATTGGGGTATAGTTGGGGTTTAAAGACAATAATTTACTTTATTTATTACTTAGCTCCCAAAAAAAATAAAAAAATATATATATTTTTTTTTTATTTGAGAGCTAAGTAATAAATAAAGTAAATCATTGTCTTTAAACCCCAACTATAAGCTAAATTCTTACTGCTACCAGGTTTGGTATGAAACTCTACAATCAACCCTGTCCTATAACTGACATCATTTTTTTTTGGTGGACCTGCCCGATGCTGGCCCGCTTTTGGAGTCAGGTGTTCAGGATGGCCAATGGAATCTTCGGATCTAGCATGAAGAGAGATCCCTGGGTGGCCCTTCTGCACTGTAAGCCCCGGGAGTTGTCCAGTAAGCAACGGGGAGGCCGATTCATTAATAGCGGCAGGTAGCGACAGTTGAGCGACTGTAGCAGTATTTTCACAGCGCCCGCTAGTAGTCGCTGTGCTTGCCCGTTGTTCGGTTGTTGACAGCGACTCAGTCGGTGTGGCGTAATGTTGAATACGGGGTGACGAGTCGCTATTTGACAGGTTCCGCGATGTATGGGAGCGCATGATAGCGACTGGTCAGAGCGACCGGCTCCCACCACATTCATCAAAAAATCACGCTCAAAAAATTCTCGCGCTGTGAAATGCTTGTTTAAACCCCAGAGCGCTGGCGGCGATGTGTTAAAAGTAGTTTTTTAACCCCCAAACCACCATATTTTTGGAAACCAAAAAAAAAAAAATGTTTAAAGAATTTAGTAATATGAATACAATAATATCAGACCTGTAATATCAATTCTGCACAAATTATTTTTTTTTTTTTTTTTTTTTTACCTTAAAAAAATTAACTAACATGGCAGAAGTGGTCACAGAATTTTTCACATTTAAATTAATTAATTATGAATATTTAAAGATTGTTCCATTGAAATGCATTGGAGAGCGCCAGGTAGCGAGAGGTCATACCTGTCGCTGTTCAAGGTCGGACGCTGGCGCTGTGGGCTGAGGCTGGAATAATGATGAATGAGTCGCTATATGGCGCTATCTCAGTCACTAAGCAGGATCGGCTTGATAAATGTGTGATTGTGGTGGGGAGCCGGCGTTCTCGTGGCGGGGCCCGTCATTACCGGCCGCTCACCAGTCGCTAACTGTCGCTATTCCTTCATAAATAAGGGCCATAGACTTTTTGTCTACCTTCTCCTGGCAGCCAAACAGGCCATAGCTAAGGCCTGGAAGAAGCAGTTTACTCCAATCTCAGAGGTGTCGGCCAGGATGAACGGCTTTCTCATCAATGAGAGGTTGTCTAGTATTCTGACTCCCATGACAAAATCCTCTCTATATGGGAACCCTGGATAAGATTTGCCCGGCCTGGCGAATCTATGCGGGCACTATAATAATCATATGTGGTGTGGTGGAGTACGGGAGTGACAACCCCCCCCCCCTCCCTCTTTCTCTTCCTCCCCTCTTTACACTTTGCCCATCGATTTGGGTCACTTTCCTTTCCCTTCCGCAGTATAATGGTTTTAATGTTTTTTATAACGATTCCCCTCTGTACAAACGCATGGCAGTGTCTGACTATCCACTGGCGTGCCCCAGTGGACCTAGTATAATAAGCACGAGATAATGGGCGTACAGGCGTCGGTGCTGGTCGCGGACACCGTGCGGTTCCGTGGCCCGCACGGACCCGGAAAAGTCCATGGCATAGTATAAATTGCGCTAATGGTAACAAGCACATGTCTCGTGCCTCACCATATTTGCAATCACACTGTAGATTGTTAAAAACTAGCTTGGCTAACTTGCAATACCATGAAAACGTATGTTGCTAGTTTTTTTCCTTTTTTCTTCTTCTTTATACCTCCCCTGCGCGGGATGGCAGTATGATGCTGTATGCTTTGTAGAACTGTATCGTTGAAAATGTTCAATAAAAAATATTGAAATAAAAAAAAACAAAGGGGGGTGGGAGCAGCTCAATCACTATTTATACAAAATTATCAACATTATTATTCAGGGCCTGGGAACTAATTTACCGCCCAGTTTAACCCTCTCATCAACTAAATATCAAGCAACAAACATGTCTAGCTGTGTGGAAAGACAGAGATTTGGTTGCATATATCTGCAGATACCTGTGGAAGCCACACCGCCCCGGCAAGGCACTCTGTGTTTAGTGTGGTCCCTACTCTTAATTCTGAGTCCCCAAAGTTGGGAAATGCAATGCAGACAAATATCTGAGAGCTACTCAGATATAATTTTTTTTATTTCAAATGATGAAAAGCATAAAGCAACCCATTCTCATGCAGAGGCAAAAAGTCCGCTTCTTAAAGTGGACCAACACCCTGCTTGATGAGGCCGGGAATTTATAAGATTCCCAGGCCGATCCGATGCCTCCCTGCGGGGCATCAAAAATCGGGATGCCCCGCTGTGTGATACCCCCCAGGACGCCCAGGAACCTTACCTTACTCCAAGTCCAACGGTGCATACGCGGGCCGCGGGCGCATCTTGCGCTTCTCTCTAGCAGGGCGCACGCCCAATTTGTGAATGTTAGAGGGAAGTGCGAGATGCGGCCGCCAGCGTGCTTGGAGTTGTGGTAAGACGTCTCATTGAGGCGCATACCACCACGGCTCCAAGTGCGCTTATTGGACGAGCGGCCGCACATGCGCCGTAGGAGCAGGGTGAGGTGAGTTTTTACTTGGGATCTGGGGGATTTCACATAGCAGGAAGTGGACCAAGACCCAGGATAGTCAAAATCCTGGGTGTTGGTCCACTTTAAGTGCACTGAGTTATGTTTGTTTAGCCATCACGGCAGGAGAACCAAGCCACCAGTATGGGGCCCAAAGTTTCCAGCTGTGAAGACGGGGCCTCTGTCCTGACCTGGGACCTGCAGGATAACACACCATTTCTGCAGGCATTGACAATAAAAAAATGTCTGTCCCCCTCTTCCAGGCTGGTTTGCCTTCAAGTCGATTTAAACTCGGAGCCAAGCCAATACACAAAGCTTCGAAAGGGGACCAGGCTCTATAGAGCTTATATTTTGTCTGGGCCCCTCATAACCTATAATGTGATGGTTCAGCCCCTAGTCTGATTGTCAGTTTCCCTTATTGCTTGAAGATAAGCCTGGCTGCCTTGGGAACAGGGGGCCAGTTCAAACTAATGCCCCAACCATCACATATAGGTTATAGAGGGGCCCGGCCTGTATTGTGGCTGGGCCCCATAACATATATTGTGATGCCTGGGTCCCTAGGCTTTTTGTTTCCTATATGATCTGTCTATATTTGGGGGTAAGGCCCTTTCTTGCAGTTGGACTCCACTAATTCTCTAATCTTCACTTGTTTTGTGATGAGGCTGATCATACAGTGAATTGATGTCCCCAGAAGCCATTAAAACGGACCTTTAGCATCATTTAATGAAAAGCCCAAACTCTTAAAAACAATTCCCCAGCATCTAAAGTTAATATTTTTTAAGTTTTTAGCCCCTTTTTATTCTTTACCCCACTGGGCTGCAACACTGTTCAGGACTCTAGGATATGGGCTCCGCCATCTTGCCTCAGAAGTATCACATACCGACGAGAGGGGTGAAAAGTACAATGGGTGGGTCAGAGCAGAGCCAGGGTCAGGAAAAGGACAGCAATCCCAGAATGCAGAGCAGCACAGTCAGAAGATACTTCCTATTTGCAGGCAGCCTGAGACTCCATGGGCCACCATCTTGGATGATTAAAGGCTCAGAAAATGCAGTAGAAGCAGGTAGAATGGTGGGGGAAACATACAACATAGTTTCTTATTTAGGGTGAAGGTCCAGATTAATGTGGGCAATCTGTATGTACAGGGTGTGGGAAACATATAAGATAGACTCTTATTCAGACTGAGGGTCCGGATTAATGTGTGCAATCTGTATGTACAGGGTGTGGGAAACATACAAGATAGGCTCTTATTCAGACTGAGGGTCCGGATTAAAATGAGCAATCTGTATGTACAGGGGGAAACATATAAGATAGGCTCTTATTCAGGGTGAAGGTCTGGATTAATGTGAGCAATCTGTATGTACAGGGTGTGGGAAACATATAAGATAGACTCTTATTCAGAGTGAAGGTCCGCTTTAAGTTCCCGTTTGAAGTCAATCACTATCTCAGCTGTTTTAGCAGCACTTAGGATTTTCACATGTTGGGGACAGCCCGGATAGAAAGTTCTTGATCAAATCACAGGTTCCTTGATGCACAGACATTAGTTCCAGTTTGCAGATGATGGTATTTGGATCTATATATTAAATGTCAAGCTAAAGTCAACAAATAATATTCTCCCATATGTTCCAGGGATTTCAGTGTGCTCAAGTGCGTATCTTAATGCCACATCCTCCTCTGCCACATCCTCCTCTGCCCTGCTCTACAAACAAACTGTAGCTGGTCCAATTGGACTGTATGAATCCCCTTGTCCTCACAACGAGCATTTTGCACCACAAGTTTAGTCCCCATTGACTCCTATAGGGTTTGGTGTGTAGCGGGGAGCTCTGGGGAGCAAGGGGGGTTCTTGGACCTAGGGTAGGGCATCCCATGTCGATGCGGCATGTGTGGGTGGAGGTGCACTTACTGGTTCGAACGTCGCTTGGATCCAGAGATGACACCCATGGTTGAACGTCTTTATTGGTTGGTTTCCTTCCATGGCAAATACAGCAGACAGACAGTCAGTACAGCACGATCCACAGGTTACAGCAACAGTCAATTGTATTGGTCGCCTCCATGGCTGGCTCTCGGCTCCTCCACACTACATTGTACTGCATCGCCTCTTCAGCTTAGAACTTAGTAGAACTAGAACAGAACACTCTAGAAGGGTAGGTCTTTCCCTTATATAACCTTGGTATTGTTGCCTTTCCAACTATTGTTGCGAGTCCCAATCAATGGCAGGGCAGTTAATGTTGCCAATGCCCAAATGAACAAAGGGGGGGTGGGAGCAGCTCAATCACTATTATTTATACAAAATTATTATTATTATTCAGGGCCTGGGAACTAATTTACCGCCCAGTTTAACCCTCTCATCATCTAAATATTAAGCACCAAACATGTCTAGCTATGTGGAAAGACAGAGATTTGGTTGCATATATCTGCAGATACATGTGGAAGCCACACCGCCCCCGACAAGGCACTCTGTGTTTAGTGTGGTCCCTACTCTTAATTCTGAGTCCCCAAAGTTGGGACATGCAATGCAGACAAATATCTGAGAGCTACTCACCTGGGAAGCTGCCAGCCTCCCTTTAGAACACTTCACAGGGAGAGATCCATATTGACTGAGTTCCTCCCTGCTTGTGCTCATGGCAATTCAAATGAATAAAGGGGTGGGCGCAGCTCAATCACTATTTATACAAAATTATTATTATTCAGGGCCTGGGAACTAATTTACCGCCCAGTTTAACCCTCTCATCAACTAAATATCAAGCAACAAACATGTCTAGCTATGTGTTGCCAATGCCACCTGGCTTAGTCTCTATTTACCAACTTAAAGAATGACTCTAAACCATTAAAGTACTGTTCGGTCCATTCCCTAGGAAATACTGCCATCATGTGGTTTCATGACACAAACTGCATCCAACAGGTTTAACTACTCTAATTAATGGTTCCTATTCACTATCAGGGCCTACCCCACTGACAGGGCTCTAATGTTTCCTACTTTAATTGTTGCCCATGGTTTCCACCCATCACAGGTGTCTGGGGTCAAATTTGAGTCAGGATCTTGTTCCAAACCATACATTTTTCTTAGGTTCGGTCGAACCTGGCGAATCTGAACTCATCCCTCATCCCTACTTATCACAAATTAACAGGAAGGATTTTGTAAAAAATAAAGAATGTGAAAAAAACAAACATTAACCAATATAACTGAGACATCCTCTTTCTTCAGGTCAGCGCAACATGTGTGGGCTTCTGACCGTCTGAGACTAGATGCCCCTTCAAGGCATACATTCGTGGCGCCTGATCCAGGATGGCCAACCACCCTCCTTTTTGTACACTGGATTCAAAATCCCCCCTGGGCCTCATCATGAAAGTCACAATTATCAGTTATGTCCAGTTAGCCTTAAGAACTAGAAACTGTCCAACCCTAAAGGCCAGAAGCTGGACATTCAAACTTTAGACCTGTCAAGTCCAGGTATAAAAGAAAACCATCAGCCAATGTCTAAACTCTCTTGTAATAAATAAGTAAGATGTAATAAAGAGACCTCAGAGAGGGGTGGCGAGCCAGAGAAGCCCCCAGTTGGGGCTAGAGTTGCCCTTTGGTGATCTTTGCCCTGTGAAGATTTCCAAACCGGTTAGATTGGTCTAGCTTCTTTCTAGGTCATTGAAGAGCTTCTTGTTCTGGATATGGTTCCCATCTTCACTAAGATGTCCTTGCCTTCATGGAATGTGGTAAAGGACTAGATCTTATTTTTTACTAGGAAGGCGAAATGGAAAAGCTCACCTATATTTGATGCCTTAGAAACATAAAAACATGGAAGAGTGGCGGCAGAAGGAGACCAAACGGCCCATCTAGTCCCTGCCCTTATGTATATACTGTATGCTCTCTGTATGTTATGTGTATACTGTATGTTCTCTGTATCTTATGTATATACTGTATGTTCTCTTTATCTTATGTGTATACTGTATGTTCTCTGTATCTTATGTGTATACTGTATGTTCTCTGTATCTTATGTGTATACTGTATGGTCTCTATATCTTATGTGTATACTGTATGTTCTCTGTATCTTATGTATATACTGTATGGTCTCTGTATCTTATGTGTATACTGTATGTTCTCTGTATCTTATGTGTATACTGTATGGTCTCTGTATCTTATGTGTATACTGTATGTTCTCTGTATCATATGTGTATACTGTATGTTCTCTGTATCTTATGTGTATACTGTATGTTCTCTGTATCTTATGTATATACTGTATGTTCTCTGTATCGTATGTGTATACTGTATGTTCTCTGTATCTTATGTGTATACTGTATGTTCTCTGTATCATATGTGTATACTGTATGTTCTCTGTATCTTATGTGTATACTGTATGTTCTCTGTATCTTATGTATATACTGTATGTTCTCTGTATCGTATGTGTATACTGTATGTTCTCTGTATCTTATGTGTATACTGTATGTTCTCTGTATCATATGTGTATACTGTATGTTCTCTGTATCTTATGTGTATACTGTATGTTCTCTGTATCTTATGTATATACTGTATGTTCTCTGTATCGTATGTGTATACTGTATGTTCTCTGTATCTTATGTGTATACTATATGTTCTCTGTATCTTATGTGTATACTGTATGGTCTCTATATCTTATGTGTATACTGTATGTTCTCTGTATCTTATGTGTATACTGTATGTTCTCTCTATCTTATGTGTATACTATATGTTCTCTGTATCTTATGTATATACTGTATGTACTCTTTATCTAAGGATATATGGAGGCTTATCCCAGACATGTTTAAAATCACTTACTGTCGATTTTACAACTACCTCTGCTGGAAGTTTGGGCTGGGTTGTGCAGTGAGGCTGGGGTCAGAAGGGGCTGGGGTAGACTAGACAGGCATGAATTTGATGGGGGGGGGGGGGGGGTTGGAAGCCCACCAGGAATTCACTTGGGTCTCTCTATGGCTATTCCACCCCTGCCCTTTATCATCTGTCCTTTTACTGAGCAGTACTTCCTTTCAGGTTATTTGTCCCCCAAGGACAGAGTAGAGGTCCACAACTGGTCTTCGCTCGCTGTCACATAAGATTAAAGTGTTCTTATTTCCATTTAATACCCACTATATTCGTGGTGGCATTTTAACTCCATGGTACCATATGTGTAATACATTATCTGCCGCTTTGGGCATAGAAAGCAATGTGTATTATTTTGGATGCTTAGTGGTGTTTTTTATTGATGTGATGCAAATTCACAGAGCGCACTATTTTCCTGGAAGCCGCTATGCATTGCTGATTGGAAAGTAATGAAAGACAATACGGCGGCTAATGTTTCCCGCTCTCACTACAAGTCTGATTTCCAGGTGGTTTTCACATTTGGAATGGTTTGCGTGTGGTTTAGGGTGATTTTTTTTTTGTCTTCATTTAGTTTGTGCTAAACAGTTTTCCGTCTAACAATCAAATAGTTTGGCTCATGGAAGTTTAACTTAACCCGATTTCCTGCAGGAATAATAATCGTAGGAAAAAACTCTGTCCAGATGTGGACATCAAACCCCCCAACAACTGCCCAGCTTACATGATGCCCCCCAGACACAGGGCCGGCTCCAGGTTTGTGTGGGCCCCTGGGCGGTATGTTCTCAGTGGGGCCCCTTTGTGGTTGTCGCGTCACATCACTGAGGGACGTCCCAAATCTGGATGCCCCCTAAGGATCATGCTATTTGGACTAAAACTCTAGTTTTGGACTACTTTGAAGCACACCAAACCCCTTTAAACCTCAACTCGGAGTCTAAACGAATCTAGATCCCCCTGATTTTGGATGCCCCTGTGTGTGACCCCCGTCCCTTTATTTCCTCGAACTGGTGAATGCGCTGTGGGGTCGCCAGTTTGAATATCAGTCAAACCTGGGGGGTTCTTTAACAAACAGGGGCAACCCAAACTGTGATGCCCCTGTAAAGCAGAGCAAAAGTCAGGGGTGGAATTGCTTGTATAGTGGGTATGCCAGCGATCCCAGGGGGTGTCACACAGTAGGGTATCACAGATTGGGATGCCCCAGGGATAGGAAATCAGCTGGGGTGGGCAACTTAAAAGCAGAACAAAACCCAGCACTTCCTCCTCTGGAATCTAATTTGAGATGCCCCGTTGTATGGAACCCGCCATTCGAGGAGATGTGATAATGGGAACAACAACGGTCCCAGTAAACCGTAGATAGGATACCTAGGATGGCACCAAATGCCCCTCAATAATCAATCATTGAAAGTCTCATCAAATCAATATAATCATCTTTAATTCATTGACGTATTAAAAATCACAAACACATACATGATTACATACAACCACAAAATTTCTTTAAAAAACTTTTACACAAAGACCCAGTAGGGAACCCTCATTACAAATCCAAAATTCATAACCTATATACACAAGTTAATAAACCCCAAATAAATCCTATATCCCTAACTAAAGTGCTGATGCAAAAATGTGCAGTATTGCGGAGAAAAATATCCACATTTAACAAATGAACAGGACAAAACTGAAACAAAGACACAAGTGATAAAGAGAGTCACCCCTGCTGGACCAGACTGATAATCTCACCCACGCATTCCGTGGCCACCTGCGCCACTTTCTCAAGGTGCTAAACCGAGGAGATGTGGGCACCAGCTGTGGAGGTGCCCTACCAGTCCGACACCAGTCAAGCGCCATCACACACCCCAAAGGCTGGCCCTGTCAGTGGGCCCCTCCAAAGAGTGGGGGCCCCCGGCAGCTGCCCCGCCCTGCCGGGTGCTGACACCGGCCCTGCCCAGACATCTCCCATATCGGTTCATAAATTATAGAGCCAATCGGATGTGACCTTCAATCCATAAGTGACTGTCCCTCAGCTCAAAGAAATAACCTCCAACCTACTAGAGACCCGCCAAGCATGAACATGGCGCCACCCCTATTAGGGATAGCGCTCTGTGCAAAAGGTAATAGGAAGACTGAGATCATGCAAAACTACCAACCAGATTCATACTGCTCTGCTGCTCTCGTGCCCCATGTGACTACCAGCTGCCAATGAGGTTAGGTGTCAGTGAAGCGTTATTGCTCTACAGGATTTTGGTGGGCTTCCTTTTACTCTGTGAGTGTCCTAGCATTCCAAATCAGCAAGTGGTGGGGCTGTAAGTGGACCTTCAGTCATTTTAACACATAGGTGACCCTTCAGCTCAAATATACACGTGTTGCTGCCTATCTATGCCAAAAGCTTGCCCTGGAAAGGCATATGATTGTTGTTTAAAGTGGAGCTAAACTCTCACTTGTGTGCTATGGAGGGTTCTGATACACAGGAACACTTAAAGTGGACCAACACCCAGGATTTTCACTATCCTGAGTGTTGGTCCACTTCCACGGGGCACCCCGATCGGGAGTGCCCCGCTGTGTGAAGCCCCCAGAAAGCCCCTAAAATCTTACCTTATTGGCGACCGACAAGCACTGGATAAGCCGCCGCCTCTCGTGCGTCCCTCTTACAGGACGCGCACCTGCGCCGGCCATTCACAAACGGCAGGCGCGGGTGTGCGCCCTGCTAGAGGGACGCGCGGGAGGTGGCGGCGGCTTATCCGCCGCTGATAAGGTAAGTTTTTAGGGGCTTTCTGGGGGGTTTCACACAGCGGGGCATCCCGATTTTGGATGCCCCGCGAGGAGGGAGCTGATCGGATTCCCGGGCCGATCAGGGGTGGGTGTTGGTCCACTTTAAAGAAGAACATCGGGGGAGGTTAAAACATCCCCCTAGCCTCACCAATGTGCTCCCCCACCTCCTGTTTTACCTTTGGGAAATATTTACTCACCTCACCAGGGGACCCATCTTCTAAGTCCATCGGTTTCCGGGCGACCAGGCGGTGCCATCTTGCATCCCATAAGGCACTGCGCACGGCCCCCGATATCGAGCCTGCGCAGTGGCCATGAATGGGATGCAATGGTGCCGCCCTAATTCCCGCAAGACTTTGCTGATAGACGCGGGACTTTGAAGAGCTAAAGCCGTGCCGTCACTAACAGGGGGCTAAGCCGGTGGCAGGGGGTAGAGATCGGGCCCTGAAGCACCCGGATGTCATCGCGGTCTACTTACATCCAAAAGGTAAGTAGGGGTCGATGTGGGGGTGGGGAGGGAATCAGTCCCTTTTTATTTTCAGTTCCTCTTTAAAGCGGACCAAAACCCTCAAAAGCAACTCTATCTGTTTTGCTCCTCCGTCCCAGGTACATTACCGCTTAGATTTTTTCTGCCCTCAGTGCTGCTTGGTATTTCTGTTATAGTGATTTTATTTTAGTTTTCCGAAGGTATGTCATCGGTTTCTGGCGGGATTCCATTGTTCTAACTTGCTTTTTAAGCCCCTCCTCCTTGTGGTTTCATGCTATCGGCAATTAGTACCTACTGAAAATAGCGCTAGAAGAAAGATAAGAGCCAAAAGAAGATTTAACTTTTACTTAATTTTCCCCCAGTTTTTCCTTTTGAGCAAAAATTGTTTGTGAGTATTTTTATCCGATTCATTACAGGACACTAAGGGGAGTTTATACATGTTTTTTATTAAACCTTCCATAGGACGTGGTTGGTCTGCTTTAACTACCTCAATGTACCCCATTATAGGGATACTTACCTTTTCCTAGCGCAGCTCTATCTGAGAAAGGAAATATATGGCACTGCAGTGCATAGCTGTTTCCTGGTCCCCCGTCATAAAGAAAAGGAGAGTACCTACCAAATTTCAGAGGTCACTTGCAACTAGAATAGGTGCGTTAGGACCCTACTTGGAGTTGCCGAGAATGTTTTAGGTTCGTTTTAACTGTAATTCCGCTCTGGAACTGTTCACCCCCTTCATCCTCCAGGCTCTTTGCTTGCAATCCCTAAGCGATGCTCCTTTCCTTGATCTCTGATAGCAATGTGTTATACTGTTATCATCAACTATTGTCATTTATGGGTAAGAGTAAAACGATTGATCTGCTCTTTATAGAAATGTTTCTCGCTTTTTTTTTTGTTTCAATATTTTTATTGAAGTTTCGAGTTTTCAGCAGTACAGCTTATGCATTATAAAGCCATCCCACGCAGGGGAGGCAAAGGGAGAAGCTAACATTCTATGTTGCATAAGATTATACGGATCATACTGATGTTTTAACAATCCATAATTGATACAGAGCGAAGAAGAAACTGACAAAATAAAGGACATTCAACATCCTAGCATGACCATCTTGACCTGAGACGTGTTTATGTCCAGTCTGAAACCATGCAGGTCGCAGGATCCCAGACCCCACGGCCCGCATCGCCATATATAAGCCTCCACAACGGGCCCGCAGGACCATCAGGCATGGTCATGGACAGGAAAGAGGTGCTGAAAACCTATTAGGATCATACTATTATTGGAAAATGATTTAGCTTTACTGGATAGATGGTCAAAACTGTGAAAACTAGAGTTTAATGTCTGTAAATGTAAAATCCTGCACTTGGGTAGAAGGAATCCCGGCTCTGAGCACCGTATGGGCAGCGCTGTGTTAGCCAGGACCTCGGAGGAGAGAGATTTAGGGGTACTGATTACTGATAGCTGCAAGATGATTGGACAGTGTAGCCAGGCAGTGGGAAAAGCAAGCAGGATGCTCGGCTGCATAGCTCGAGGCATCACCAGTAGGAAGAGGGAGGTTGTGATGCCGCTGTATAGATCCCTGGTGAGGCCACAGCTAGAATACTGTGTGCAGTTCTGGAGACCTTACCTGCAAAAAGACATTATTCAAATAGAACGTGTCCAAAGGCCAGCAACAAAAATGGTGGAAGGACTTAAACTTAAAACTAATCAGGAGAGACTTAAAGAACTTAATCTGTACAGTCTGGAGGAAAGAAGGGAGAGAGAGGACATGATGGAGACCTTTATATATGTGAAAGGATTGAATAAGGTTCAGGAGGGAAGTGTTTTTAAGAAGAAACTTAATGATAGAACAAGGGGGCACAACCTGAAGCTAGTCGGGGGGAAGATCAGGAGCAATGTTAGAAAATATTATGTTACAGAAAGAGTAGTAGATGCTTGGAACAAACTTCCAGCAGAGGTAGTTGAAAAATCAACAGTCACTGAATTTAAACTGGGATAAGCCTCCATCTATCCTAAGATAAAGAGTACATACAGTATACACATAAGATACAGAGAACATACAGTATACACATAAGATACAGAGAACATACAGTATACACATAAGATACAGAGAACATACAGTATACACATAAGATACAGAGAACATACAGTATACACATAAGATACAGAGAACATACAGTATATACATAAGATACAGAGTACATACAGTATATACATAAGATACAGAGAACATACAGTATATACATAAGATACAGAGAACATACAGTATACACATAAGATACAGAGAACATACAGTATACACATAAGATACAGAGAACATACAGTATACACATAAGATACAGAGAACATACAGTATACACATAAGATACAGAGTACATACAGTATATACATAAGATACAGAGAACATACAGTATATACATAAGATACAGAGAACATACAGTATACACATAAGATACAGAGAACATACAGTATACACATAAGATACAGAGAACATACAGTATACACATAAGATACAGAGAACATACAGTATATACATAAGATACAGAGAACATACAGTATACACATAAGATACAGAGTACATACAGTATATACATAAGATACAGAGAACATACAGTATATACATAAGATACAGAGAACATACAGTATATACATAAGATACAGAGAACATACAGTATATACATAAGATACAGAGAACATACAGTATATACATAAGATACAGAGAACATACAGTATATACATAAGATAAAGAGAATATACAGTATACACATAAGATACAGAGAACATACAGTATACACATAAGATACAGAGCACATACAGTATACACATAAGATACAGAGCACATACAGTATACACATAAGATACAGAGAACATACAGTATACACATAAGATACAGAGAACATACAGTATACACATAAGATACAGAGAACATACAGTATACACATAAGATAAAGAGAACATACAGTATATACATAAGATAAAGAGAACATACAGTATATACATAAGATAAAGAGAATATACAGTATACACATAAGATACAGAGAACATACAGTATACACATAAGATACAGAGAACATACAGTATATACACATAAGATACAGAGAACATACAGTATACACATAAGATACAGAGAACATACAGTATATACACATAAGATACAGAGAACATACAGTATACACATAAGATACAGAGAACATACAGTATACACATAAGATACAGAGAACATACAGTATACATATAAGATAAAGAGAACATACAGTATACACATAATATACAGAGAACATACAGTATATACATAAGATACAGAGACCATACAGTACACACATAAGGGCAGACTAGATGGACCGTATGGTCTCCTTCTTCCGTCAACCTTCTATGTTTCTATGTTTATTAAAGAGAGGAAAAGACAAAGAACTGGGGGGGGGGGGGGCGAGGAAGAAGGGTCAAAGTGCTCCCATACTCCACTGGCCAAAATGTGTGACCATCACAGCCTCTGCGGGGACACACCAGGCCAGGCAGATCTTATCCAGGGCTCCCATATCCAGAGGTTTCTCGCTTTTTTTTTAAATTCATGGTCACCAATTTATTTTGACTCCATGATGCAAAAAAGGGTTTTATGTATTTTTGTATATTGATTTGGGCTGTATGGTATTGATTGTTTTTTGGAGCTGTGGCAACTTATTGGTATATATGTATTTGAATCTGGAACTAGACTGTGTTGGGCCTCTAGATTTATAGGCAGGGGAATGGAAAGATTAGGAATGAGTGATTGGTTGATATATTCAGGCTGAGTGGGGGTGGGGGGGTCGCCATCCATGACCGTAATTCTTGAGCCCATATATAATATGAGAAGTAAAAATCCTTATAGCAGCCCCTATATTGAGTACAGAGCTGAGATCCACAAACTACATCTTGACATATGTGGTTCAAGGTATATTGCAGGTATAGCTAGATTACGTGCGGTGGAGGCCCCAGATACAGTATAAAATAATAGTCCAGCCATGTAACTGATTGGTGGTTATCTGGCACCCGCCCACTTACTGGAACGAGTCCCTTGTGCCCCCCTTGTGCGGGTGCGTGCTGCTCGGGAACTCCTGCTTTGCCATTCTGGGTGGGGGGGTAGTGTAGTCGCCCGGCTGGTTCCCTGCATTGAGCTGCCAGCGGCTGTGCTTGGTGGCTTATGTGCAGTGACAGCTCTGCACCCATCACTGTAGCGTTACTGGCGGCGGCTTTGCTGCTCTAGACTCTCCGTCCTGCCCTGTGGTGGCTTTGGCTGCAGGGTTGCAAAAACTAAAAAATGCTGGCCCCGCAGCCCATCAGACCAAAGGCTGAAAAGCCTCCTGGACCAGACCATAACCCAAAGGTTGGTGGAGGCCCCGGGGCATGTGCCCCTTGAGTCCCCCTCATAATCCGGCCCTGCCCTAGCTTATCTGTAGGCATATTCCCCCCCCCCCCCCTCACTTGTATGTCCAGTTTCTGACATCCTTCCACACTGTGTGTCCAGTCCTCAAAATCAAAGCTCCTTTAATGCTATGATTTTGGGTCTGGCGTATCCAGTCTTGCTCTTCTTTTCTTTTCTCACCCTCTTCTTTTAGATTCCACAGGGTTTTGTTATACATTAAAGATATTGGCTGGAAGTTTGAGCTGATTAAAATGCCTTTCACTGGCTGCAATGAGGGATGCCCCTAACTGGCTGCAATGAGGGATGCACCTCACTGACTGTAATGAGGGATGCACCTCACTGACTGTAATGAGGGATGCACCTCACTGACTGTAATGAGGGATGCACCTCACTGGCTGCAATGAGGGATGCCCCTAACTGGCTGCAATGAGGGATGCACCTCACTGGCTGTAATGAGGGATGCCCCTAACTGGCTGTAATGAGGGATGCACCTCACTGACTGTAATGAGGGATGCACCTCACTGGCTGCAATGAGGGATGCCCCTCACTGGCTGCAATGAGGGATGCCCCTAACTGGCTGTAATGAGGGATGCACCTCACTGACTGTAATGAGGGATGCACCTCACTGGCTGCAATGAGGGATGCCCCTCACTGGCTGCAATGAGGGATGCCCCTAACTGGCTGTAATGAGGGATGCACCTCACTGACTGTAATGAGGGATGCACCTCACTGGCTGCAATGAGGGATGCCCCTAACTGGCTGCAATGAGGGATGCCCCTCACTGGCTGCAATGAGGGATGCCCCTAACTGGCTGCAATGAGGGATGCACCTCACTGACTGTAATGAGGGATGCCCTTCACTGGCTGCAATGAGGGATGCACCTCACTGACTGTAATGAGGGATGCCCTTCACTGGCTGCAATGAGGGATGCCCCTAACTGACTGTAATGAGGGATGCACCTCACTGACTGTAATGAGGGATGCACCTCACTGGCTGCAATGAGGGATGCCCCTCGCTGGCTGCAATGAGGGATGCCCCTCACTGGCTGCAATGAGGGATGCCCCTAACTGGCTGCAATGAGGGATGCCCCTAACTGGCTGTAATGAGGGATGCCCCTAACTGGCTGCAATGAAGGATGTCCCTCACTGACTGTAATGAGGGATGCCCCTAACTGGCTGCAATGAGGGATGCCCCTCACTGACTGCAATGAGGGATGCCCCTCACTGACTGCAATGAGGGATGCACCTCACTGACTGTAATGAGGGATGCCCTTCACTGGCTGCAATGAGGGATGCACCTCACTGACTGTAATGAGGGATGCCCTTCACTGGCTGCAATGAGGGATGCCCCTAACTGACTGCAATGAGGGATGCCCCTAACCGGCTGCAATGAGGGATGCCCCTCACTGGCTGCAATGAGGGATGCCCCTAACTGGCTGCAATGAGGGATGCCCCTAACTGGCTGCAATGAGGGATGCCCCTCACTGGCTGCAATGAGGGATGCCCCTAACTGGCTGTAATGAGGGATGCACCTCACTGACTGTAATGAGGGATGCACCTCACTGGCTGCAATGAGGGATGCCCCTCACTGGCTGCAATGAGGGATGCCCCTAACTGGCTGCAATGAGGGATGCCCCTAACTGGCTGCAATGAGGGATGCACCTCACTGACTGTAATGAGGGATGCACCTCACTGGCTGCAATGAGGGATGCCCCTAACTGGCTGCAATGAGGGATGCACCTCACTGACTGTAATGAGGGATGCCCCTCGCTGGCTGCAATGAGGGATGCCCCTCACTGGCTGCAATGAGGGATGCCCCTAACTGGCTGCAATGAGGGATGCCCCTAACTGGCTGTAATGAGGGATGCCCCTAACTGGCTGCAATGAAGGATGTCCCTCACTGACTGTAATGAGGGATGCCCCTAACTGGCTGCAATGAGGGATGCCCCTCACTGACTGCAATGAGGGATGCCCCTCACTGACTGCAATGAGGGATGCACCTCACTGACTGTAATGAAGGATGCCCCTCACTGACTGTAATGAGGGATGCCCTTCACTGGCTGCAATGAGGGATGCCCCTAACTGACTGTAATGAGGGATGCCCCTAACTGGCTGGAATGAGGGATGCCCCTAACTGGCTGCAATGAGGGATGCCCCTCACTGGCTGCAATGAGGGATGCCCCTAACTGGCTGCAATGAGGGATGCCCCTCACTGGCTGCAATGAGGGATGCCCCTAACTGGCTGCAATGAGGGATGCCCCTAACTGGCTACAATGAGGGATGCCCCTCTCACTACAGCCCTTCTCTGTAATGTTTGCGGAGGCCTTGTCTGTATAATTATTATTTATTTAATTCTTAGGTGGTGTTTCCATTTAAGGGTGTGGCTGTGGGCGTGACCAGGGGTTTGGCTGGGCGTGGCTTAAATGTCTTCTCGTGTCCCTCTTTACAACTTTCAAAAGTTGGAAGGTATGGCCTAAATAAATGGATCACTCACATCAATGTTTTTGCCATTTTAAGGAATTAGGGTGATATTATTTCTGTAAAATTCCTTATAGTTTTTGGTGTCTTTTAAGAAGGAGCCATTGGTGGTTTTAGAAGTAGGACGCAGAGTATATATTATATTATATAAAGGTGTGGAATACATATGTAATATCTTCTGTACTTTATTTCGCCGTTCAAGTTGGCAATGTTTCGATATAATGTATTGCTCAGTTTTATGGATAATGCTTTTACTGTCAGGGCGCAAATTTAAAAATTGTCTTAGCGCGATTGCAGGGAATTTACGCTTTCGGGCAAGTGCCCCGCAATCACTGGTGTCGGCGTGTGGAGGTCTCCGCCCACATGGGGTGGAATTGCTAGCGCCGCTGCTGGCGTAGCTTTCGTGGAGCGATCTGATTGTTCCACAAATGCCAAAATAACATGTGACTGTGCCCATAGATTAGAGAGAATTAGTCTGGAGCGCGCATTATCAGCCTTATTAGAACATTCTAGTTCATATGCAGTGTCTAAGTGGCCCCAGCAGCCACACACAGGGCGCTCACAAATAGCACCGCCAACCTAAGAAATCACAAGTCTACCATTATATTTGCATAACCATCATAGATTTTATTTAAATTAAAAAGAGCTCAGAACAAACCTTTTAAAAACATTAATCTTCACAGGAAACTCGCAAGCCAAAAAGTGTCATTGTGCATCAAATATACAAAAAAAGAGTATATACAAAAAAAAAATATATATATATATATAAATGTGCCAATGCAATTAATTTAATTTGCTGATTCCCCAGCATCTAAAATTAATATATTTTAAGTTTTTTGTCACTTACTTATTATTCTTTCCCCCACTGGGCTGCAACTGTGTTCAGGACTTTAGGATACGGGCGCCGCCATCTTGACTCAGAAGCATCACTGAGGAGAGGAGCGTGGGATAAAGTACAGGGGGCGGGTTATAGCTGTGCTTTGCTCAGACAGAGCAGAGCTGGGGTCAGGAAAAGGTCAGCAGTCCCAGAATGCAGAGCAGCACAGTCAGAAGGCACTTCCTGTTTGCAGGATGCCTGATGTTCCATGAGCCGCCATCTTGGATGTTTAAAGGCTCATAACATGCAGTAGATGCGGGTAGGATGATTTTTAATGTGGACAATCTGTATGTACAGGATGTGGGAAACATATAAGATAGACTCTTATTCAGGGTGAAGGTCCGGATTAATGTGAGCAATCTGTATGTACAGGGTGTGGGAAACATATAAGATAGGCTCTTATTCAGGGTGAAGGTCCAGATCAATGTGAGCAATCTGTATGTACAGGGTTTGGGAAACATATAAGATAGACTCTTATTCAGGGTGAAGGTCCGGATTAATGTGGGCAATCTGTATGTACAGGGTGTGGGAAACATATAAGATAGGCTCTTATTCAGGGTGAGGGTCCAGATTAATGTGAGCAATCTGTATGTACAGGGTGTGGGAAACATATAAGATAGACTCTTATTCAGGGTGAAGGTCCGGATTAATGTGGGCAATCTGTATGTACAGGGTGTGGGAAACATATAAGATAGACTCTTATTCAGGGTGAAGGTCCGGATTAATGTGGGCAATCTGTATGTACAGGGTGTGGGAAACATATAAGATAGACTCTTATTCAGGGTGAAGGTCCGGATTAATGTGGGCAATCTGTATGTACAGGGTGTGGGAAACATATAAGATACATTATCCGGAGTAACCTCTTAAATGCTGGTAATGGGAGCAGCAGGTCCGGCCTCTCGGCCTCATGCTGGACGTTCTTTGGCCCATAGATACAATAAATAGCAAAACAGAGAAGGAATAACCTCCCAACTTTAATATGTCTTCTGTATTTTTATTTCATTCTGAGATTTCCCCCCTCATTACCTTTTAGTAGAAAGCCATTGGCTATGAAAACTTTTAGCTCACGTGCCAAAACTATCTTTTCTGTTTTATTGGCCGAGCCAGACGTTACACGCTCATATAATGCATCACACGCCAAAAGTGCCTCCATCAGCTTTTATTTTCATGACCCTTTTGAACACAAATGACAATGGAAAATAAAATGCAATGTACATAAATGGAAAATGAGCAAATATTATATGCACACTTAGCTTTTATTATGACCCTCAGCAAACATGGCTCCAATTATGTATATCGTCCTGCGGACTCCTGCCAGGTTTAATAAAGCTCTTATGGATCTTGGCTCACCCCATGTTGTGTCTATATTATATCTCACATCTAAAAACCATATAATAATAATATAATAATATAATATCATTAATATATATATATATATATATATATATATATATATATATATATATAAATAATTAATATAATATTAATTAATATAATATTATTAATATACTATAATAATAATAAACCATATAATAATAATAATAATAATAATATTATATGCACACTTAGCTTTTATTATGACCCTCAGCAAACATGGCTCCAATTATGTATATCGTCCTGCGGACTCCTGCCAGGTTTAATAAAGCTCTTATGGATCTTGGCTCACCCCATGTTGTGTCTATATTATATCTCACATCTAAAAACCGTATAATAATAATATAATAATATAATATAATTAATATATAATATTAATATATATATATAAATAATTAATATAATATTAATTAATATAATATTATTAATATAATGTAATAATAAAAAAACATATAATAATAATAATAATAATAATATTATATGCACACTTAGCTTTTATTATGACCCTCAGCAAACATGGCTGCAATTATGTATATCGTCCTGCGGACTCCTGCCAGGTTTAATAAAGCTCTTATGGATCTTGGCTCACCCCATGTTGTGTCTATATTATATCTCACATCTAAAAACCTTATTCACTTTAGTGGCCAACAAATAGTCAGCTTCAGAAAGTAGGTAGCCCTCAAACTAAGAAATGGCCGACCTACTCCCCAGCACCAGGCAAATGCACTGCTGGGTTATTTGACTTGCCAGCAGTGATGTAGCTGAATGTGAGCTGTGAACATTAAATGTTGCCCCATTCAAGGCTCATTTTTTTAACTCAATATAATACTACCAGACAACTAAAGATTGAAACAGTACAGACATATGTTGTTTCTTTTTTCTTGTACATGATGCAAGAGCACAAACACCATAAATAAAGTGGAGGAGCCACTACGATAGCCTCAACCTAACGAGCCCCTGTGTTTGTTCTGGCCAGTCCAAATGTTCAGTACCTGGGAATATTGATGGTCTCCTTCCCAAGGCCATTTGGCTAGTGAGTCGTGTAGCTCACTACTACTGATTAATTTAGACTATAGTATTAGTATTGTGGAGGGACAAGTATCTGCCAAAGCTGGGGATGTGAGGCAGACCAGGGAAGCCCTGCCTATCTAATAATGGCTAATGCTGGTCACAAGCTGAATGCACCACATGGTGACCACTAGTAGCCATTGGTGCTCCCCAAGCATGCACTCACTGCTATGTGGCCACTAATGTAGAGCAGCAGACCACTGACAGAATGCAGACGTAAGTAAGGCTACTTTCATACTGAGGCGATTTTGGGGCGATCGGCCATAGTTAGCTGCTCATAAATAGCAGGACATTTGCAGAAATTGCACTTGCAGTGTTTTTAGTGGCGATTTCCCCTTGCGATCACATTGTAATAAATTGCGATCGGAAGCACATGCAAAAACATCATCAAGCTAGTGATTTCTATGAAGTGTGAAAGAAGCCTTATTGCCACTGGGCGGGGCATTTCTAATCGGGAAGGTAAGCGGATCAATAGTCAGTTTTGGATGTTGTCCAGTTTAAGCACTGGGAAAAAAAAATACTTTGCTTTTAAATGAATGAGATGAATAGTTGTATTAATTAAAGGAGAAAAAATAAATCAAAATTGGTGTGACTAGTCTTTTTCATTTTAAAGTGGGCCTACATCTAGGAATGGAAGCCTTTTCCTGCTGGGTAGGCTCCTACAATTCACCTAATCCAGTGTCATAGGGTGTGAATATTGGTCGCACATTGCCAGCCGAGGACACTCAATGGGTGGCTTCAGCTGTTGGCCTCCTGGGAAGATACAGGAGATGTGGTTCTGGAGTCGGTAAGGGGGATTTTTTTTAGTATTGGCAGGGTCATGTGGGTCCACATAGAAAAGCTTCAGTTCCCAGGTACACACGTCTGCAATGTCTTCAAGGTATGTGTGTTGTAGGAAACAGAGAAGATCCTGCACCGCTCTGAATATAAAGATGGGTGCTGGTATACCAGAAAACCTCAACCATATGTAAGTACTTTTTATCCGTGGCTTACCAGACAGACCACAGAAAACACTTCTGCCCAAAAAGGTATATACCGCACACCAATTATAATATACCAATAGTAAATGTTTTATTTAGCAAGGTTTTACATAACATATAGTACATACATTTAAAAAACATAAATAAAAGCCCCAGATATCTGGGGTAGGGCGGGCCTCTAATATTCAATTATATTCAAGTATAGTAATATGTTCCCTACAAACTATTAATTATAAAAATAAAGTGACAGTGCTGACAATTAATATATATATATATATATATATATATATATATATATATATATATATGGAAATCCCAGATGCCACTACAAAAATGGCCTTACATCCTATGTGCTAAATATTCATACAAAGTGACCAGTGCTGCAAAGTGACAAATGCTAATTAATTGGTTAATATTAAAAGGTGCTAAGAACAACACAGTGCCTACAGCCAATAGTAAACAATCAAGCAGTAATACTTTATCCAAAAGACATAAACACTAATAGTATACTGGGAACTAATAAACAATGAGATGTCAATACATCACCAAATGATCAGAGCCATCCCTACATGGAATACACCCACTTGTGTTGTAGGGTTTTGCTAGCAGAGACAATATTGTGTACCCCCCCCAAGAAGTACATGCTGGGTTTAGATATTGGGTATAAAGAGAGTTAATGTAAATGTAGAAAAAATAGTGCATGGAGGGGTATTAAATGGCATGTGACAGAAATGGAGAACATCACAACTTTTCCATTTATCTTGTCAGTAATGTTGCAAAGGACACGTTTGGCATTATGGTAAAATAGAATAGGGGAGAACCTGAATTGGGTCTACCCCACTCCAGAGCTGTTGGAACACAGGCCACCGTAGCTGCCTTTTGTCTTGAGCGCAGCATGGCCACTATTTGCATTAGGTGGCAATGATAGCAGCACTTCCCGTATATTCAAGTGAATGGAAGGGGCCGGGCATAGAGCCGGTGGGGCTCTGTGTGTCCAGGGCAAGGTAAGTAAGATGTTTATGTAACCGCCCTGCCAGCCAGGGGAGGGTGGCAGGGTTGGGAGTACTTTAGGGATGGGGATATCTGTCTGGACTGTCCATTGAAAGGAAAGCAGCAATGGGTAAGAGGAGGCGGGAGAGGGAGCACAGGGGCCACAAGTTCATGGAGCTCAGGAGACATCTCAGGACCAGAAGGTGTGGGGAGTGGGAGCCACAAAGGGTGAAGAAGCCACTCCCCCTAGTGAACCTCCCCCCCCACCATAAAAAGTTCCTGGGTGCACCACTGCAATTGAACACCCAACAGACAAATATAGTGCATCCATCTAGAGGGGGCATTGGATTGTGAGCTCACCTGAAGGGAACAATTTGTATTTGCTTTGCAATACATGTCTTGGCTTTTCCCCGCTAACAATGTGCACATTTAGCAAACACTAGGGATTGTACCCAGTGTACTTTTAATATTCTTTCACATTTTATTATTTTAATCCCATGTACTAAAATTCACTTCTGAGGCACACATTTTTGGCTGGCCCTACAAGCAACTTTTCTCCAACTCTCTAGAGTATAGTTTTCAACATCAGTCAGGCCAAATATTGTAATGTAATAGCTGCAAAATGAAAATGAAAACATATTTTACATATTTAGGCGACATACGCATTCTTTTTTAGAACTCTATTCTTGTATTCTTGGCCCTTAAGATGCATAAGAAGAAAAAAGTCAGTGTTATAAAAATACACGAGCCCCCCCCCCCCCAGTACTAATAAGATTGCTTTTGATGCAGAATCAGAATACAATACAGTGTTGTGGGGGTTCAGAGTGAGAGCAAAGTGGTGTCTCAGGGAAGGGGGTTATCCATAGCGATGCGAAATATAAGTACGGCTGTGACGTATGGCGAGGGTAGACGCAGGGTGCAAGTGCAGCAGCGACATATAAGGGCCAATTCAGCACTGTGAGAATATTTTTTTCTCATGTATTTTGTGAGTTTATCTTCGGGGAAACTAGGCACAATCTCCGATGCTGGCACCGTTATATTGATGATGTTTTCTGCATCTGGGATGGGCCCCAAAATGAATTAGATGAATTCTCCAAAACCACCAATTCGAACACTTACAATTTGGAATTCACGGCGCATACAAGCCCTTTGTCTGTTAACTTCCTAGATCTAAATATTCAAAAAGGAAGGGACATACCTTGGTTACTTCTACTTTCTTTAAGGCTACAGACCGTAACGGTTATGTGCCATATATGAGCTGCCATCACCCAAAATGAATACAGGCAATACCCAAAGGGCAGTTTATACGACTGAGACGTAATTGTACCCTGATTGAGGATTAGGATTCTCAGTCTAGTATGCTGATGCAACCGTTCTTAGATAAGGGCTATAAGGCAAATGAGGTACGCGACCAGAGGGTCCTGGTTAGGAACCTTGAAAGAGGGACCCTCCTTAACAAAAACCATGTGAAAAAGTCAACAGAAGAGATGAAGCCTCAGGTGGAAGTTTCCTTTATAACCGGGTTCAATCCACAACGAAATCCAGCGGTTGATTGCCAAACACTGGCATATCTTAAAGATGAGCAAGATGAGCTCCATCACTATTATTTATACAAAATTATCATCATTATTATTCAGGGCCTGGGAACCAATTTACCGCCCAGTTTAACCCTCTCATCATCCAAGTATTAAGCACCAAACATGTCTAGCTATGTGGAAAGACAGAGATTTGGTTGCACATATCTGCAGATACATGTGGAAGCCACACCGCCCCGGCAAGGCACTCTGTGTTTAGTGTGGTCCCTACTCTTATTTTTGAGTCCCCAAAGTTGGAACATGCAATGCAGCCAGAGCTACTCACCTGGGAAGCTGCCAGCCTCCCTTTAGAACACTCCATAGGGAGAGATCCATGGTGGCTGAATCTTGGTGAGTAGCTCTCAAATATTTGTCTGCATTGCATGTCCCAATGTTGGAGACTCAAAATTAAGAGTAGGGACCACACTAAACACAGAGTGCCTTGCCGGGGCAGTGTGGCTTCCACATGTATCTGCAGATATATGCAACCAAATCTCTGTCTTTCCATATAGCTAGACATGTTTGTTGCTTGATATTTAGATGATGAGAGGGTTAAACTGGGCGGTAAATTAGTTCCCAGGCCCTGAATAATAATAATAATTTTGTATAAATAATAGTGATTGAGCTGCTCCCACCCCCCTTTATTCATATCTTAAAGATGGATACAGTGTTGGGGCCTGTACTGCCAGACCGCCCGAGGGTTATCTTCAGAAGGGCACCTAGCCTACGGGACCTTCTGATTAAAAGCCATGTGGACCCCCCTAGGCCCATCACAGTAGCTAAGAATTTACCCACGGGTTTTCATAGATGTGGTGTATGTGCCGGCTGTAAGGGATGTATACCCGGGAATGAAATCATTTGAGGACCTGAGAACGGGTAAAAGCTATAAAATTTCTCATTTTATTTCTTGTCACTCCAAGTGCGTAATATATCTGATCTGGTGTCCTTGTAGGCTTATGTATGTTGGGAGGACCACGCGTGAGCTCAAAACCCGTATTCGCGAGCATATATATGACATAAAACGTGGCTATGAGGCCCACAGTGTTTCTGCCCATTTTTGTCAGCGACCCCAAGCCAGATGTCATTTATAGGGATAGACGAAGAGGCCGATTCATTAATAGCGGCAGGTAGCGACAGTTGAGCGACTGTAGCGGCATTTTCAGAGCGCCCGCTAGTAGTCGCTGTGCTTGGCCGTTGTTCGGTAGTTGATAGCGACTCAGTCGGTTTGCCGTAATGTTGAATATTGGGTGAGGAGTCGCTATTTGACAGGTTCCGCGCTGTATGGGAGCACATGATAGCGACTGGTCAGAGCGACCGGCTTTCACCATATTCATTACCAAATCACGCTCAAACAATTCTCGCGCTGTGAAATGCATGTTTAAACCCCGGAGCGCTGGCGGCGATGGGTTAAAAGTAGTTTTTTAACCCCCAAACAACCATATTTTTGGAAACCAAAAAAAACACGTTTTTATAATAATTTTGTAATATGAATACATTAATACCAGACCTGTAATATCAATTCTGTACAATTTTTTTACCTTAAAAAAATTATTTAAAATGGCAGAAGTGGTCACAGAATTTTTCACATTTAAAAAAAACAAAAAACAAAATTAATAACAATTAATTATGAATATTTAAAGATTGTTCCATTGAAATGCATTGGAGAGCGCCAGGTAGCGAGAGGTCATACCTGTCGCTGTTCAAGGTCGGACGCTGGCGCTGTGGGCTGAGGCTGGAATAATGATGAATGAGTCGCTATATGGCGCTATCTCAGTCGCTAAGCAGGATTGGCTTGATAAATGTGTGATTGTGGTGGGGAGCCGGCGTTCTCGTGGCGGTGCCCTTCATTACCGGCCGCTCACCAGTCGCTACCTGGCGCTATTCCTTGTTAAATAAGGGCCAAAGTCTAAGGACACTGGCGTGGTTCTAACCTTGTGAGGGAAATTTCCAAGAAAGAAGGTCGGTGGATCTTTACCCTGGAGACTCTCTCACCCTTTGGTCCTAATATTGATTTTGACCTATATTGTTTTATTGACTCTGCGTAGCTGTTTGTTTTTCAGTTTAGGTCCACTTTATGCACTTTGCTCTTTGTATCTATTTTATTACATTGGAGTAATTTTTATATGTCTGGCAGAATGTTTTATATATATATATTTTTAATGTAATGTATTTAATGCAATATAATTTATTGTATCTTAATGTTCTGTATGCTGAAGAGACCAGCTTGCTTGCCCAGGAATATGACAAGCCCACTGTCACCTTTATTTTTATATTTTTCATTTCGTCCTTATAATTTAGTTTTTGCTTCCCTGCCCCACTTCTCCCCTGTCGTTTTCCCCCATTTTTCATTCATTTTTCATTTTTATCCAAGTGATGCTGCAGTCATTTGGCCAGACCTCGATTTCACTTAAACTGGACCTTCACCATGATTTACTGAAAAGCCCAAACCCTTAAAAAACGATTCCCCAGCATCTAAAGTTAATATATTTTAAGTTTTTAGTCATTTACTTATTATTCTTTCCCCCACTGGGCTGCAACTCTGTTCAGAACTTTAGGATACGGGCGCCGCCATCTTGACTCAGAAGCATCACATTTACTGAGGAGAGTGGGATGAAGTACAGGGGGCGGGTTATAGCTGTGCTTTGCTCAGACAGAGCAGAACTGGGGTCAGGAAAAGGATTAATGGATTAATGTGTGCAATCTGTATGTACAGGGTGTGGGAAACATAAGATAGACTCTTATCCAGGGTGAAGGTCCGGATTAATGTGAGCAATCTGTATGTACAGGGTGTGGGAAACATATAAGATAGGCTCTTATTCAGGGTGAAGGTCCAGATTAATGTGAGCAATCTGTATGTACAGGGTGTGGCAAACATATAAGATAGACTCTTATTCAGGGTGAAGGTCCGGATTAATGTGAGCAATCTGTATGTACAGGGTGGGGGAAACATATAAGATAGGCTCTTATTCAGGGTGAGGGTCCGGATTAATGTGAGCAATCTGTATGTACAGGGTGGGGGAAACATATAAGATAGACTCTTATTCAGAGTGAAGGACCGCTTTAAGGTGAACTGATTGGAGCATCTGCGGTCACGTGATGGCCTGCACTTCATTGCTTTTTATTAAGAGGTAATCCTAACAACTGTCCAGTTTTCATCATAGGTGATTATCAGGCTCAATAGCGTGCGTGCCGTCTTTTTGCGATTTGCTCTAATAGTGTTAGTGGATTACTTGTCACGTGATTTACTATCACGTGACTCGTTTAAACAATGGGCGGGTCTCACCACCATGCTTTGCTATTTATTCTGGTCCTTTCCGCCATGCCACCAGCCTCGTGAAAGTTGCCCCTGGCAACGAAACGCGTCGACGGTGGCTACTGGTGGACCTTCTATACAGCTGTCATCTGGATCTTGTCTCTGTTCCCCATTCTCCATCCATGGTTGTCGGATTCCAGGGCTGGCAAGTTTGTGGCTATTTTACTTCATGAGATGTGCTTTTCGATTCAACTGCTTTTGTGAGTGTATTTCCTGTGCTATCTATTAAAATTGGGACTGTTTTTACGGAGTTACGCTAGATCTGTCCCTTCTTTTTGTCCCTCTTTATATGCGACTCATTTCATTGTGGAGGAGCAACCAAAGTTTGTGTTATTATCACCTGTGGAATTGGCCTTATCAGCCTCTGACCGTGGTCAACTTAGAGGTTGCCATAAGAGTGGGATCTTAAGGTTCATATATTCCTACCAGTTGGTAAGATCGGTGTTATCGGTGGCGGGAGCATTTTTCCATTTGGGATAGCGATCCTTCTGGTGGACCATTGCTCATTCACAGTGTTTATCATCCTGCTGTGTGTCCAAGTGATCACTGTATTGCCTTTCATCTGAAGTCTCTACTGGTTCTGGGTTTTAGGCATATCCCAGTTTCTGTTATAAACATGCTTTTGACCAAGACCTCACTATTTGCAGAGACAATCAGTGAACTTGTTTTTTTAAATATATGTAATTTTTATCAATATTGTATAAATAAATACTTTAATAATTCAAATAGTGAGGTCTTGGTCAAAAGCATGTTTATAACAGAAACTGGGATATGCCTAAAACCCAGAACCAGTAGAGTGTTGATAATTAGGGATGAGCGAATCGGTTCTAACGAACCTGAATTCGCTCCGAATTTCAGGGAAAATTCGATTCAGCACGAACCCGAATTTTTAGTGGTTCGTGCTGACCGAATTTTCCCTGAAATAAAAAAAAAAAAAAATGCCGGCATGGTGAGAGCGGGGAGACCGTCTGCGCTGTCTGTGGGCGGTGGAGGCCGGCTTCCGCCGCCCGCTGACAGCGCAGCCGGCCTCCCCGCTCCCACCAGAGATGAGCGATTTGTTAAAGTTCGATTCGGACGAACCCGAATTTCTTTGAGAAATTTGGCGAATCGCCCGAATCAAATTTTTGAGAAGTTTACTCATCTCTATTGATAATGCTTGACCACGTACCAACTGAATAATTTGATACATGTAAGGGTCACACAATTGGGGTAACCTGTTATAGGTTGCTACGTAACTGGAATTTCATCTGAAGTGCATGTGTTATGGGACATTAATCACCTTGTTCCTCTGTTATAATTAACCTTTTATTGCTCTGTGTCTTTTATATATACACTGTGAGAAATCCTATTGCTTTTTTTTGCTCTGTGCAATTCAGCACCTTATTTAGCCGTGTAAATTATTTAAAAAATGTGCACAAATATGGTGCTGAATTGAACGAAGCAAAAAAATCAATAGTATTTTTATCTAAAACAGAGGGAAAAAATTCTTACAGTGCTGAATCACCCTCCAGAAAGGATAGGTTGGGGATGCAGACTACAAGTACGGCAGTGACATAAGGAGAGGATAGGTTGGTGATGCAGAGGACAAGTACGGTGGTGACATATGGAGAGGATAGGTTGGAGATGCAGTGGACAAGTACGGTAGTGACATATGGAGAGGATAGGTTGGAGATGCAGAGGACAATTACGGTGGTGACATATGGAGAGGATAGGTTGGAGATGCAGAGCCCAAGTACTACAGTGATGTATGGAGAGGATAGGTTGGTGATGCAGAGGCCAAGTACTACATTGATGTATGGAGAGGATAGGTTGGTGATGCAGAGGCCAAGTACTACAGTGATGTATGGAGAGGATAGGTTGGTGATGCAGAGGCCAAGTACTACAGTGATGTATGGAGAGGATAGGTTGGTGATGCAGAGGCCAAGTACTACAGTGATGTATGGAGAGGATAGGTTGGTGATGCAGAGGCCAAGTACTACAGTGATGTATGGAGAGGATAGGTTGGTGATGCAGAGCCCAAGTACTACAGTGATGTATGGAGAGGATAGGTTGGTGATGCAGTGGACAAGTACGGTGGTGACATATGGAGAGGATAGGTTGGAGATGCAGAGGACAATTACGGTGGTGACATATGGAGAGGATAGGTTGGAGATGCAGAGGACAAGTACGGTGGTGACATATGGAGAGGATAGGTTGGAGATGCAGAGCCCAAGTACTACAGTGATGTATGGAGAGGATAGGTTGGTGATGCAGAGGCCAAGTACTACAGTGATGTATGGAGAGGATAGGTTGGTGATGCAGAGGCCAAGTACTACAGTGATGTATGGAGAGGATAGGTTGGTGATGCCGAGCCCAAGTACTACAGTGATGTATGGAGAGGATAGGTTGGTGATGCAGAGGACAAGTACGGTGGTGACATATGGAGAGGATAGGTTGGAGATGCAGAGGACAAGTACGGTGGTGACATATGGAGAGGATAGGTTGGAGATGCAGAGGACAAGTACGGTGGTGACATATGGAGAGGATAGGTTGGAGATGCAGTGGACAAGTACGGTGGTGACATATGGAGAGGATAGGTTGGAGATGCAGTGGACAAGTACGGTGGTGACATATGGAGAGGATAGGTTGGTGATGCAGAGGACAAGTACAGTGGTGACATATGGAGAGGATAGGTTGGTGATGCAGAGGACAAGTACGGTGGTGACATATGGAGAGGATAGGTTGGTGATGCAGAGGACAAGTACGGTGGTGACATATGGAGAGGATAGGTTGGAGATGCAGTGGACAAGTACGGTGGTGACATATGGAGAGGATAGGTTGGAGATGCAGTGGACAAGTACGGTGGTGACAAATGGAGAGGATAGGTTGGAGATGCAGAGGACAAGTATGATGGTGACATATGGAGAGGATAGGTTGGAGATGCAGAGGACAATTACGGTGGTGACATATGGAGAGGATAGGTTGGTGATGCAGAGCCCAAGTACTACAGTGATGTATGGAGAGGATAGGTTGGTGATGCAGAGGAGAAAAACAAAAACCTATCGACAAGTGGTTATATGCTGGGCTGGCCAATCCAAATACTAATCCAATTAGCAAAAAAAAGAAAAAATACTTTAATAATGGTGCTCAAGAGCACTGTAATGCAATGACATACAAGACTTACAGACACTCACTGGTTAAAATCGCAATGCGAAAACATATATACACATCTCACAGAAAATTATACCGAGAGGTCTCCGCGAGCGGATAGTTCCGGCGGAACATCTGCGATCAGATAGGTTCCTTCTCAGATGGCAGAAGGAATGTATAGACCATGGGGTGCGTTTGATGGAGCTCATCATAGATGAGGAACGCATCCAACTTGAACAACTAGATGGAGAAATTAAGGAGACCAGTAGTAAATTAGATTCATTCTGCCAAGATCCGGATTTTGTAAAACTAAATGAAATGATTAGAAATGAGGTTGATCGTGTTCAAAAAACCATCAAAGAAGTGAAACAGAGAAAATTTAGACGCGATTTATTGGAATTTGAGGGCGGGAGGATGTTTATGGACTTTAAACCTAGAAGTAGGCCGTTCCCACGTGTGCGACAGTGGCGGGATGTCTCTAGTGATTTGTCGGGGGCTGAGACGGAGGTCTCTGACGAAAGCCCCCCTAGGTACTCACGCAAGCCACGTAGAACTGTGTCTTTTTTAGAACCACACCAACAAAGAGGAGAAGACGCCGAAAGCGTAGCCACCAGGGCCAAGTCCCTGAGAGGGATTCGCAAGAAAAAGACGGGGGGTCCTCCTCCGTAGCTAATAATGGTGGAATGGATGGGACAGCAAGCGGCCTGAATATAATCAATTTATCTCACTTTGAATTAAGCGTTCATCACAAAGCGGTACTGGCAAAGGGCCTATCCTTCTCTCCCTCGGTGGGGGGCGATGAATTTGAATTGTATAAGGATACTGCCCTTTATCTACGCAAGGTTTTGTTTAAGTCTATGTACAGCAATAAGACCGAAAAACAAATAGTGATAGACAGTCCACTAGGTGATGAAACGCAAATAGCTGAGCGATCAGGTGATCAAATTTTGGACGGGTGTGTAGATGAAATCCCGGACTTATTACCTGATCTTAGCCGCTTGAAGTGCCCATCCAAAAACTTTCCTCCTCTGAGCCAAAACAAGCATCTGGCATTATTTTTACAATTGGTGGAGCGAGACTTAGGTTTAGTACAGTGGGGCTCGCTAGGAGACCATGACAATTTGACGCGTGATGAGAGAATAGCCCTTGAGGGTTTGAAACGGGCAAGGAATGTCATCATAAGACCCAGTGACAAGGGAGGTAATGTAGTTCTCTTGGAGGAACAATATTATGTCAAAGAGGTAGAAAACCAACTATCAAATGGAGACACGTATAGAGTAGTTCAGAGTAACCCCTTTCCAGAGGTTGTACATAGGCTCAATGAAAAACTATATTGGGCACGGGAAGAGAATTTGTTAACACATAAGGTATTTGAGTACATGAGGATAGATGCGTATAGTATTCCGGTACTCTATACTATCCCGAAAATACATAAAAACCCCACGGCCCCTCCTGGTAGGCCCATTGTTTCAGGGAATGGGGGTCCATTGGAAAGGGTGGCTCGTTTCATCGATGAAAATTTAAAGCCTTTAGTACGGGTACTTCCATCATTTGTTCTTGATAGTAGTGATCTGCTCCGCAAACTTCAGGACATCCGTATTGACGGCGATTGCCTATTGGTGAGCGTTGATGTTGAAAGTTTATATACTTCAATTCCGCATTCAGTAGGCTTACAGGCCGTGGAGGATTTTCTGCAAGAACTAGGCCCGGGGGAGGCAGCATACAATGAATTTCTAGTTGAAATGTTGGAGTTTGTACTTACCAATAATTTCTTCCGCTTCAATGGAGTGTTCTATCACCAGGTTCGGGGGACCGCCATGGGGGCGGCGTGTGCTCCATCCTACGCCTGCCTACACCTCGGGCGGTGGGAGAGCGCCGAGGTGTTTGGGCGGGCGGAGTTTCGGGCACACGCTGTCCTGTGGCTAAGGTACATCGATGATGTCCTACTGGTGTGGAAGGGCACCAGGGTCCAATTAGATGAGTTTATCGACTCCCTCAATCACAATGACCGTAATATAAAACTTACCTACAAAGTGAGCCCTGACATGATTGAGTTTCTTGACCTCAATATTTCCAAGGAAGCAGACACCTTGATCACTTCTACATATCGGAAGCCCACAGCGGGCAACACTCTCCTTCATTTTTCCAGCCATCATCCGGGTCCTCTGCGCCGGGGTATTCCGCTGGGTCAGTTCCTTCGCATTAGGAGGAACTGTAGTACGGTGGAGTCCTTTGTCAAGGAGGCCCGAGATTTGACGACGAGGTTTAGAGAGAGGGGATACCCCCACCGCCTTTTAAGAACGTGCTTCCACAAAGCTCTTGAGATCCCTAGAGGTGATCTGCTCAGAGGTGGAAAGGAAAAGCGAAGGGGAGGTGAACCACCAGTACGCCTAATTACTAAATATAGCACACATTGGGATAGATTTCGTGGTATACTACAATCTCATTGGCATGTGCTGTGTCTAGATCCAAAGATAGCAAGAATAGTGGGATCCGGTCCTTTGTTGACGGCTAAACGAGCAAGCAATATTAAAGATCTATTGGTTCGTAGTGAATATAGGGCCCACCAAGTACCTAGGAACATCATAAGTATGGTGGGCTCCTTCAATTGTGGTCACTGCAAGGTATGTCCATTTATCTCTAAAACAACCAGTTTTAATGGACCGAAATGTAAGAATCCCCGCCCCATAGGTGCTTTTATTAACTGTGCCTCTAGGTATGTTGTTTATTTGATCACATGCCCCTGTGGGCTGAAATATGTTGGTAAAACCAAAAGGGAATTACGTATACGTATAGGGGAACATGTTGGCGATATTAAGCGCAACAGTGATAGGAGCCCCTTAGCGGCACATTTTCATCAGTATCACAATGGGGATCCTATGGGATTGTCGGCATGCGGTATTTTTAAGCTGAAGGGCTCTAATAGAGGGGGATCTTGGGATACACGGCTTCTACAGCAAGAAGCAAGGCTAATTTACGAGCTAGGTACTATGTCCCCTTCGGGTTTAAATACCGACATGGGTTTGAAAGCATTTCTATAGCTTAGACTGTGGTTATGGGCTTTTGTAGGCCCCCACAAAATACTGTATGATTAGGCATATATTTTGGTTTTTTGTTGATCATCTGTGTAGAAATAAAATAGAGCCCAGGTATTGATTATGCATAGCAACGTATTTGTATATGGTGGCCTATAGTAATACAGGTCTACTTGGTCCTGGATGTCCATTTAGCCCAGCCAGCTGTCCCTCTCCAGCAACTTAAGGATTGGAATCCGTATTTATGGTGATATGAGGGTTTGTGTTAGATTTGGTCAACATTTGCCCGGTTGGTGGGTTTATATTTTTATATGTATATATTTAAGCCAAGCCATACATATGAGTACCGAATGTGTGACGCTGTACTAAGAGAGTGTGCTATGAACAACCCTATAGGATAGTAAAACATTTCATATATATATTGGTAACAGGTAGAGGAGGCTATCAACCTGGCGCTTGAATTGGATTGCAATTGCACGGTAGATAATAAAAATCCAACATCGTTGGAAACCGTGCAATGCTGTGAGAACTAGAAACTCAGTGCAAGTGATGGACGGCGAAGTGAAGCCTACTGCGCAGGCGCGCACTGTTAGTGAAACTACGTTGATGTGCTTTGTGAATAATAAGCTGGCGTAGGCACTACTAGAAGCAAAGTACCCTGGCCGGCGCACTGCGCAATTGTAAGCCGAACCAGATATCCAGCTAAGTGTTGGGCGGCGAAGTGGAACCTATTGCGCAGGTGCGCGCTGTGAGGGGTAGGAGTGCTTACTTTGGTGTGCTGTGTGATTAATAAGCTGACGTAGGTGCTGTGATAAACAAGTACCCTGACCGGCGCACTGCGCAGCCGCATATGCAGGAAAATGATTGGTGCCTTCGCTTTCTAAGATCGCCTATAAAGAGGATGCGTCGGACATAGCCCCTCCCACCCTGACGAAGCTCCCGAGCAGGAGCGAAACAGCTGTCGGTCGGGGCCCCTGACCACGCCCCTCCAGCACGTGCTCGCTCATAACATGGCCGCCTACACAAGGAAGCTTTAGCGTGGATTCCTATTCTTTCTGGAGACGTTTTGATACATTTAAAAGTGGCGATTACGCTGGCGGCGCCGCCGCAGGAAAGTACTTGGCAGACCAGAGGAACTTCCAAACGGAGCAAGGATGTGGACATCTGCCACACACTGGCATCGGCCCTCATAGAGGAGCGCAAGTATCTTGATTACTAAGTGTTGTAATTTATGCATCTCAAGTTGGAGGGACTTGGAGCGTTGCTATGCTGCTGTTGTCAAAATTATACCTGCCTGTATTGGATTGACTTTGAGGGGGATTTAAATGAACCCCAAGCGCTGTGCCTTGTTCAAATCAGCTTGTCTTTTGCCACAGCCGCCCATCACTTACTCACGCTGGACAAACACTTAAGGCTGTATTTAAGTGCTCTGTGGCTAGAGCCTCTGTTCAACTTTTCATATATTTGTGCCTACTAACGTGTTATCCAGCGGATCTGGTGGACAGCATTTTCATTTTGATATCTCCAGCAATTAGGATCCTCCACATATGCTATAGGCCGCCTTAAAGTTTGGATAGACTTTGTCTCCCCATATTACATGATGGCCAGCATTGCGTGTTATGATCAGAGTGCCTGAGGTTGTCTGTGTGGTGTCCAGGTCGGCCTGGCAGGGGCCCCTATTTATGTGTATATATGTTTTCGCATTGCGATTTTAACCAGTGAGTGTCTGTAAGTCTTGTATGTCATTGCATTACAGTGCTCTTGAGCACCATTATTAAAGTATTTTTTCTTTTTTTTGCTAATTGGATTAGTATTTGGATTGGCCAGCCCAGCATATAACCACTTGTCGATAGGTTTTTGTTTTTCTTCTATATACGTTGCGGTTAGCTGGGCGCCCTATATTTGTTCTAAGGGGCAGCGCCTACCTATTAACATATTCATTCATGTCCTAGGGGGTTTCCCACTTTTTTTTTTTAGAGGTGGTGATGCAGAGGCCAAGTACTACAGTGATGTATGGAGAGGATAGGTTGGTGATGCAGAGGACAAGTATGGTAGTGACATATGGAGAGGATAGGTTGGAGATGCAGAGCACAAGTACGGTGGTGACATATGGAGAGGATAGGTTGGAGATGCAGAGGACAAGTACGGTGGTGACATATGGAGAGGATAGGTTGGAGATGCAGAGGACAAGTACGGTGGTGACATATGGAGAGGATAGGTTGGAGATGCAGTGGACAAGTACGGTGGTGACATATGGAGAGGATAGGTTGGAGATGCAGAGGACAAGTACGGTGGTGAGATATGGAGAGGATAGGTTGGAGATGCAGAGGACAAGTGCGGTGGTGACATATGGAGAGGATAGGTTGGAGATGCAGAGGACAAGTACGGTGGTGACATATGGAGAGGATAGGTTGGAGATGCAGAGGACAAGTACGGTGGTGACATATGGAGAGGATAGGTTGGAGATGCAGTGGACAAGTACGGTGGTGACATATGGAGAGGATAGGTTGGAGATGCAGTGGACAAGTACGGTGGTGACATATGGAGAGGATAGGTTGGAGATGCAGAGGACAAGTACGGTGTCGACATATGGAGAGGATAGGTTGGAGATGCAGAGGACAAGTACGGTGGTGACATATGGAGAGGATAGGTTGGAGATGCAGTGGACAAGTACGGTGGTGACATATGGAGAGGATAGGTTGGAGATGCAGAGGACAAGTACGGTGGTGACATATGGAGAGGATAGGTTGGAGATGCAGAGGACAAGTACGGTGGTGACATATGGAGAGGATAGGTTGGAGATGCAGAGGACAAGTACGGTGGTGACAAATGGAGAGGATAGGTTGGAGATGCAGTGGACAAGTACGGTGGTGACATATGGAGAGGATAGGTTGGAGATGCAGTGGACAAGTACGGTGGCGACATATGGAGAGGATAGGTTGGTGATGCAGAGGACAAGTACGGTGGCGACATATGGAGAGGATAGGTTGGTGATGCAGAGGACAAGTACGGTGGTGACATATGGAGAGGATAGGTTGGTGATGCAGAGGACAAGTACGGTGGTGACATATGGAGAGGATAGGTTGGTGATGCAGAGGACAAGTACGGTGGTGACATATGGAGAGGATAGGTTGGAGATGCAGTGAACAAGTACGGTGGTGACATATGGAGAGTTTAGGTTGGAGATGCAGTGGACAAGTACGGTGGTGACATATGGAGAGGATAGGTTGGTGATGCAGAGGACAAGTACGGTGGTGACATATGGAGAGGATAGGTTGGAGATGCAGAGGACAAGTACGGTGGTGACAAATGGAGAGGATAGGTTGGAGATGCAGTGGACAAGTACGGTGGTGACATATGGAGAGGATAGGTTGGAGATGCAGTGGACAAGTACGGTGGCGACATATGGAGAGGATAGGTTGGTGATGCAGAGGACAAGTACGGTGGCGACATATGGAGAGGATAGGTTGGTGATGCAGAGGACAAGTACGGTGGTGACATATGGAGAGGATAGGTTGGTGATGCAGAGGACAAGTACGGTGGTGACATATGGAGAGGATAGGTTGGTGATGCAGAGGACAAGTACGGTGGTGACATATGGAGAGGATAGGTTGGAGATGCAGTGAACAAGTACGGTGGTGACATATGGAGAGTTTAGGTTGGAGATGCAGTGGACAAGTACGGTGGTGACATATGGAGAGGATAGGTTGGTGATGCAGAGGACAAGTACGGTGGTGACATATGGAGAGGATAGGTTGGAGATGCAGTGAACAAGTACGGTGGTGACATATGGAGAGTTTAGGTTGGAGATGCAGTGGACAAGTACGGTGGTGACATATGGAGAGGATAGGTTGGAGATGCAGAGGACAAGTACGGTGTCGACATATGGAGAGGATAGGTTGGAGATGCAGAGGACAAGTACGGTGGTGACATATGGAGAGGATAGGTTGGAGATGCAGTGGACAAGTACGGTGGTGACATATGGAGAGGATAGGTTGGAGATGCAGAGGACAAGTACGGTGGTGACATATGGAGAGGATAGGTTGGAGATGCAGAGGACAAGTACGGTGGTGACATATGGAGAGGATAGGTTGGAGATGCAGAGGACAAGTACGGTGGTGACAAATGGAGAGGATAGGTTGGAGATGCAGTGGACAAGTACGGTGGTGACATATGGAGAGGATAGGTTGGAGATGCAGTGGACAAGTACGGTGGCGACATATGGAGAGGATAGGTTGGTGATGCAGAGGACAAGTACGGTGGTGACATATGGAGAGGATAGGTTGGTGATGCAGAGGACAAGTACGGTGGTGACATATGGAGAGGATAGGTTGGTGATGCAGAGGACAAGTACGGTGGTGACATATGGAGAGGATAGGTTGGTGATGCAGAGGACAAGTACGGTGGTGACATATGGAGAGGATAGGTTGGAGATGCAGTGAACAAGTACGGTGGTGACATATGGAGAGTTTAGGTTGGAGATGCAGTGGACAAGTACGGTGGTGACATATGGAGAGGATAGGTTGGTGATGCAGAGGACAAGTACGGTGGTGACATATGGAGAGGATAGGTTGGTGATGCAGAGGACAAGTACGGTGGTGACATATGGAGAGGATAGGTTGGTGATGCAGAGGACAAGTACGGTGGTGACATATGGAGAGGATAGGTTGGTGATGCAGAGGACAAGTACGGTGGTGACATATGGAGAGGATAGGTTGGTGATGCAGAGGACAAGTACGGTGGTGACATATGGAGAGGATAGGTTGGAGATGCAGAGGACAAGTACGGTGGTGACATATGGAGAGGATAGGTTGGAGATGCAGAGGACAATTACGGTGGTGACATATGGAGAGGATAGGTTGGAGATGCAGAGCCCAAGTACTACAGTGATGTATGGAGAGGATAGGTTGGTGATGCAGAGGCCAAGTACTACAGTGATGTATGGAGAGGATAGGTTGGTGATGCAGAGGCCAAGTACTACAGTGATGTATGGAGAGGATAGGTTGGTGATGCAGAGGCCAAGTACTACAGTGATGTATGGAGAGGATAGGTTGGTGATGCAGAGGCCAAGTACTACAGTGATGTATGGAGAGGATAGGTTGGTGATGCAGAGCCCAAGTACTACAGTGATGTATGGAGAGGATAGGTTGGTGATGCAGAGGACAAGTACGGTGGTGACATATGGAGAGGATAGGTTGGAGATGCAGAGGACAAGTACGGTGGTGACATATGGAGAGGATAGGTTGGAGATGCAGTGGACAAGTACGGTGGTGACATATGGAGAGGATAGGTTGGAGATGCAGAGGACAAGTACGGTGGTGACATATGGAGAGGATAGGTTGGTGATGCAGAGGACAAGTACGGTGGTGACATATGGAGAGGATAGGTTGGTGATGCAGAGGACAAGTACGGTGGTGACATATGGAGAGGATAGGTTGGTGATGCAGAGGACAAGTACGGTGGTGACATATGGAGAGGATAGGTTGGAGATGCAGTGGACAAGTACGGTGGTGACATATGGAGGGGATAGGTTGGAGATGCAGAGGACAAGTACGGTGGTGACATATGGAGAGGATAGGTTGGAGATGCAGTGGACAAGTACGGTGGTGACAAATGGAGAGGATAGGTTGGAGATGCAGTGGACAAGTACGGTGGTGACATATGGAGAGGATAGGTTGGAGATGCAGTGGACAAGTACGGTGGTGACATATGGAGAGGATAGGTTGGAGATGCAGTGGACAAGTACGGTGGTGACATATGGAGAGGATAGGTTGGAGATGCAGTGGACAAGTACGGTGGTGACAAATGGAGAGGATAGGTTGGAGATGCAGTGGACAAGTACGGTGGTGACATATGGAGAGGATAGGTTGGAGATGCAGAGGACAAGTACGGTGGTGACATATGGAGAGGATAGGTTGGAGATGCAGAGGACAAGTACGGTGGTGACATATGGAGAGGATAGGTTGGAGATGCAGAGGACAAGTACGGTGGTGACATATGGAGAGGATAGGTTGGAGATGCAGAGGACAAGTACGGTGGTGACATATGGAGAGGATAGGTTGGAGATGCAGTGGACAAGTACGGTGGTGACATATGGAGAGGATAGGCTGGAGATGCAGTGGACAAGTATGGCGGTGACATATGTAGAGGATAGGTTGGAGATGCAGTGGACAAGTACAGTGGTGGTGACATATGTAGAGGATAGGCTGGAGATGCAGTGGACAAGTATGGTGGTGACATATGGGCTCAGTGACCTTTCTTACCTTATTTCCCCCTCCAAGCAATAAAGAGGAGGGTGCCTCCCTGTTGAGGGGTTAATAGTGAGCAGGTCTGTCTGTCTGTGTGTATGTATCTTTCTCTCTCTTTTCTATCTGCTGGCCAGCAAATCTTCATCTCTGTCCACTATCCTTTCACAGTATAAACTAGTTCACTATTCCCCACCAACACACACACAGCATGACCAGCTACTTACCTGCAGAGACCAAACCAGAGCAGAGGGTGTGCTGGGTTTATATAGGATGCTGCTAATTACTGCCAGGTGAGGCAAAGCTGCAGCCAAACCTAGTGTGTTTATGTTCCTGTGTATAATTTGTTAATATGTATATAGATTATAAGCTCCTTTTTATTTTTAAAGGAGACATGCTTTGTTGCTTTGTTTCATGTGGTTTAATGTATGATTTATATGTAATATTTCTGTTTAAAAACCAGATGTATATTCCTTTAAGAATAAAGGGCTGTTGGAAACTGGTAATTGGTAGATAAGTGCACCTGTATATAGGTGGAGGAATTTTCAGTTCAGTCAGGATGAGCTGAGAGCTGGGGTGCTACTTGGTCCTACGGTAGCTATAACTTAACCCCTTATTTTCCTGAATTTTGTTTTTTGTTCATTTGTTTTCTGTTTTTGCTCAAAATAAACCTAAGCCTATTTTTGCCAAGACTTGAGTGAGGACTGTTTTTACCGGCAACGACTCCCACGCCCCAACATATGGTGTCAGAAGTGGGATGCTTGCTGTCTGCACTGGACTCATAAGCGCAGCTGTCAAACTCAGTCCATGGCCGGAAGAGGTCATGCCAGGAGATTTATAACAACTTCTTCTCCAAGGCGATCTCAGCGAACCAAGGGATCTATACAACCACCCAGACCTGCAGAAAGACGCCAACCAGTGGTCCCTAAATCCAAAATGGAAGGCACCCAGATTGAAGAATCTAAAGCTAAGATTCCAGAGGAGGGCGCTGCAGCTGGGAGCGGTACGGATCCACCGGTGAGTGTAACTACTCCAAAAAATATAGAGGAACTCCTTGTGTGGTTGGTTCACCGCTAAGAGCTAAGTGACCAGCGTAGAAAAGAGGAGGAAAAGTATGCTTATGAGCGTGAGCAATGGAGGAGAGAAAAAGAGGAGGAGCAGCGTAAAATTGAGCTGCAGCAACAAGAAAAGGAAAGGGTAAGGAGAGATGAACAGTTCTTACAGGTGCTGCAAGCCATGCAGCGCAATATACCTCCTACTACAAATTTAAAGCTTACTAAGCTATCAGAGACTGATGATATAGAGTCATTTCTTAAAGTGTTTGAAAGAGTGGCTCAAGCAAATAAGTGGCCTGAGGATCAGTGGGTTCTTCATCTTGCACCATTCCTCACCAGCAAAGCTTTGCAGGCCTATAGCCAAATGCGCACTGAGGATGCAGGAAACTACCAAAAAGTTAAAGCTGCAATTCTGAGACGCTACAATATACATGGAGAGACATTTCGCCAAAAATTCCGGACCTACAGATACCAGGACAGGGAAGGGCCAAGAGAGGCCTACACCCAGCTGACGGAATTGTGCACCAAGTGGATGGCTCCGGAGGGCAAGACGGTTCAACAGGTGATGGAGACTATCATTATGGAGCAATTCTTGGATGTTCTACCTGCACCTATGCAAATCTGGGTCAAGGAACATCAGCCTGATGATGGTGAGCAAGCAGTGACACTCGCTGAAAACTTTTTGCTTGCAAGGAAAGGACTGATCCAGAAACCAAGTGTGGTAAGACCTATTCCTTTTACTACTGTTACTGATAAGCAGAGGGCTGAGACTGTTAAGTATAAAGGCCAGCATAAGGAGATTACTTGTTTTTCCTATGGTAAAACTGGACATTATGCTAAGGACTGTGTCATGGTAACCAGTAGAAAAGTAAAAGGGTCTGCAAATTGTGCGGGACTTGTGAAAGAATATTTGCAGCCTGTTACTGTGAACTCCCAAATGGTGACTGCTTTAATTGATACTGGGAGTCAGCAGTCTCTGATTAGATCAGACTTGGTGGACTCTGCTAATATAACAGGTCATTTGCTATTGACATGTGTGCATGGTGATAAAAAGGTGTACCCTAAGGCTATTATACCTGTGCAAATAGATGATATGCAAGTGTCAGTAGAAATGGGGGTAGTACCTACACTGCCATATTCTGTAGTCTTGGGTCAGGACATACCTGGATTCGGTACTATGATCAAAAATAGCAGTTTGATTTCGGCAATAACAACTAGGTCACAAGTTAAAACACTATCTACTGTACAACCTCTTGATGGTGATGTATTCGATGGTAATGGTAAAAGTCATCTTTCTAAGAGAGGAAAGCGACTTGCCCGTGAAAAATGGCGGTCTGAACATTGTCTCTTGGAAAAAGGACCTAATCAACCTTTAAATTGGGAGGATATGTCTGTTAAACAAAGACAAGATAACACCCTTGCCTTACCGTTCTCTCAGGTGAAAGAGGACACAGAAGAACCCAAACAGTATCCCTATTACACATTAAAAAATAAGATCCTGTATAGGGTTTGCCAGCACCCACAAACAGCAGAGCAAGTGTGGCAAATTGTGGTACCCTCTGAGTACAGAGAGTCAATTATGAATATTGCTCACAGTATTCCACTCTCTGGACATTTGGGTAGAAATAAAACTCTGTCAAGAATACTGAACCGGTTCTTTTGGCCTAAAATACATGCAGATGTGGCAGTTTTTTGTGAATCATGTCCAGAATGCCAATATATTGCTCCAGGTGACAAAAAATGTAAATTGCTTCCCATCCCCGTGGTTTATACCCCTTTTGAAAGGATAGCTTTGGATATCATTGGTCCTCTTGAAAAAAGTAAAAAAGGTAACCAATATGTTCTTGTACTAAGTGATTATATGACCCGGTATCCAGAGGCTATCCCTTTAAGAACTATCACCACAAAAAGAATTGCAGAAGAACTGATTAAGTTCTTTAGTCAGATGGGTATTCCTCATACAATTCTCACAGACCAAGGTTCAAACTTTCAGTCCAGTTTAATGAAGCAAATCCATCAGCTCCTTGGTATTGAGGCTGTGAGGACCACCCCTTATCACCCCCAAACTGATGGCTTGGTGGAACGTTTTAACCAAACTCTTAAAAAGATGCTGTGTAAATTTGTGGTACAGTATCCAAAGCAATGGGATGAACTGCTTCCATATGTGTTATTTGCATACAGGGAGGTTCCACAAGCAGCCACTGGCTTCTCTCCATTTGAGTTACTCTATGGGAGAAGACCAAGAGGACCACTGGATGTAATAAAGGAACACTGGGAAGAACCTAGCCCAAACCAAAAAAACCTGGTGGATTATGTAGTTTCTATGCGGGACAGACTGGCGGAATTAGCTGATTTTGTGAAAATCAACGTTTCAGAGGCACAGTCACGCATGAAACGCTGGTATGACAAATCTGCCAAGCAAAAATCTTTTTTGCCAGGTGATAAGGTTTTGCTGTTACTGCCAACCTCTGATAACAAATTGCTAGCAAAATGGCAGGGACCATTTGAAGTCTTACGCCAAACTGGTCCTGTAGACCAGTGGTTCCCAACCCTGTCCTCAAGGCCCACCAACATGTCATGTTTTTTGGATCTCCAAATAGCCAGCTCTATTGCTCTGCAGCTGCACTAATTACTCCACCTGTGCATCTTTGTGGAGATCTGCAAAACCTGGCCTGTTGGTGTGCCTTGAGGACAGGGTTGGGAACCACTGCTGTAGACTATGAGATTTCTATGCCAGGCAGAATTCAAAAGAAGAAAATTTTCCATGCCAATCTGCTTAAAAAATGGGTTGATGGACCAAATGTGGCCTGTACTATCCTGTCAGAATGTCACCCAAATATACTCGAGCAGGCCTACTCTGTATTGTCTCCTAGTTCTTCACAAATCTCTAAGATTAAAAGAGGTGGAGAACTTTCTGAAAAACAAAATAGAGATGTAGATCTATTAATTCAGAAATATAAACACACATTTGTTACTACACCAGGGCATACTAACTTAGTCCAGCATGTCATTGACACTGGTGATGTAAAACCAATACGCCAAAAACCCTACAGAGTACCAGAAAAACTCAAACCAGTGATAGACATAGAGATCCAAAACATGCTAAAATTAGGAGTCATTGAGCCATCTTCTAGCCCCTGGTGTTCTCCCATTGTGATTGTACCCAAGAAAAATGGAGAAATGAGATTTTGTATTGATTTTAGAAAACTCAATCAGATCTCTAAATTTGATACTTACCCTATGCCCCATATAGAAGACTTGATCACTAGGCTGGGTGATGCCCAATACATTTCCACATTTGATCTGACCAAAGGCTATTGGCAAATACCACTTGCAGAAGATTCCCGTGAAAAAACAGCTTTTGCCACCCTACAAGGTTTGTTTCAGTTCACACGTATGCCTTTTGGTTTACACAATGCCCCTGCTACATTTCAGAGGTTAATAGATACAATTATAAAACCACATAGCTCATACTGTGCGGCGTATCTGGACGATGTCATTGTCTTTAGTTCTGATTGGAAGTCTCATCTGTTGCATTTAGGCAATGTAATCTCTGCCATAGCAAAAGCCGGGCTGACAATCAATCCCACAAAATGTACAATAGCTCAGAGAGAAACATCTTATCTTGGCTATGTTATAGGTGGTGGGAAAATTAAACCAGAAATGTCCAAGGTCGCAGCAGTGATGGATGCCCCAATCCCAAAAACAAAAAAAGAGGTAAGATCATTTTTAGGACTGGCTGGCTATTACCGCCGATTTATTCCAAATTTTTCAAATTTGGCAGCTCCACTAAGTGATCTTACCAAGAAAACCAAGAGAAACCTGGTGGAATGGACTCCTGAATGTGAAAATGCATTTAATAAACTAAAAGAGAAGCTTTGTTCTGCTCCGGTATTAAGAAATTCAAACTTTTCTCTGCCATTTCTAGTCCAGGTGGATGCGTCAGAAAGAGGTATCGGAGCTGTTCTAGGTCAGTTTCAGAATGGAGAGGAACACCCAATTCTGTACATTAGTAGAAAATTGTTTCCCAGAGAGGAGAAATATTCTACTATAGAAAAAGAATGTTTAGCTATCAAGTGGGCCGTAGAGTCTTTACGTTATTATCTATTGGGGAAAGAATTTGTGTTATTCTCTGACCATCATCCTTTATTTTGGTTGAACACAATGAAAGGTAACAATGCCCGCCTGACAAGATGGTACTTAAGCCTACAACCATACAGATTCTTGGTCCAATACAAACCGGGAAGTCAGCATAAGAATGCAGATCACCTGTCCCGATTCGGTACCCAGGTCCAGGAGATGTGTTCTGTGGAAGGACAAGCTTCCACTTGAGTTGGGGGGTATGTTGAGGGGTTAATAGTGAGCAGGTCTGTCTGTCTGTGTGTATGTATCTTTCTCTGCTGGCCAGCAAATCTTCATCTCTGTCCACTATCCTTTCACAGATAAACTAGTTCACTATTCCCCACCAACACACACACAACATGACCAGCTACTTACCTGCAGAGACCAAACCAGAGCAGAGGGTGTGCTGGGTTTATATAGGATGCTGCTAATTACTGCCAGGTGAGGCAAAGCTGCAGCCAAACCTAGTGTGTTTATGTTCCTGTGTATAATTTGTTAATATGTATATAGATTATAAGCTCCTTTTTATTTTTAAAGGAGACATGCTTTGTTGCTTTGTTTCATGTGGTTTAATGTATGATTTATATGTAATATTTCTGTTTAAAAACCAGATGTATATTCCTTTAAGAATAAAGGGCTGTTGGAAACTGGTAATTGGTAGATAAGTGCACCTGTATATAGGTGGAGGAATTTTCAGTTCAGTCAGGATGAGCTGAGAGCTGGGGTGCTACTTGGTCCTACGGTAGCTATAACTTAACCCCTTATTTTCATGAATTTTGTTTTTTGTTCATTTGTTTTCTGTTTTTGCTCAAAATAAACCTAAGCCTATTTTTGCCAAGACTTGAGTGAGGACTGTTTTTACCGGCAACGACTCCCACGCCCCAACACTCCCCCAATCCCGGTTACACCCTGCTATCCGCAAACACACATAAACCAATCACCCCCACATACACCAGTCAGTCAGTCATTTGTGATCCCAAGCCCCACCCCCCTATATATATATATATACACACACACACACACACAAGTCCCCTCCGCTAGCCCAACCAGATCCCAGGGCTCAGCTTACCGCTTACACTTCATTGGCAGTTCAACTAGATCAGAGGTTTTGTACAGCAGCATAGCACCAGTGTTTCTTGAATGAATCATACATTGGTGGTCAGCAGAGATGGCCCATGCTGCTCTTCCGGGGCGCCAGGCTTCTTTCTTCATTGAAGTAGCAGCGGCACTAAGCATGAGGAGCTGCGCCGCAAGGGAAATTGAACAGGAGTCTAAAACACTTCAGGGTCGGCAAAAAGGATGGTTGGTCCTCTTTAGGTTAAAAAATAAACAAACAAGTAATGGACTTCACAATGTAAAAGATATTCTTTATTGCTTATGCAAAATACAAAAGCAGAAGGCCTTGCAGTTTATTGCTTGTACATCATCATACAACCAAAGAGCAGTTCCAGTGCAGAGTGTGTTCTAGAACAGAATGTCAAACGCACAAAAAATGCAATTCCATATCACGTTACAAACCCCCAACCATATTTTATCTTGTAAATATGTCCTATACAATGGCACAACGGCAAATAGAAATGACAACATGGCAGTCCGGCCAGGGGAACCTTACGACAGGAAAAAAAGAAACCGTGCTATGTACAAAGTAATTTATACACCTCAGCCAAAAAAAGCCATCAGCCTATTGCCCAAGCGCTCTCCTATCCCATATCCCTGTAACTGTGCCAGCATTGGGCTGTCCTTGGTAGACACCGGTTATACCGGGAAGACTAGCGTGTGGATCTGTGCCAGATTGTAAAGAGATGGATTATTAATAATTCATCTTGTAAAATTCCAAGCAAATGTGTAGGAACGGCCCTATTAATCATCATTCCAGGATACGTTTCTATTGGACCTCTATGACCCCCCCACCCAGTGTAGTAGCAGATGCCCCTTCTGCCTATACATATGAAATAAATTCATTTCACCATTTCTGATCCGATCAGGTGACTGTTGAAATGTCAACCAAAATCTTTGTTTCAGAGCAGGGTAAGGGTAAAACCAACCCAATACTATTTTTTTCTGTGATCACATTGCATAGATCTAGCCTTGCTTCCTGTCTTTTGGTGGCCAGGAAAGATGTGTATTTAATAGACATACAATTAATGTTAAATTAGCTCATGCAGTAGTGGGCCAAACCAAATTGGGATGTCCCAGGAAGAAAGTGGTCAGCAGACCTAGAGCCCAAACTATATTTTTCCACTAAAACTGAGAATTAAGCTTAAATATGGAAAAGTTAATGGCTATGCACCACCTGTAGACAGTCCTAGGCCAGGGATCTCTGGGAAACAAAGCAATTGTATAGCATGGCGAACTAAACATACCCAATTACATCAGTTCTACCCCAAAGTCACTGAAGGATGGTTAGGTATGGTCAGAGCACACTGATTTCTTGGCCAGCTTTATATTTGTACTGGAGATTAATGGCTTTTTATTAGGTATTTTACCTTGTGAAGAGGGTTAGGACCAGTTAATGCCTATTGCGATATTTTCCTCCCATTAACCGGAGACCCAGACCTTTATGTTCCCATACAATATGAATGTTTTTCAGGAGTTTAACTTAAAGGTGGACCACAATCCAGACCCAATTCTGAGTCTAAAAGACATTGGGTCAGGGTGAGAAACTTTCATAGAGTGCTGTATACTTCCCTTAGCTTTTCGTTAGGCCTGCTGGGCGCACAAAGCAGGGGATGCTGAGGCAATGAAACGCTATAATGGAATGAGGAAAGCAAACAGCATGGTCTAGCTGGTTTTACACTATGGACTATCCTGTCCTCAGAGAAGAGTTTAACCTGGACCTACAGTGTTTTAGAGTTATGCCCTGGTTCTGACGCTCTTTAAAGTGGACCAACACCCAGGATTTTGACTATCCTGGGTTTTGGTCCACTTCGGCGGGGCACCCCGATCGGGGGTGTTCCGCTCTCTGAAACCCCCCAGAAACCCCAAAAAACTCACCTCTCCCCGCTCCCACGTGACCGCGCCGTCCAATCCCCGCCGACGTCCAAGCGGGTGACAGCGTCGTCCAGGACAGCGCGTCTGCCGCCGCCGCCTCCCGCGCGTCACTTTCGGCGGGCGCGCGCCCGCGCCGGCCATTCACAGACGTCCGGCGCGGGCACGTCTAGAGGGGCGCGCGGGAGGCGGCGGATCAGGTAAGGAGTTTGGTTTTTTTTTTGGGGGGGGGGGGTTCACCCCGCGGGACATCCCGATCTCGGATGTCCCGCGGTGAGTGAGGTGATCGGCCCGGGAATCTTATAGATTCCCGGGCCGATCACCCCTGGGTGTTGGTCCACTTTAAGTCAAAAGCCGAATACCTTAAACCACATCCAAATTTAAAGGGAATAAACGTTTTGGTAATCGTTCCACTTTGAAAGTATGAGACCAAAGATGGGTTTGAAGCCTTCTATCCAGAATAAGAAAACTGTAAAATGATCAGTTCTTAAAAGTGAGGTTATACCAATGGCCAGCAGTTAAACTTCTCAAAAACAAGACAACAAAAACAATTATCTAAAAAAGGAAACAAGTTTAGTGGTTTCTATTTATACAACAGTGATTGCATTATTTCCCTTTATTTTCTACACCAAGAACCATACAGTCGGATGATGGGGCACTTTAAAGTGGACCAACACCCTCTTTGATCGGCCCGGGAATCTATAAGATTCCCAAGCCGATCAGATTCCTCCCTGCGGGGCATCCAAAAGCCCAGCTGTCTGAAACCCCCCCAGGACGCCCTCTAACCGTACCTTACTCCCGGTCCAACGGCGCATGCTTGAATGCGTGACGCATTTGTGAATGGCTGGCGCGGGTGCGCTCTCTGTTAGAGGGAAGCGCGAGATGCGGCTGCCAGCGTGCTCGGAGCCGCTGTGGTTGGACGCAGCTTGGACGCACATACCACAGCGGCTCCGAGCGCGCTGATTGGACGAGCGGCCGCGCATGTGCCGTAGGAGCGGGGTGAGGTTTTATCGGGCGTTCTGGGGGGTTTCACGCAGCGGGACACCCCCGATTGGGGTGCTGCGGAAGTGGACCAAAACCCAGGATAGTGAAAATCCTGGGTGTTGGTCCACTTTAAGGCTTAGATTACAGACTAGAGCACAAGAAATGTGCAACATTCACAAGTATGCTTTTGTTACATCACACACTGGGCAATCATCTGTTGGTGTATCTAAGGTGGATGGCTATAAATTAGGTTGTCTGAATATATGGTATTTAGTGTTGCCAGGAATTTCCTAATAACAATTAGATTTTGGCTAAAGATTTTGGAAGTCCCGCTGTGTGAGCCCCCCCAGATTGCTTGTTTTTCGTAGCTATCCACGTGCCATAACTGAATGGCTGTGCGCGGTCACACGTGCCATAACTGAATGGCTGTGCGCGGTCACACGTGCCATAACTGAATGGCTGTGCGCGGTCATATGTGCCATAACTGAATGGCTGTGCGCGGTCACACGTGCCATAACTGAATGGCTGTGCGCGGTCACACGCGCCATAACTGAATGGCTGTGCGCGGTCACACGCGCCATAACTGAATGGCTGTGCGTGGTCACACGCGCCATAACTGAATGGCTGTGCGCGGTCACACGTGCCATAACTGAATGGCTGTGCGCGGTCACACGCGCCATAACTGAATGGCTGTGCGCAGTCACATACGCCATAACTGAATAACTGTGCGCAGTCACATGCGCCATAACTGAATGGCTGTGCGCAGTCACATACGCCATAACTGAATAACTGTGCGCAGTCACATGCGCCATAACTGAATAACTGTGCGCAGTCACACGCGCCATAACTGAATGGCTGTGCGCAGTCACATACGCCATAACTGAATAACTGTGCGCAGTCACATACGCCATAACTGAATAACTGTGCGCAGTCACACGCGCCATAACTGAATGGCTGTGCGCAGTCACATACGCCATAACTGAATAACTGTGCGCAGTCACACGCGCCATAACTGAATGGCTGTGCGCAGTCACATGCGCCATAACTGAATGGCTGTGCGCAGTCACATACGCCATAACTGAATAACTGTGCGCAGTCACATACGCCATAACTGAATAACTGTGCGCAGTCACATGCGCCATAACTGAATGGCTGTGCGCAGTCACATACGCCATAACTGAATAACTGTGCGCAGTCACATGCGCCATAACTGAATGGCTGTGCACAGTCATATACGCCATAACTGAATAACTGTGCACAGTCACATGCGCCATAACTGAATGGCTGTGCCTGGTCATATGTGTCATAACTCAATGGCTGTGCGTGGTCATATGTGCCATAACTCAATGGCTGTGCCATAACTCAATGGCTGTGCGTGGTCAGAGAAGCTGATTGGATGAGAGCCGTGCCAGTGCCGTGGGCTTTAGAAAAGGTAAGAACAACAGGCAATCCAGGGGGGTTTCACAAATCCCTGGTTTTGGTCCACATTAAACAGGGCCAACAAGTGACTTAATTTAATAGAAAAAAAGGCAATGTGGGTTCCTAAAATCTTTTAGGAACCACACCTCAATACCTTATGTTTATTATAGGCTGAGGATGTCTGATGACAACTATGTGCATAAAACTCTAGTCACTGGAATACGGAGCATCACTATGTTTAATCCCAATTTGATGGCTCCACTAGAGGCGATATGATTGTGGCTGATGGCCGCATACAGCTTGCATATCTTGAGTATACACAGGGCAATAAAATAAATTACATAATATATATATATATATATATATATATATATATACACACACAACTTGGGTTTCAGTATAAACGTTCTGTTCATATAACTGCAGTGCAAGGGACAGGGATGTACATACTACACTAACCCCTCAGTAATCCTCTACATTTACTGATACTCACTGGTTGCTGTGGGCTACGGCACTTTGGATTTTGAATTATGCCGGATTTTATTCCTTGGAAAAGTTGGCTTCCTTTAAAGGACGTTTCTAAAATAAGAACATTTCTGGGTTGCCCTCACAGTATCTGCTCCGCTTCCATCTGTCAACTGGCCAAAATTCAAAAGGAAAAAACTAATTTGTTCAAAGCATAATGCCGGGCAAAATTTTAGTTTTGGCTTGAGAAAGGAGTTACAATCCATTGGAATTATTTACTTTATTTAGTTTTGGTTACTCCATCTATGTTTTTTTCTCGTCTGTGTTAAATTAAAAGGAAATATTTCTACCAGAAAATCCATGGCAGTCACTAGATTAGGAACCCGTATTTAGTGCAGATTGCTGCTGGTTAACCTGACGACACCCATGGATTTTCTGTCTCAGGAGAAACGGGAAGCGAGAAAAAAAATGGGGTCACCATTAACCTTAAGTGGTTTAAACTCTTGAAGGAACACTCCAGACTGGGTTTAAAACATAGATACTTACCTGTTTTTTTCTCCAGCAGCTGCACCAGCAAGGTCTGGCTCTTGATGCCCGGATTAAGTTCCCCCCCAACGTGTATGCGCCCCAATGATTCCTTGGGCGGAAAAGTGAATAGGAAGATGGTAGGCTGCCCCAGTAGGTCACTGCCCACTTCATTCACTGCAATAAAGGGGGAATGGCGGGAATGCCTAAATAAAAATAGCTACCCTGCTGACTTGGGGCTACTGTGTTTTCCATCTTTAAGGCAACCCATAATGCTGTATGCTCAGCCGCCCTGGAGATGCCCAAAATTGGGCCATTTACTGATGTATTTGCACTCCAGTGTTGTCCTGACCAAACATGTAACTTGCTGGAAACTAATAAGTTAGGAGATGCACAACATGGCAGAGTGAAGTAGTAAGTAAATGGGCTTCAGGGTACTAACTTTCTTTAGAATTCTGATCAGGGGTGTAGGAAGCAGTTCGGAGTCTGACCACAGAGCAGGTCTGCTTTACAGCAGTCCTAAAGTGTAAAAAAAAAAAAAAATAAAAAAAAACTAAGATTGGCCAAACACCTTCCCTTTGGAGCACCACTTAAAAAGCAACTTTGCTTGAAAGTTCTTTTTAAGGTTTCTTTGAAGTTCCCCCCCCCAAAAAAAAAAATTACTCGACATAAAGTGGATCAAAACAGGATTTTCACTATCCTGGGTTTTAGTCCCTCTGGTACATCCTGATTTGGGAAGCCCTGCTGTAAGAAACCCTGTCGTGTGCCCGGGTTTCCTACATGCCCAACGAATCCAGGACAAAGACACGGCTCACATCCAACCAGCTTCTCCGGCCACGCATGTTGATGTGCAGATGGAAAGGCTGAATGGAGTCCCCACCCTGCACAGCCATTCAGTTGTGGTGGGAATTGCCGTGCACAGCCAGAATAGGATGTGGGTGATGCCGGCAGAGGCCGCGCATGCTCCGTGGGCTTGGTAGAGAGGTAAGCCTATCGGGCGAATGGGGAGGTTTCTCAGATAGGGGCATCCTAATTCGGGATGCCACAGAGAGACGAATCACCTGGCCCTGGAGTCTCAGACTCTAGAGCTGGTTTTGGGCCACTTTAAGGGCATTAAAGTGAACCAACACCCAGGATTTTCACTATCCTGGGTGTTGGTCCACTTCTACGGGGCACCCCGATCGGGGTGCGCACCCTGCTAGAGGGATGAGCGAGAGGCGGCGGCGGCGGCCCGCGCATGCGCCCTTGGAACGAGGAATAGGTAGGATTTGCGGGTGTCCTGGGGGGTTTCACACAGCGGGGCACCCCAATCGGGAGCTGATCGGCCCGGGAATCAGCGGTGGGTGTTGGTCCACTTTAAATACAGGAGCAAACACAAGGATGACAAACCCTACTACTGATCTAATGCCATCCCTCAAAATAATGCAAGGACAGTATTTTACTACATCTTATTTTGCAATATAAGTAGTCCAGGCCGTGTAGGTGAGGGGGACGGGAAACAGGAAAGTGTATTGTACTCTCCTGCAGGAAAACAGTAACCTGAGCAGATGGCATTTACAAACACAGCTGTATCCCCAGAATCTTTGGGCTGTGCTAAATAGAGCAGTTTGCCGAGCATTAAGTATGCACTCAGATGGGATGAGAGAGACTGCCCAAGTGTAAGTCTGGGGAAAAGTGAGTTATTCTAGCTGATCTAGGTGCTTTTACAGAGTGGGGCACCCCAAAGCGTTCGGGAACAAACCCGGGATAGTCAAAATTCTGGGGTTTGCTCCCCTTTAAGGCTCTATGCATGATGATAATACAAGAAGAGCAGGGGTAAGAAGAACTGCTGCATGGCACTCAATTCTACTTTGGGGTGCTTGCCGTTCAGAGTGGGGGGCAAGTCGGGGGTTAGATTTTTAACTTTAAATGCAACTTGATTAGGGGCAACATTTATTTAATGTGAGAGCTACCGTTCGTCCTTCCCATGTTCCTAAGTGTTATTGAGGGGGGCAGGTCACCAAAATACTGCTCGGCACTACACAAGAAAGGCACATCTTTGAGATAATCTCGTCCAGGTTGCTATGGCCCAATAAAGGTGGTTTGGGGGATTCTAGTTCCCCGTGACACTCATGCGTTTCAAGAAGAGAAAAAACTTTAAATACCGCGCTCTAAAAAAACTCCGGTAAGAAGATCTGAGTGGTGGTGGATGATTGGAACCAGCACGATTCTCTGAAAGTATATGCACTGCGGGAGTCGATTTACCTGTTAAGACTTTTTCAGGGCATCCCACTTGGGGATACCTAAGAATACTGCCCTGAATTAGGGGAGCTCTGTTATTATTTCTTGTGTTTCAAGAAGAAGCCCATGTTTTCCAAGTAAATTAATACATCCCCACTTTTCAAAATGGAATTTGATTTACTAGTTTTTCATATGGGCTGAAAACCATTGGTTGGCTTCTGTTTTCAGCACCTTGATTTACAGCCATGTTATCCCCATCTGACCAAAGAGACTCAACTCAACACTGCTTAAAGAGGACACCTCCCTAGAATTGGACTTTTTGCTCCTCTCTGGAGGAGCATCCTGATTTGGTATGCCCCGCCGTGTGTCCCCCCCCAAGAAAACACCCATAAAAATAAGCTTTTCCTCATTCCCATGGTGCATGTGTGGGCCTGCCCAGCCAATCAGCGGCGTTCATCCCGGTCAAATATCCTCTGCTGTACTGAGCTCAGAGCAGCAAGCAAATCAGAATGGCATGGGTGTTGCCGGCCCCATCCCTGCTTGCCACTGTGAGAGGCCTGGCGTGAGTGTGCATCTAGCTACAGCTATAGTGAGGATGCAGTTAGGAGGAAGGGGTGAGTGGATTGGGTGAGCGGATTTGGGGGGGTGTGTAGTCTTATAGTTATAATCTAATAGAATTGAAGAGGGGAGTTTCCTCTTCAAAGTGTAACAAAAATCTGGATTATGACTATCCTGGATCTTGATTGTTGTGATGCCTGGGGAACAAAGACCAAGACCCGGGATAGTCATAAGGTAAAACACCCAGGATGCCCAGTAAATCTTACCTGACTGCTGATCCAACGGTTCTCTGGATTAGGGCCGAATGAAGCCGTGTGTGCCGATGGCTGCATCCCGCTAGCCTTTAGATGGGGGTTACCCGTGCCAGAAATTCATAAATGTCTGTTGCTGCCACCCCCCTGGCTAAAGGTGTAGTGAAGGGCGGCCAGCGCATGAGCCATTGGATCGGATAAGTAATATTTACTAGGCAAACTTTTATTAAAGGGGGTGGCACCAACATTATTTTGTTTAATTTGTGACCGGTGCACTGCTCTGTGGTTTGTTTCTATAGAATTAAGAACATTTTTACTAGGGATAATAAATATTTACTAGGGATTCGGGGGTTTCATACAGTGGGGCAACCCAAATCGAGATGCCCTAGGGAGGAGAATCAGGGGGCTCTAGAGTCTTATAGAATCCAGGGCTGCTTTTGGTCCACTTTAAGAGGTTGACTACTGGTACCTACTAGTGCTTGTAGACAATACAGTAACCCACAATCCGACCAAAGGCTGTATCTCAATGTTGAGATATTTGCCAAAAAGAAAAAAAAAAAAAAAAGACTTCAGACATTAAAGGCTTAAGAAGGATTTAGTGAAAAATAACATTATAGCGAACTAAAAAATCACATCTCCAAGTCTCATTTGGTCTTGAATGGGCTTAATAAATCCTAACCAAGGCAAATTAAAATAAGAGGATCTATATATAACTCAACCTTGTGGCTAGGTCAGGCAAAGACTACCCTGTGTTATCCACATTTAGAGGAGTTGCTTTTGGACCTGGCCACGAGGTTTGGAGGAAGTAGAAGTCCTCTTTGATCAATGGGTCAATTTAAGAAAGCTCTTAACGTATCATCACACTCATACAACAAGTTCTGGCATTACAACTTTATGTAAAAGCTAAAATAAAACACAAAGGATAAAAAAATTAAAATATATTAAGAGGTGTGGTCCCCCCAGAGGATATTGAATATAAATAAAAGCCTTAGCCCACATCTTAAAGTATGAGATGGCACTGGGTGGAGAAAGAAAAGTCTTTATGCGGTGGCAGGGCAAGGAAAAGACGAAAGTATTCATTCACAGTACTGAAGTTTAGACATGATTAAACATGTCTCACAGAGCTGTAGAGTTTGCGGTAATGACAGTGCCCTTGGCACCAAGAGCCTTGACATTAGCTCAGTTAAAACGGTTTGAGAAAGTGCTAGAAGAATCCTGAGAAGTGTCTGTACATGAGTCCTCACTGGGACATTTTCAACCTCTGGAGGGACCTCACCCCGCAGCTCTCAAGTGTAGAAGAAATAAACTATGTATATATGTACATAAGATGGCTCGCTGGTTCACTCTCAGAGTAAACCCTTGATGAAGCTGGTGTCTAGGTGGACGATCAGCATTCTGAGGAAAGACATCTCTTTCCTGGTGTTCTCAAAGATGATCCTGGGGTCATCGGACTCGCATCGTAGACAGTTGGGTGCCATGACCATGGCAAGATTGTTGACGTCCATTTTGGTTGTACTAACGTTGGATGGCTGAGAGAAAATCTGTGTAGACCAAAAAGAACACGGGATTAGAAGCCTGAGATTGGGAAATTGGTTGATGCATTTACATTTTATAGGCTTGGGTGTAAAGCAGAAGTGCTACCTACACACAGATTCTATTGAAGAAGTATTAGAGATTCAGTATTGACACAACTGGAAGAGGTCCCTCATTTCCTCTTTGGACAGCAGTATTTATAACCGAATCTCTTTCAGGGTCCAACACATTATGTAGGGTTCTGGTGCAAGTGACACTTGATTCAACACGTGCCTCTTCTAGGAATAATTAGGAGGAGATCACACCACAGAACCAGTAGATCAGTAGTCAAAGTGACTCTACTCAATCAATATAAAAGTAGTCACCAAATATGCTACTGTCCCTCTAGGAGTGTTCCCCAACCCTCTCGAAAGCCACCAATGGTTCATGAGCATGACCAAGCTCTGTAGCCATCTCAGTAATTACTTCACCTGTGAATCTGTGTTGAGATCTGCATTACATGAACCATTGGTGGATCTCGAGGAGAGGGTTGGAGAACTTCCATGCTGTTGTTGCTTCAGCCCAGCCACCACTGAACATGAAGGCCTCTTTACTTGCTTTTTACTGGTAAAAGGAGCTTCCAGGTGTTCAAGCGACCAAGGTCACCACAATGAATGCAGTTTGTTAGTCTGACAACCAATATTTTGATGCATTTCACTGTGTGAACCCCCTGGGTTGCCAGTAAAATCACCTTTACCGGTGGCTACCCTGATGCTGCAATCGCAGCAAAATTGGGTTTGGGGCACCAAAATGAGTTTTGCTCCACTTGAACTATTCTACGAAGTCAATGACTTCACACACAGAGCCTAGGCTGCCGGGGAACCTGGTGACTCTGGCATATGTTCCACGCTGCTTCTAACCAGATGTTACAATCATAATAATACATGGGTAAGTGCAAGCCTTTCACATAGCTTCAGGCTGTGACGAAGATCTATAAACTAAATGGACTGGACAATGCCACAATGATAATACCCACCACATCCCTCCTAACCCATTATGAAAAGCAGGGGAAAAAAGATCAGTAAAATTGGACCTCCGGTAATAAAATTGACTGGTGGCCCGCTCCCCCCTGCGTAGAAGAAGCCAGAACTGCCAGCAAACAAGTGGTTTTGCTGTGCACGTCCCTCCCTGCAAACCTCATTGGCTGCCAGCATTTATGTAGGCAGCAGAAGCACTTTGCTCAGTATCAGACTTCTTCTTAATGTCAGTGTGTGGGGGCATCCTGATTTGGGCTACAGATGTGAACAGACCGCCAGTCAATTTTGGCAGCTTTGATATCTATATTTAAATCAGCATGTATAATGAACAAATGGCCCATTACTGCACTGTCCAAATGCATGTGTATCTCTCCCAGACTTATAAAAACAGGGCCATGCTGGGTCCACCAATCTAGCGAGTAGCCTTTATTTCTTTTCTACCACATGGCTGTAATCATCCCCATTACTGCAGTGGTTGGGGTCTAGCAGAGTCAATGTCCCTTGACTTTACCCAACGGGGTTACTCACCATCCACAGTTGAAAAAGCCCTGGAAAATGCTTCAACCCTAACCCGTACATCTCTCTTACAGTATAAACCTAAAGAACCATCTAAACGCCTCCCGTGCATCTTGACTTATAATAAACAAAGCAAGACAGTCCAATCTATAATTACGGTAATAAACATTTGAATATCCTTACCTGTGATGAGAAACTGAAAGAAATTTTTAATGAACCTCCCATGTTTACCTACAAACGATCCAAAAACATCAAGGACACTTTAATACAGGCCGACACATCTGAAAAATTGGCTCCACCCCCCAGTAGGGACTGGCTTAGTTCTTTACCTAAACCGGTGGGTATGTTTGCATGTGGCAACTCGGTGATCCGCTGAACTCTTATAATCATCCATCCACGGGCAAACTATACCCACTGAAAGACTTTTTCAACTGTAATACGTCTAACGTGATCTACCTGTTAAAGTGTCCTTGCGGTAAAGGGTTTGTGGGACAGACCCAAAGAGAGATCAAAACCTGCATTAGCGAGCATCGTAGCAATATCAGACGATCTGACTTTAATTCCCCAGTTGCAAGACATTTTGCCGAAGCTAATCATCAGGTTTCCCAACTAAGGTTCTTGGTAATCGAAAAGGTATATCCCCACAAAAGAGGGGGGGACCTGGCAAACAGATTATCCAGAAGAGAACTTTTCTGGATTTATGAGCTCAATACAAAGCACCCTAGGGGGATGAACGAGGAGTGTGATTTGTCTCCCTTTTTTTGATCACAAGCAATAGTATCTATTAATAACTTTTTAATTGATCTCTTTAGGTCTGTCTTATACCCCCTATCCTCACATTACCAGAAGGATGGCATGACTCGAGCCACATGAGTATTCAGATACCCACAGGTAGTACTTTCTAGCTCAATTCCATTTGTCTCCTGTAGTGCTTTCTGGTGGTCACAGGATATTCCTTAGGGATATTAGACCCACTAGGCGTTTACGTTCTATTTATAAAATTCACTTTTTCATTAATTTATAGCCTGGTCACATAGGGACCACAGTTCCGTCATATAGTGATAATAAGGCAGTACTCTGCCTTTAAAATGTTCCAGTGACATTGTGCACTCAGGTTCTCATAAGATTCACTATCACTATCAGCCCATATGACCATATTTTAACAGAATTGATATCCTTATATTATAGGCAGGACTGGATAACCATTTAGACTTGCCTTGTTTTATATGCTTGGGACCCAGACAATGTCTGTCTATGTATATATATATATATATATATATCAGCTGTCAATAGCCCTAATTGTAAATCAGTGTCTCCGATGTAATAGAACTGTCATTCATAATGCTACAGTGCCCTTTCATCCATTACGTCTTCTTTATTTTTGACTTTAGATACATTACCTGGATCCCCCTGCAGAGACGCTCTCCCCGTGATCAGTATACGCACCTCTCCGCTGATCTCCGCGTCACCAGGGCCAGCCCAGGGGAGATTCACGCGCCTTTTGGCGCTATATAAGGCAGCGAGCTAGCAGGCACTGCGCTTCAACCTGGTATCACTCCTTGCACGAACACTCTGAGGAAGGTTTCCGATCTTAAACCGAAACACGTGTCAGCGATAGGATACGGACTCTTGCAGCTGTACTGTGATCAGCTTAAACCGGACCTTCAGTGTGATTTAATGAAAAGCCCAAACTCTTAAAAAACGGTTCCCCAGCATCTAAAATTTATATATTTTACGTTTTTAGTCACTAACTTATTATTCTTTCCTCCACTGGGCTGCAACTCTGTTCAGGAATTTAGGGCGCCGCCATCTTGACTCAGAAGCATCACACTTACTGAGGAGAGGAGAGTGGGATAAAGTACAGGGGGGAGGGTTATAGCTGTGCTTTGCTCAGACAGAGCAGAGCTGGGGTCAGGTAAAGGTCCGCAGTCCCAGAATGCAGAGCAGCACAGTCAGGAGGCACTTCCTGTTTGCAGGCTGCCTGATAAGATGGCGGCTTCCATAAGCCGCCATATTGGATGTTTAAAGGCTCATAACATGCAGTAGATGCAGGTAGGATGATTTTTAATGTGAGCAATCTGTATGTACAGGGTGTGGGAAACATATAAGATAGTCTCTTATTCAGAGTGAAGGTCCGGATTAATATGAGCAATCTGTATGTACAGGGTGTGGGAAACATATAAGATAGACTCTTATTCAGGGTGAGGGTCCGGATTAATGTGGGCAATCTGTATGTACAGGGTGTGGGAAACATATAAGATAGACTCTTATTCAGAGTGAAGGTCCGGATTAATGTGAGCAATCTGTATGTACAGGGTGTGGGAAACATATAAGATAGACTCTTATTCAGAGTGAAGGTCCGCTTTAAGGATACTGCAACAATACCTCCTGGATTGGGAACTCTGCCCACCCCAAGTGCCTCAGAAACCTCTTAAAGGTACAACTACAATACAAACATTCTCTTGAAATTTTCGCCTGCATATTCAGATACTGTGACAAAAAGACTTTGTTTCACTGACTATCTTTTACAAAAATCGTTGAACCTTATTCAATTCAAATCCTGGTCAGCCTGAACTTCTATTGCGATAGGTGCAACCAATCATCTTCAGCTCCCAGGATCTCAATCCGATTGTATATATTGTAAATACTCTGTATATATTCATATTGCATAAGTGTAACTGATCCCTTTCCTCAAATTTCCCTATGTAGACCCTAACATCTGTTCATTCATGTATATAAATAAATTTACCGCTTTTTTTGCAAACCTACTTTGATACTCAGGTGTGCATTCATACTATATTGTTTGTAGATATTCGGCAGGACCTCGGTCCCATGTTTAGTGAATTGCACACAACTGCAGTTGATCTATACTGAGAGCACTTATTTACTTACCATAGAGTGTGCTTACCAACCCCTCTAGGTCTAGCAGAGTCAGCCATGACATTTCCCGTCTCCACAAGTTTTCCTATAAAGTCTAATCTGTTTCTATTTTACATGCACATATCCGTTTCACATATTGACACCGTTTGCGTTTAGCAATTACAATAGAAAAAGAAACCCTTTTTATGGCACCTTGTAAAACCTCTACATATGGCAATCACAGTCATGGCTTTGGTTCCTTGTGCTGCATCTTGTTTTTACATAGAAATTGGGAAATCAGAAGTCTAAAAAGTAACTCTCATTCCGCTTTTAAAGTGGACCAACACCGAGAGGTGATCGGCCCGGAAATCTATAAGATTCCCGGGCCGATCACCTCCCACCCCGCGGGACAACCCCCCCAGACACCCCAAATCGCTTACCTGATCTTCCTCTCCCTCGCGCCCCTGTAGGCGTGCGCGCGCCCGCGCCGGCCGTCTGCGAATGGCCGGCGGGGGCGCACGCGCGCCGAAAGTGACGCGAGGGAGGCGGCGGCAGCCGCTTGGACGTTCCTGATCCCCGCCTGGACGTTGGCGGGGATTGGACCGTCCAGTCACGTGGGAGCGGGGACAGGTAAGATTTTGGGGCTTTCTGGGGGGTTTCACACAGCGGGGCACCCCCGATCGGGGTGCCCCGCCGAAGTGGACCAAAACCCAGGATAGTCAAAATCCTGGGTGTTGGTCCACTTTAAGGGAGAGCCAATCTGGGTGTTTGTTGGGGGAATCTTGTGCTCAACAGGTCACATGTTGTAGCTCTCCATGCAGGTACAGATAAAGGACAGAGCCAGCCATGTGAAGATTCACAAACTCTGACCTATGGCTCTCGAAGAAGGGATGGCAAAACTTTTAACTGGAATTCCGCTTTAAAGTGAATGAAAGGCACAAAAAATGCATACAAATAGTTTTCATCACCGTTTGCAACAGTTTTTACTCATAGAGCAAACCAAACTTGATAGTATATAGCAGGGGTACTCAACCACTTCTTGCAAAGGTCCATTTAAAGGCATCCGGTGAGGGGTGAAGGTCCGGACGGAGGGCTGTCGCGGGGGGTGGATAGTTATAAATCAGCAGACTGGGGGAGGGGCTATAGATTCCCCAGTCTGCATGTACCTTGCAATGCCACTTCCTGGAGCCATGACACTGGCAGGAGGACTAAGCACTACAGCACCGATCAAGGGGGCAACATGGCAACACAGAAGCAACTGAGTGCAGGGCTGTCGGGGCAGGGGGCCGGAAATCTGATGCGGAGGTCCGCATTCGGACCCCGGTCCGCCAGTTGAGTATCACTGGTATATAGTATAGTATAGTATATAAGTATATATAGCAGCAGATCAGGTTAGCGGTCAGTCTGCACCCTTGTGGAGTACGGTACCACCAGTAGTACTAGTACCACTGGTTGGGAACCCCTGGGATAGAGGCATATTGCCTAGGAGATTTATATACGGATCTGTATGATATATTATGGGTTTAGTCTTCACAGTATATGTGATTTGTAACTACCGTATATACTCGAGTATAGGTCGACCCGAATATAAGCCGAGGCACCTAATTTTACCACAAAAAACTGGAAAAGTTATTGACTCAAGTATAAGCCGAGGGTGGGAAATGCAGCAGCTACCGGTAAATTTCAAAAATAAAAATAGATACCAATAATGTTTTTGAATACCGTAAAGAGCAAGAAGGAGGGAACGTGGAAAAGAGCAAGAAGGAAGGAATGTGGAAAAGAGCAAGAAGGAGGGAATGTGGAAAAGAGCAAGAAGGAGGGAATGTGGAAAAGAGCAAGAAGGAGGGAATGTGGAAAAGAGCAAGAAGGAGGGAATGTGGAAAAGGGCAAGAAGGAGGGAATGTGGAAAAGAGCAAGAAGGAGGGAATGTGGAAAAGAGCAAGAAGGAGGGAATGTGGAAAAGAGCAAGAAGGAGGGAATGTGGAAAAGAGCAAGAAGGAGGGAATGTGGAAATGAGCAAGAAGGAGGGAATGTGGAAAAGGGCAAGAAGGAGGGAATGTGGAAAAGAGCAAGAAGGAGGGAATGTGGAAAAGGGCAAGAAGGAGGGAATGTGGAAAAGAGCAAGAAGGAGGGAATGTGGAAAAGAGCAAGAAGGAGGGAATGTGGAAAAGAGCAAGAAGGAGGGAATGTGGAAAAGAGCAAGAAGGAGGGAATGTGGAAAAGAGCAAGAAGGAGGGAATGTGGAAAAGAGCAAGAAGGAGGGAATGTGGAAAAGAGCAAGAAGGAGGGAATGTGGAAATGAGCAAGAAGGAGGGAATGTGGAAAAGGGCAAGAAGGAGGGAATGTGGAAAAGAGCAAGAAGGAGGGAATGTGGAAAAGAGCAAGAAGGAGGGAATGTGGAAAAGAGCAAGAAGGAGGGAATGTGGAAAAGGGCAAGAAGGAGGGAATGTGGAAAAGGGCAAGAAGGAGGGAATGTGGAAAAGAGCAAGAAGGAGGGAATGTGGAAAATGTTGGATGTAGAAAAGAGAAGACTGATGCAATCTGAAAAGGAGAAAAAAAGGTAAAGGCGTAAAATAAGAAAGAATGTGGAAAAGGGAAGAAAGAGTAAAAGAGAGAGATGTGTAAAAGTTAATTACTAATAGTTGTAAATGCTTTACCCCTGCAGTGCACGTGTCCCAGCTTTATCAGTGGAAAAGGCAATATATCCCAGTAGCCGTCCCACAGCCGGAGGCTCTCTATGAAGGGACAGGGGCGGCAGGGGCAGTGTGACAGTGTGACTGAGCTGCAGGTGGGGAAGCTGTGGCCTGGCTCTGGGGAAGGGGACACGGCGGCGCTGTGTGAGGAGACTCCGCGGCGCTGTGCTCCAGTTCCGGCTTTTGCCGCCACCCCGCACTGGTTCCGCTGTACACAGGTAAGTCACCCGTCACCTCTGTGTGGCACACACACACACACACACCTACCTGATGAGGGGGACACAAGAGGACCACATGCCCCGCACTGCTCCAGCATCTTGAACATCCTCACTGCCGCCGGCGACCATGCGCTGACGGCAGGTGGGGCTGCGCGGGGGGGCAGGCGTGGGTGCGCGGCCGCGCGCGCGCACCTTAGCGGGAACAGTGATGGCCCTGCCCCTTTTTCTCCTCCATTTCGGCCCAAATTTTCACTGACTCGAGTATAAGCCGAGGCGGTTTTTTTCAGCCCAAAAAGTGGGCTGAAAAACTCGGCTTATACTCGAGTATATACGGTAGTTTGTAGGTTTGGGCTTTTTTCCTAGTAAGAAGTACTTTGCAATACATTTGTAGGTAGTATAAGTGGACAGGGGTTGGGTCCCTAATGTGTTGATAAATGGATATTATCGCGGTTTTCTTGTAGGAGGTGATGCAACTAATTTCACACATTACCTATTTTGTTGTAGTGTTTAAACTTTGTCTCAGTGTAAAGCAGATGGGACAAATATCTCTTGATGTCTGTTCTTCACCCCCTGAACTGTGTTGGAAAAGTTACCCCCTTTGATAAAAGAAGCTTTTAGGTTTGCTGAGACTGCTGACCCTTTATTGCCCCCTCACCCTGTGTCCTGGGACACCACACCCAGCACTGTGTGTCTGGAGCTGCCCTTGCTAATAGAGACACGTTTTTGGATGTTTTGTAGTTTATTTTTCACTAGAGGGATTAAAATGAGCTTGTAACTATGGTGGACATCTTATTATCTTGTTATCATATTTCTCTTGATTTGTCTTGAATTATCCACCCGCCCAAGTTCATTAACAGGCCTCACAAAGCTAACCTACCTGGAGAAAATGGATGAGATAACACAACACCAGGCGGTTCAGTTCAGGAAGCTGCTGAACAACAGACACGGCGGCATCAGGGTTTTCATAGTTAGTAATGCACTGCTTGTAGAACTGCTGCGGGATGAGAGGCTCCTCCAACTCGCGGTACCAAAGCTTTAACAGGGATGCTGGGGGTAGAATAAAAACACAAGGTTGGAATATAGAAGATCACACAAATATTGTTTTAGAGAATGCAGCAGACATCTAAGCCGAGAGGCTCAATCTTTCCCAGCCATAATCTATTAAAGCTGAACTTTAGTCAAAGTATTACCACTGCCTCCCTACCCTGGTGCTGAGGCAGGTTGGGCAGGGGGGATTTACGAAAAAAACCCTTACCTATCCTCCAGAGCTCTGAATCCTGGGCGCCACCCTCTTAGGAGTAAAAAACAGAAGCGTGACCCCCGTGCAAACACGGACCCAGGGGATGCCACTTTCTATCTTTTCCTGCAGTGGTCGTGGGAGACTGGGAGGAGCGGCGGGGGCACCTGGCAAAGGTAAGGGTTTTCTTTGTAACCCCCACATATTATACTTTGACTAAAGTACCTTTTTAACATTCTGTGTCAGAAAACCTTTTAATCATGATTACAGCTCTGCAACATCCCCGCATATGTAAGAAAACCCTGACGAAGTGGTTATCGGTTGAGACCACGCAACGCGTCGGTGTTGCTGGGCTGTGCGAGCATCGGTGCTGAGCTCTTATATATACTGGTGATGTTATCCTTTTCATTATTTATTGTTTATTAGTCGCTGTTAGTTTTCTGCATACTGTCTCTTGCACTTCTCTTCACATTGGTAGTCTTTGGAGCTCTGTTTTCACATGGATGTTTGATATGATAGTGGGTCGGCACTTAGCATTTTAGTTCTTCGTTTGATAGTTTTTGAGCACTTGGGGCACTTTTGATTGATTCACATATTTTGCATATATTTTTTATTTATTTATCTATCTTCTCATTAATTTTTGGCACAGCTGCACTTTACACCCTGTTCTTGGACGTGAGGTTAACGCCCCACGCCTCATTACCTTATTGTGGTCTTATTGAGTTCATGTGATAGATAATTTCGATATGTTGGTTTCTAATTTGCTTGGGGCGACTCTGATGAAATTTTAGTACTGTTACCATCAAAATTGATAATTATAATAGAGCCCTATTATTCAGCCGACCCTTTTCGCCAGCACTCCATGTTTTAATTTGTTTTAAATGTCTGTCGATTGTATGTGTATGGGATAATTATATCACATATATGTGATTTTTATACATTCCTACTTAAAGTGGACCAACACCCAAGATTTTGACTATCCTGGGTTTTGGTCCACTTCGGCGGGGCACCCCGCTGTGTGAAACCCCCTAGAAACCCCGAAAAACTCACCTCTCCTCGCTCCCACGTGACCGCCGCTGCCAATCGCCGCCGACGGACAAGCGGGAGGCAGCGACGGACAAGAGAGCGCGCCCGCCGCCTCCCGCGCGTCACTCTTACAGGGCCATTCACAAACGGCCGGCCCGGGTGCGCGTCCTGCTAGAGGGACGCGCGGGAGGCGGCGGTGGGCGCTGCTGGATCAAGGATAAGGTAGGGATTTCGGGGATCTGGGGGGTTTCACACAGCGGGGCACCCCCGATCGGGGTGCCCTGCAGTCAGGGGTCAGGGGTCAGTCAGGGGTCTATAAGATTCCCGGGCCGATCTTGGGAGGGTGTTGGTCCACTTTAATAAAATTTAATTTTTGATATCATTGTGTGGGTGTGCGGTCGCATACTTTGCCCAACAGGGACTCTTCTGGGGGTCCTGACTGTACAGTATCCCCGCATATGTTAAACCGTATTTTCTATAGTGCAGAGTCCTGATTGCCAACCCATAGCTCGGGAGCCGCATGTGGCTCGCGGACCTTTTCTTTGTGGCTCCCGGGTAGGCTGAGTGATTGAAGCCGACTGAAGTGTCAGGCAGGTCGTGATGTGTGATGGCTTACCCACATTTAGTTTCTCAGTCTCAACATGTGGATGACAAAAGCTGCAGAAACTGGCAAGCAGACACACTAATAAATGTAGCCAGTTCTTCCATTTAATCTATTTGGCGCTGCCAGATTCACTCATGGGGAGCAATTCTTTCATGGAGCAGGGGAATTAATATACAATGTGTTTCTTGTTTTAAGGGGAAGGGGTTAGCACACACTCTAAAAATGAGTGCCCCTGCCCTTATAATATCCAGGGGAATTATTGTTGACACTCTTTGGGATGGCTTCCATGGAATAAACTGGGGTGGGATTGCTTGAACGTATGTCAACCTACAAGTTTGACCAGTAAAAATGCTGTAACCAAAGACTATCTGTTGTAATCAATGTTTATTTGCTACCTTGCTTATTGTCTGTGATCAGTATGACTGTAATTATCCTGTCCTCAATAAAAAAGTTTTTGAAAAAAAAATGAGTGCCCCTAAACTCTTTGGTTTGAACGTGGCTTGTGACCATCTTCAGTGTTGGATGTGGCTGTCAAGGAGAGCGAGGTTGTGGACCCCTGGTGTAGACTATGTTTTAGGCTGCTTATATTGTGCTGGATGTACCTAATTGGAAACCGTATACTTGTCACTTTTGATTTAAAACCAAATAAAACGTTTCAAATGAATACATTTCAAATAACATAACCTGTAAGCCATGTTACAAGCTGGTAACAAACAGCTTAAACGGATAAAAAGTATTGCTACCATTCAGACACAACCCTGCTTTGAATGATTACTGATCAATCATCATTCCCCGCCCAGGACACAGGGGAGTTCTCTGGAATCGAGATCATACAGATACATACACGTGCTGTGCTAAACTAAAACTCATTTTAATACTGTATACTGAAGGCCACCCAGCAAGTACTGGCTGGCAGAAGACACACATTCAGCCCAGTTTGGGAAGCTTTTTGAGATGCACTCTGAGATGCTAAGGAACTTATGCTTGTTAGGACTTGGAGCCTACCAAAACTCAAGTCATGTTCTGCTACCCTCAGCCATTTAGAAGTATGCCACCTGGCTTGTGGGGCATAACAGGAGTTACACCTAGAGAGACAAAGGAGGAGAATAATACATGCTCACGCTTGTGGACAATTTTGGGTACTCCATGACAGGGAAGAGGTAATCATTCTAGGAATGCCAGATGGGGGATGGACAGGTGGAATCTGGGCCAGAGTTGCCATCATATCCATCAACTAAGCTTCTAACACCAAATGGAAAGAGTCAACAAAAGGTTTTGCTAATGCCCATTTCTGGCCAACAATGCCAACAAAGGGGCAAGTCTAGATAAATGATCGCTCTAAAAAGAGGACATTTAGGCCCCTTGTCCGCCTGCTTTGGATAATGAACCCAAAAACACAAAGGGGTGCACCACATCAAAATACAGTCTGTGCTACACTGTATCAAAGCCCTTGAGATTGCAATAGAAATGGCTAAGGGGAAAACATTCCCACTTCACCATATGACAGGAGCACCAAAGAATTATAAAGCTAAAAAAGTTTAGAGCCAAAAAGTTTAGAGGCAGACAATCACTGGGAACTCTCCTGAAAACCTAAAATAGGGACTACAATGGCGGGAAACTGAAATTTTGTGCCGGCACAAAGAACTCTAAGTGGATCTAAACCCCTCTATCAAGGACAAGGAAAAACGGGGGAGGGAAGGGAGGGAAAGGGGGAACAGGGAAAAGAAGGGGAAAGGAAGAGGAGGGTAATATATACAAAACAATTAAAGTGACTGGTGCAAATACAATATACCAAATAATATCAAACAACAAACCTGTGTGCACTGCAAGGAAAATATATAAACAGTGCTTGCAATATGTTATAAACAGTGTTCAAGCATATATAAAAACCAATTTACTCTATATGAACAAACCAAATCCTATATACAATAATCTAATACACAGATACCTAAAGAGATATGTCACAACAACTGATCATGGCCACTTACAATGTGAGGAATAATCTAAAATGCAATAAAGAAAACAATACATGTGTCACATAAAAAGAATTTGATACTTATGAGCCGGACCGCCAGGTCCAAATAGGTGCTTTGGATAATGAGGCATAAAAATACTCATCTTTTTATCTGACTCATCGGTGGCTCTGCAGGTCGCTGTGACCTCTGAATCCGAGCCATCATGGTGATGGGGGGGGGTATGCTTCATTATCCAAATCAGGTAATGCTCCAGGGGAGGGACTGAGGATGAGTGGGTGTGGCTTTAACACAAAGAAGCCTGAAGGACCACTTTAGTGGTCCAAACCCATTTTTTACTGTCACAGATTTAGTTCTTGCCCTGGGGCATCTGGAATTGGGATGCCTTGTTGTGTGAAACCCCCAGGTAGCCCACAAAACTTACCTTCCCCACGTTCTTATGGTGCATATGTGGGCTTTGGCCCAATCAACGCTGTGTGCAGTGCATATTAATGCTCACCACAACAGAACAGGAGCATCTGCATCCCCAGTCTGCCCCACGGTCTGCGGCTTGTTCCTGCCCCAGCCTATCTGAAAAGAAATGCCTTGGATGCAGAGAAGCCAGGTATGAAACCAACCATGAACCTGGCGTGGGAATGTCTAAAAGTGAGGTGAATTCTGGGGCCGATTGGGTGTTCATACAGCAGGGCATACAGAATTTTAACTGTAAACTCAAAACATATTTACCATACCAGTCTCATGCAGCCGATTCCTCCTGTTTTGTGCTTTCCAAATTCTAGCCTAATTATATAGCCACATCCACAGCTTTTTCTCTAGTTACACCACCTACTGATAAGAGCAACGATGTGGCCAGAATCCCACTCTTTCCTGCATCACAATCCCCTCGATTCAAAGAGCAAAAGTTAATTGATTTCGGATCGAGAATCGTAAGTTTGGGTGGGTGTTAGTCATTTTTTCCTGTTTTTTTGGCCATTTCCGACTCGCACGAGCCTACGTACGAATGCGTATATGCTCTTACGATCATCGCAAGTTCGTTCCTAAATTTTAGGATCAAAACGTAAAACTTAGGATCAAATCCTAAAACTTAGGATGAAAACGTAAAACTTAGGATAATCGAATGTGTTTCGGTGTGATTCAGAGAACAGTTTTCAAACCTCTAAATACGTTTTAAAAGAAAGCCACTGGCGACACCTTTTAGCAGTCGGATTGCTGTTCGTGAACAGGTTTTTTGGCTATGTGGAGGAGTCTGCGCGTCTTGAGCTCCAATGAACTGCATGTATCAGCATGGCCGAGGCCATAAATTGTATGGCAATGCATACCTGATTCATGTATGCCTTATAAAAGCACTTTAATGTGGACCTTAATTAGTCCTTTGCATGTAAACCTTTATTTTGCAATATATTTGCGTTAATTAAAGAAACTTATGTCCTTTGTTATTTATTTTTAAATTGATGTACTAGAATAATATTTTTAGATTGCATTTATTGGTGTAGTTGTTTACCTTTGCTTTGTTTAATTATTTAAGCACATCTTTGGTCAGATGCATCACACTTACTGAGGAGAGGAGAGCGGGATAAAGTGCAGGATGTGGGTTACTGCTGTATTTTGCACAGACACAGCAGAGCTGGGGGCACGGAAAGGTCAGAAATCAAAGAATGCAGAGCAACACAGTCACAAGGCCCTTTCTGTTTGCAGGCTGCCCGAGAATACCTGAGCCGCCATCTTGGCTGTTTCTAGGCTCATAACATGCAGAAGTTGCTGGGTGTTTTGTAATTTTTGAGAGCAATCTGTATGTAGAGGGTGTGGGTAACCACACACAAAATTTTAAGTTGTACCATTTGAAGCCAAAATATTAAAATTAAATCCACAAGTAAAAGATGCAAGTTAACTAAAAATTAAACAAAGTAAGATTTACTTATGCAAATGCATTCATTAATGGTTGGTTACTACAAAATGAATGAAATAAAGAAAAATAAAAGACCAAATATTTAGAATGCACTTTAATGAGGTAAGTTTGTAGTGCGCAGCCGCAAGATCAGAAGGATTTACGTCCAGACAAAAAAGGAAAAAGGGCAAAACCAATGTTGCAACCTGAGAAATGAAACGGAAAATTCAGGATGGAAACTGACATAGGTCTGATTCCCGAACTGCCATACGAACGGACGGACATTTTAGGATAGAAACGTATTTGCTTATAGAATCACTCGCAAGTTCATACGAACGCACGAGCGTACGGGAAAAATAGGATGATCGGCACCAAAATCAAAGCTGTTGCATGTTTCTTTGAATCGACCCTAATATGTAGGATACAGACCACAGCTCTGCTCTTAACTTACACATTGTGATGCAGACAGGGGTGGGATTCGGCCTAACTAAAGCTGCATCTGGGTAGCGTGGATACAGTTAACATATTAACTTTCTGCTAAGAAGAGCTCCAAGATAGAAAAGTAGCCACAAATATTTGTGGGTGGTTTCTGCTTGTTGAAAGGCAAAGTTAAGACGTGAAACTCACACCGTCCTATTAGGATTTTTTTGATGTATTAGGTTTCTGTAGCTTGAATGACCTGTAGCTCACATGCCACCAGGATTAAGTAATGGGGTCAATTTAGCGTATTATTCTTTTATTTCATTTCATGCTATGGAGATTACCATGTCAGCGAAAGGGAAAGCTCCTTGGCTGCCATAGCATAGATTCCTAAAGGTAATGCCATCACCGGCCTGCTACCCCACTGAAATAGCCAACATTGCTGCCTGTCATCACCAGCCAGCGGTTCCTCTGTAATGTTGTATTCCATAACAGCGAGCTACAACATGCATGTCATCAAAGAGCCGAATTTTGCAAACCTAGTCCCTTCCAACAACTGTACATTCCTTAAACCAGACCTTCAGCGTGATTTAATGAAAAGCCCAAAGTATACCAATAAGAGATCCTAGACTGATCTCCCAAACCCTTATCAGAAAGGCCGCACACTGAATGTAAAAATGTAAATACATTTAATAGATATTCGTTATATACATAGAAAAGACACTAATCTAAACACATACAGTATTAAAAAACACAAAAACACAAGTGGAGAGATCCCAGTCAATGGTGACTAATATACCGTATATACTCGAGTATAAGCCGAGTTTTTCAGCCCACTTTTTGGGCTGAAAAAAGCCGCCTCGGCTTATACTCGAATCAGTGCTCTCACACACAGTGACACTGGCTGTTGCGCGCAGGTTGGTGGGAGGCGTCCATTGTTTCTATTGGACGCCGACCACATGGGGCCCGCCCACCAACCCGGCGTGCAACAACCAGGAAGTGCCTGCGCGTTTGTGAGAGCGGCGGCGGCGGCGGAGGAGGCGGCGGCAGAGGGAACGGAGGTGGCCAGCGCGCAACAGGTAAGGGGGGGGGCTGCAGTGTCCGTGTGTGCGTGTGACCATGCCCGCTCCAGCCCAGGTAATATTGCCAGCTGCTTCCCTCGCACTGCTCATTGGCAGCATCATGCCCGTCACAGGCTGCCATTCCAATATGACTGGGCATCGGGAGGGCAGGCTGCCAGCGGCTGTGTGAGGGGGTGACACTATACTGGGGGGTCATTGCTGTGGCCATGACCACATTGTTTTATTTTACAATGGCAGGGGCATTGGCCATTGGGACAGGGCACAAACTGGGGCTAATGCCATGACTGGCAGTGTTTAATTCTGGAATGACAGGGGCATTCCCAATGGGACAGGGTACAGGCTGGGGCTAATGCCATGACTGGAGTGTTTAATTCTGGAATGGCAGGGGCATTGCCCATTGGGACAGGGTACAGGCTGGGGCTAATGCCATGACTGGCAGTGTTTAATTCTGGAATGGCAGGGGCATTCCCAATGGGACAGGGCACAGGCTGGGGCTAATGCCATGACTGGCAGTGTTTAATTCTGGAATGGCAGGGGCATTCCCAATGGGACAGGGCACAGGCTGGGGCTAATACCATGACTGGCAGTGTTTAATTCTGGAATGGCAGGGGCATTCCCAATGGGACAGGGTACAGGCTGGGGCTAATACCATGACTGGCAGTGTTTAATTCTGGAATGGCAGGGGCATTCCCAATGGGACAGGGTACAGGCTGGGGCTAATGCCATGACTGGCAGTGTTTAATTCTGGAATGGCAGGGGCATTCCCAATGGGACAGGGCACAGGCTGGGGCTAATACCATGACTGGCAGTGTTTAATTCTGGAATGACAGGGGCATTCCCAATGGGACAGGCACAGGCTGGGGCTAATGCCATGACTGGCAGTGTTTAATTCTGGAATGGCAGGGGCATTCCCAATGGGACAGGGCACAGGCTGGGGCTAATGCCGTGACTGGAGTGTTTAATTCTGGAATGGCAGGGGCATTCCCAATGGGACAGGGTACAGGCTGGGGCTAATGCCATGACTGGCAGTGTTTAATTCTGGAATGGCAGGGGCATTCCCAATGGGACAGGGTACAGGCTGGGGCTAATGCCATGACTGGCAGTGTTTAATTCTGGAATGGCAGGGGCATTCCCAATGGGACAGGGCACAGGCTGGGGCTAATGCCATGACTGGAGTGTTTAATTCTGGAATGGCAGGGACATTGCCCATTGGGACAGGGTACAGGCTGGGGCTAATGCCATGACTGGCAGTGTTTAATTCTGGAATGGCAGGGGCATTCCCAATGGGACAGGGCACAGGCTGGGGCTAATGCCATGACTGGCAGTGTTTAATTCTGGAATGGCAGGGGCATTCCCAATGGGACAGGGCACAGGCTAGGGCTAATGCCATGACTGGCAGTGTTTAATTCTGGAATGACAGGGGCATTGCCCATTGGGACAGGGCACAGGCTGGGGCTAATGACATGACTGGCAGTGTTTAATTCTGGAATGACAGGGGCATTGCCCATTGGGACAGGCACAGGCTGGGGCTAATGCCTCTGGTTCAGTCGGCACGCTCAGGTCCGCTCCTGCCCCTTCATCTAATAGCTCATCTAAGGCTAGCGGATCTGAGTGCGCTGGCGGCTGCATCCTCCGCTACCCTCCAACACCCTCGGCTTATACTCGAGTCAATAACTTTTTTCCAGTTTTTTGTGGTAAAATTAGGTGCCTCGGCTTATATTCGGGTCGGCCTATACTCGAGTATATACGGTATATGAAGTGTAGAAAATGCCGCCATATATATATATATATATATATAATATGAGACACAAAGTGTAAATACTGGTGATGGGCCCAGATAAAAGAACAAATAAATAATTAAATTCAACCAAAGTAAGACAATAGTGGAATAAATATGCAAATGAAGTGAATCAATGACTAAAGTGTGAAAAAGAAAACAGACAAAAAAAGTGCTAAGTGCATATACATGCTATGTACAAAAGGATACCAAAAATGTGCTATGTGCAAACTTGCAATATGACCTGAACTATATATGTAACGCAAAACGCTAGATAACACTGAGTGCCATGTAACACATATACAGGGTGAATACACGAGTGAAAGAAAGGGCAGAGTATGTTAAAGCAGGCTTGAGTTGAGCCCGGCTGGGCCACCAAACAAATGATACCAAGTAACACAATATAGCAGCATACAAAGATAAATAAAAAAATTTGTTACATCACCATGTCACCAGGGATCCCCCGCCGCAGCCGCCACCAACGCGTTGCGTGTCGCTAAGACACTTCGCCAGGGTGTATCGGCTGCCATCCTCACCCCTCCTTAAATACCCCGATAGTAAGAAAGGCTGGCCAATGCGGCGCCGCCACGTCACCGCCCGCACGCGCGCCCCGCCCGGCCAATGGAAATGGCCGTAAGGGCAGCGCGTCAGACGTCACGCGGCCGGCGCCGACATCAGTCGCAAACCAGGAAGCGCTCACCGCGGGCGCGCGGCGGGCCGGGCGCACTCCCCTGCAGTAGGAGGCGCCCGCCCGCCGCGAGCCCGGCCACACGCACCGCGCGCGAGCACTCCCCGTCCACCCAGCTGCCAGGAAAACACGGTTCCCCAGCATCTAAAATGAATATATTTTACGTTTTTAGTCACTAACTTATTATTCTTTCCCCCACTGGGCTGCAACTCTGTTCAGGAATTTAGGATACGGGCGCCGCCATCTTGACTCAGAAGCATCACACTTACTGAGGAGAGAAGAGTGAGATAAGGTACAAGGGGGGCGGGTTATAGCTGTGCTTTGCTCAGACAGAGCAGAGCTGGGGTCAGGTAAAGGTCAGCAGTCCCAGAATGCAGAGCAGCACAGTCAGGAGGCACTTCCTGTTTGCAGGCTGCCTGATAAGATGGCGGTTTCCATAAGCCGCCATCTTGGATGTTTAAAGGCTCATAACATGCAGTAGATGCAGGTAGGATGATTTTTAATGTGAGCAATCTGTATGTACAGGGTGTGGGAAACATATAAGATAGGCTCTTATTCAGAGTGAAGGTCTGGATTAATGTGAGCAATCTGTATGTACAGGGTGTGGGAAACATATAGGATAGACTCTTATTCAGGTGAAGGTCCGGATTAATGTGAGCAATCTGTATGTACAGGGTGTGGGAAACATATAGGATAGACTCTTATTCAGAGTGAAGGTCCGGATTAATGTGAGCAATCTGTATGTACAGGGGGGAAACATAGGATAGACTCTTATTCAGAGTGAAGGTCCGGATTAATGTGAGCAATCTGTATGTACAGGGTGTGGGAAACATATAAGACTCTTATTCAGAGTGAAGGTCCGCTTTAAGCTACAACTCAGCAATAAATAGAACTGTAATTTATGAGAAGAGTCTGCGGACAATGGCCATCCCAACAATGGAACTGAAGGACTAGGTGGCTAATTTCGGGTGTTGGCTCTGCAAATTCAGAAAGGTACTACCGAGTACATAGGAAACAAACTCACTTATGATCCCTTCTTACCCTCAAACTATCTTCTTCCCCAAAATGTCTGTTTTACCAAAATGGGTCATAAGCAACTTATCTGGTGTAAAAGAATATTTACCAGGCACGGTTGGGTCTGAGAGATTGTCGGGTATCCTCCACAGCTCCACTTGTAGTTTCAGCGCATTCACCTCGTCAATATCTCCAGGTACCCTTTATAAAACAATACAAACAGGTTCTAAATAAATTCATGTCCATGGAGTAAATGGAAAAAGGGACAACAATTCAGCTACTTACATTTACTATAGGGTGAATATTATATAGGGGTGAATAATATATGTTTACATTAATTTAATGTATTTTATTTTTTATTTGTTGCCCTATCTTGCTAGGGACATGGCCATCCCTCTTCATAGCAAGATAAGAGACAAAAATGGATAACTCTGTGCTACGAAGTGTTCTGGTCCACAGGTAGATCAGCGAGTCCGGTATCAGAGAGATACTTACACCATCCGATGGGGATATGACACAGAGGTGAAAGACTGGATTAAGTGCGGTGGAGTCCCCTGGGCAGAAAGTCTAGTAAAGGTTCCTCATAAAAAAAACTGTAGATCAATTACTGCCCCTGTTTAAGTGGTGGAGTCCCCCCCCCTCCAGTGGTGGGCCAGAACCTAGTTTGCTCCTCCTTTAATCTGGCCCCACACAAGTGCCACAGTTACGTTTCCTCCAGTAGGAGGCATTGGTGTGTAGCAGTTTTCTAGTCTCTATCCAGAGCTCCGTGAGAAAAAGGAAAGCATTTAGTACTCATGCACAGTGAGACTAGGTAGGTTAAGGTCCTTGCTAACCTGTAACCTACCTGAACAAGCATTTAAAAGAAACACATACCTAAATATTCCTTCTGTCTTTTCGCCTCCTAAAGCCAGCACCTGCTGAGAGAGCCGTGTCTGTACCCAGGGTAGCCGTAGGTCCGGATATACCGTTTTTTGCCTCTCCATAATTTCCTCCAAGGAGCTCCCAAAAAGAGAAGGGGTCAAGATAGCAGTTCGAGCTTGCTCGATCTCTTCCAGTGTTGGCTTTCTTAGACCCTAGAATAGCAAAAAAAAAAAAAAAATCAGCGTCCTAACACAAGTTTATAACAAAATAGTATCCATCAAACCAAGGAGAAAGATTTCCAAGTAAAGTGGCCACTTCCTTCAGCAATGCTGGATAAAGCTTACTTGTCATAGGTTTCCCTACAATATGAATTAGGGCCGATCAGCCTGGGTGTTGGTCCACTTTAAATTAGACCACGCCCCCTGATTGAGGGATGGATAGGAGATAGAATGTAACAGTTAAAACAACACTTGAACACTTTGAATAAGCAAATGAATCATTTATTGCTGCAGATCTGCATGTTACACCTCAAAGAGGGACAAGTGAGAACAAGAAGCAACAGGGGGGCATGGGCTCAAAAGAGGGACAATATGTCAATGAAGCCACTTCCTCATCATTGAGGGATGTATAGGAGATAGAATGTAACAGTTACAACAATAGAAACACTTTGAATGGGCGAATGAATCATTTATTGCTGCAGATCTGCATGTTACACCTCAAAGAGGGACAAATGAGAACAACGAGGGACAGAGGGACATGGGCTCAAAAGAGGGACAATATGTCAATGAAGCCACTTCCTCATCATTGAGGGATGTATAGGAGATAGGATGTAACAGTTACAACAATAGAAACACTTTGAATGGGTGAATGAATAATTTATTGCCGCAGATCTGTATGTTACACCTCAAAGAGGGACAAACGAGAACAACGAGGGGCAGGGAAACATGGGCTCAAAAGAGGGACAATATGTCAATGAAGCCACTTCCTCATCATTGAGCGATGTATAGGAGATAGGATGTAACAGTTACAACAATAGAAACACTTTGAATGGGTGAATGAATAATTTATTGCTGCAGATCTGCATGTTACACCTCAAAGAGGGACAAACGAGAACAACGAGGGGCAGGGAAACATGGGCTCAAAAGAGGGACAATATGTCAATGAAGCCACTTCCTCATCATTGAGCGATGTATAGGAGATAGAATGTAACAGTTACAATAGAAACACTTTGAATAGGCAAATGAATCATTTATTGCTGCAGATCTGCATGTTACACCTTAAAGAGGGACAGAGGAGAACAAGAAGCAACAGGGGGGCATGGGCTCAAAAGAGGGACAAAAATATGTCACTATATACATTTATCTACAAGTTTTCTCTGCTTTTTCATTACAGGGATTTCCTTACAGAGCAGGAAACTATCATTTTTATTACAGAAATGGCCATATGTCTACGTGAGATTCAGCATGTGGTTGCTATGCTATTTATTATCTATATATGAAAATGTACTGAGTCTGGACAACAAGAAGCAAAATATATTTTAAGGCCTGAATTATTTTTACTGTTAAAACACTGAAAAGCAAGCGGTGGGGAAAACTTAGGGTGTTTGTTTGGTGGCCCATTGATTTGGAAAATATTGTGCTTAGGCCACTTTAGAGATTGAACCCCCAGGATCAGAGGCCCATTAAAGGATTCACCTGTTCCATTGGCCAGACCAAGATTGGGATTTGCGAGCATGTCGCTGGGCTGTGCATCTTGAATGGAAAAAATGATCAGATCCCATGTGGATGACCCCATTAACACTTCACTGTTCGGCAGGTACAGTATCGGATGTCCCACTAGTCTAGCACACTACAATCTATGCCTTTCATAGCAAGTCTGCTCAGAACCATTCCACCTGGCTGTACAATGTGTACCTAAACTTAGAAGCCTTGAAATCCCACTATGGTAAACTGCTATATATATATATATCCCCCCCCCCCCTCCCAATAGGTTTGCTGGCGACAGCGGCACAATATTTTAGCAGAAGAACGCAGAGCCCTAGCTGAGATTTAATGTCCTTACATGGGGATGGTAAAATCTACAATGAAGCACCAAGCTAAATAAATCAAATTAACAAAACCACAACTCATTCATCTGAGTTGAAGCCAGGACACCCCCCTCATTCTTTAAAGTTATTTATTTGTAGTTCCTTAATTTTTAGAGAAAAAAGAGATTTCTCTAGAGCCGCGCTACACAGTTAAGTTCAATCGGGAATCAATTAAAACATTAGACATTAATAATACAGATTTCCACAGCAAATTAAATTAGTCCGGCGCAGGGAGTCCAAAAAGCTGTGTCAGTGCAGCCTCACAAATAGCCAATGGATAAAACTATGTAATTACATAGAACTGACTCCGCGGGACAACAAAGCGTTAAATGTCTCTGTAAACTTCACCAGCAGTGCTCGTCTCATAACACGTGACCCAGCCACCAGTATTAGATTGCACGTACCAGATAGATATTTAAAAAAGGCCCATCAATATTAATGTCGGCTCCTCACAGGTACAGTGATCCACAATAAAATCTTGGTCCACCAAATTATGCTCCGTTATCTCAAATATATTTCCTCAATAATTTCCAATATGTAAAGGGAAGATCAAAGTGCAAACATAGCATAATACCGTTTTCCAAATGATTAAAAATTAAAAACTTTATTGCGCTTACCCTCCAACAGGCTTAAGCATTCATATAAAAAACAATCCAGCAGAGATCACAGCTATTATCTTCCTATGTTCCTCCTTGGATCGTCCAAACGGGATAAAACAACCTCACCACCCGGCCGAAACATTCGCATGCTTTGCCACCAGTCACTGAAGCTAGGGAAATCTCTGCATGACGTCCATCACCAGGGATCTGCAAAGCAAACTGTGCCTGTCTGATTAACTCCAACAAGCCTTCCCTGCTATACCCTACTAAATGAGTAGTTCTCTGGGTATAGCAGGGAAGGCTTGTTGGAGTTAATCAGACAGGCACAGTTTGCTTTGCAGATCCCTGGTGATGGACGTCATGCAGAGATTTCCCTAGCTTCAGTGACTGGTGGCAAAGCATGCGAATGTTTCGGCCGGGTGGTGAGGTTGTTTTATCCCGTTTGGACGATCCAAGGAGGAACATAGGAAGATAATAGCTGTGATCTCTGCTGGATTGTTTTTTATATGAATGCTTAAGCCTGTTGGAGGGTAAGCGCAATAAAGTTTTTAATTTTTAATCATTTGGAAAACGGTATTATGCTATGTTTGCACTTTGATCTTCCCTTTACATATTGGAAATTATTGAGGAAATATATTTGAGATAACGGAGCATAATTTGGTGGACCAAGATTTTATTGTGGATCACTGTACCTGTGAGGAGCCGACATTAATATTGATGGGCCTTTTTTAAATATCTATCTGGTACGTGCAATCTAATACTGGTGGCTGGGTCACGTGTTATGAGACGAGCACTGCTGGTGAAGTTTACAGAGACATTTAACGCTTTGTTGTCCCGCGGAGTCAGTTCTATGTAATTACATAGTTTTATCCATTGGCTATTTATTTGTAGTGCTACAAGCTCAGTGTGGTCCAAAAGTACTAGTCCCCATTATTTATATAAGTAACATGGTTTGTATAAAGACTGGTGGGCTTTTAAGGTAAAGTATAACTAAAGCCATAGCAGCCCATGTGACTGGTATAGACCATGTCACCACCAGAAAGAATGGATCTTTTGGGTTTTGAAAGCCTACTGCTGTGGTCCTTACAAAAGAAATGCATCCATGTTAGTAGGATTATGGCTGTAGCTATGGGTGTAAGTATAATTATTCACAAACATTATTATGGTGAACCAAAACCCATGATTTTCACTATCCTGGGTTTTGGTCTGTCCTTCTGAGGCAGTTTGGGATGCCCCACCGAGTGAAACCCCCTGGATGGCATCAGCATCATGCGTGGCCATGCAGAGACAATCAGTTATGTTAGGCTTGACCGAACACTGCCAGAAAAGTTGCAAGTGATACCGCCTCAGGGAAAGGTAAGAATAGTGGGCAACGCCTCTACCTTGATTGTGTCCGTCTTGTTTCTCCCCCCCTGTTACTTATTCCAGAATGGTTTGGTTTTGCTTTGTTGTTCTACCCTTTGAAAGGAAAGATGGAGGCGCGGGTTGCAGCAGATAAAGTATGCCACTGAACGGGGCCGCTGCCCAGGGTCTTGGGGAGCGGGGCCTACTGCGGCCCTGCACCTCTTTCGTATGGTTCTACGACCGTCTATTATCGTCATCAAGCGACTCCGTTCATGTTTAGATATATGTTTATGTGCTCATTGTTATATGTATAAACCTGTGGCACTGCGTTGCCAAGCACTGTAATTCTTGGCACTGTAATTCTCGCTTCCTTTAATAAAAACGTCTAATTAAAAAAAAAAAACAAAAAACGAATAGTGGGCAAACCTGGGGGGGTTCACGCAGCAGGGCACCCCAAACTGGGGTGTCCCAGGGGGACAGACCAAAGCCCAGAAAAATAAAAACCTAGGTTTTGGTCCCCTTTAAAACCCCTAATTAGGATAGGCTACTTTGCTCCTTGGTTTAAGCACAAGAATTCCCTCAGAATGTTAAAGTTGACCAAAACCCTCAAAATGAATGTGGTACAAAATAAATCCTTGCTTAGGGGGCATCCCTATTTGGGGTACACATGGGATACAGGGCTGAATGTAAATTCCTCCATGAATTTTATAAAGGACTCTCAAATATTTGAGGGCTATGAAATAGACACGGAAGTGACAGGAACCAGGAGAACCTAGCAGAAAGGATTTAGATGAGAAAGCTTTCAGCCAGTGTTCTGTAACTTTACAGAACAACCTCAGAGTGACTTGTTTGCCCAGAATGATGACGTCTCCCTGGTTCAGTAAACACTGCCAATTTAAAAAAAGGGCCAACCTAAATTCCAAGTCACTGAATAAATAATCACACAGCAACATATGCCGATGTTGACATCTCCTTAACCCTAATCTGTTTAAACGCTTGAAAATTGTGCAAGACACTTCCTTCGTCACATGCCCCAAATTACACGCTGTAAGAGAACAACTATCCATTGGGTAATTAAAGTTAAGTTGGTTAGATCTGTTTTCCACCTGGACCAATACCAAAAGCTGTGGTGTATGGACCTATTGGAGACTTTTGTAGAGAGGACAATATCCCTAGCTCGCTAACATTTCTTCCTGACTCCTTGATTGGACTCCCTGATCAAATAATGATCCTGAATCTGGTCCTCTCATTAAAGCAGCAGATGGTCAAGAGACAGCTAGGGAGCAGACAGAGCAGATTTATCAATACACTGCCAACAGCAGCTGAAGACGACACAACTAGTCCATGAATTGTGTTAGTCGGTGAGTTAACTGCATTGTGCTTTCACCCTTATCATCTTTTGGGCTTATTCATGAAGCTCTAGCGCTAGGTAGCGCTTTAAGTAACCATATCAATTCATATTTATTACATTAAAAAACACAAATATACATACATCTAAAAAACACAGATTCCCAGCGGGGGCATCCCATTTGAGTAATAGTACATAGAAAGCCCATGTAGGTACTCATGTACTTGGTGCTAACAAACCCATCAATATAGAGCATACCATGGTTTTCCTAATCCAAATCATGTTAAAATGCACTAGTTTTGCTCACTTTAAAGGAGAACAGTTGTAAACATTGCCTGGACAATTTACTTAATATTAGGCCACATGTAAAGGCAAAGCAGGGTTTCCCTACCTGCCAGGCAGCCGATTCACCGTGGTGTGTTGCTAAGCAGAGATCCAGCCCCTTGTTTTGTTGGCCAGAATTTATTTATGCAGTAACTGCCAGACCTATCACCCATATTGCATCATATTTTGTGGGGAGACACCATCACCGGTGTCTGTAGAGGAGATCTAGCTTATGCCTGTCTGTTGTCTTTAAAGTGGACCAACACCCAGGATTTTGACTATCCTGGGTATTGGTCCACTTCCCCGGGGCACCCCGATTTGGGGTGCCCCGCTACCTGAAACCCCCCCAAACACCCCGAAAACTCACCTCTCCACGCTCCCACGTGAGTGCGCTGTCCAATGCCCGCCGACGGACAAGTGACGTCCGTCGACGGACAAGGGATCGCGCCCGCCGGCGCCTCCCGCACGTCACTCTTGACGTGTGCGCGCCCGCGCCGGCCATTCAGAGACGGCCGGCGCGGGCGCGCGCACGTCTAGAGGAGCGCGAGAGAGGTGGCGGAAGCAGCGGCTGGAGAGGTAAGGATTTTTCGGGGTTTTGGGGGGGTTACACCCCGCGGGACATCCCGATCTCGGATGTCCCGCGGTGTGTGAGGTGATCGGCCCGGGAATCTTATAGATTCCTGGGCCGATCACCCCTGGGTGTTGGCCCACTTTAAGTTCATAGTAAACTGCAAGCCATATTAAATCCTGTTGCATAATATTTCAGGCGTGAAAAGAGACAGGATCTCCCCTCCCTTGTTTCAGAGACAGATATGTAGCGTTCTGACTGCGTTAATAAATGTTGCAGTCATAGCTATTTAACAGGACAAAATAATTCAACAACAAAACTCTTAATAGGTAGAAATATAACCTAACCCATGATTTCTCCTGATCATCAGGCTCCTTAGGGTACGAGTTACAATCACTCGACCGTGTCCCTTACACTGAAACTTTTGGGCTGGAGGAACGGTTTATTTTAACAAAGAGGTAAGTATTCACTCATTTTTGGGTGGGGATAAATGGCGAAAGGCAATAATAATCTAGGGAGTGCTGGCCGGAAGGAAGGCGATAAAAAAAAAAATAATAATTTGAAATAATCTCTTATAAAAAACATGTGGTGCAAATGGTGGCCATGTGCATAAAAACCAGATCAAGTGTGTTACAAGTGTTACAAAGCAAAAACTTCTTGACTGTAATGGGGAATTGTAATCTATACAGTATATATATATATATATATATATATATATATATATATATATATATATCTGTGTGTATCTACTTTTATATACCCATTATGTTCTTACCTTCTTTCCTCCAGTAATGGCAACTTTTTGCAGTTTGCGATAGCAGTATTTAGCATAGGTGCTGATAGGAAGACCTGCAACAAAAACAGCAGGGCATAAAAAGAAGTTAGAGCCCATTTACGGTACATAGACTTCTATTATTCTGCACTTGAAAATGAATAGGATTTATGACTCCATGACACTTCCTGGATAGTGATGTTGAATGAAAATAAGGAACACACAAAAATGTAATTTATTATTGCAAGGTTATTAAGCCCTCCTCTTGATAATAATAATCATTATATACTAATAATATATACTAATAATTACTTTTAGGATTGATTCTTCAATGTCGAAATGACCAGTTTCCAGCTGTCCTATGAAAGGTTTGTTCCTGTACAAGATTACCCTTTGTTATACATTTATATAGTTCTTATTATATTTTTTTTTTTTATTAGGAGTAATTAATGAAGAGGAGCGTTTAACTGTGTAGATGTGTTGCACTTTCACTTAAATAGTGTCAAACATGTCAGAACATGCAAATGTGGCTTTTCACCTTTTTCTCAACGTATGTTTAGGAGGCGACATAAAAAGGGAAGTGCAATTTGGGAAACTTTCATTTTTTTGTTTTTCTAGAAACTCCAGTTACAGGTTTTGAAACAGAGGAAAGGGGAAATGGTGTTGGGTTGCACTGAAGAAGTTGTGCAGTTTGCTACGCTGCATTGAGAAATCAAAATAAATCACGTCACGGCGCCTATATGTGAACTGGGCCATTGCAAAAAAAAAAAAAAAAGCCCTCACATTGTGATTGCGCTGCACAAAGCAACAAAAGCAGATAGGTGTGAACAGAGCCCGAGACCAGGATGAGCTACTTACCGCTTCCGCGTTGTCGCTGTCGCTATGCTACTCGACCACCAATGATCCACTGTGTTTGTGAGGCAAACATCAACAGCACCGTGCACCCTCGTACCCCACAGGGGGGTGCCATAGGCGGTACTGGATGTGAAAGTGGTAAGTAGCTCTGCCAGGTCTCGGCCTTGCTGCTACAGTATTGCGCAGTGCGGCTTCCTACAACCAATATAAAACCAAAGAAAAAACAGGTTTCTGTGGGAAGGGGAAGAAAAATTGACAGCATTCGGTCCCAAACCTCCCCTGATAGTAGACACCGTCTGCAGCAGTATGTGGGGAGGCTTTTGCATAGACCCAGATTAGTGTGCCAGAATGGAGACAGGCTTTCCTATGTCTAAGGGGAGGGGGGGGTATAAAAATGTAACAAGGAACTTCAGAGACCCTGGAGTCTAAAATACTTCAGGGTATACTAAATTGGGACGCCCCCTGATGTGTGAAACCCCCCAGGAACCCGCGTTCCACTCACCCTCCCCCAGATCCGTCAGCCGTGGCCACATCCTCGCTCACTTCTAGCTATGCGCGCATCCACACCTGGCCTTTATAAATGGGCAGCCCGGGCATGCCACAGCTAGAAGCAGAGCGGGGGAAGCAGAGCGAGCGGGGGATGCAGAGCGGGGGGTGCAGAGCGGGGGAAGCAGAGCGAGCGGGGGATGCAGAGCGGGGGGTGCAGAGCGGGGGAAGCAGAGCGAGCGGGGGATGCAGAGCGGGGGGTGCAGAGCGGGGGAAGCAGAGCGAGCGGGGGATGCAGAGCGGGGGATGCAGAGCGGGGGGTGCAGAGCGGGGGATGCAGAGCGGGGGGTGCAGAGCGGGGGGTGCAGAGCGGGGGGTGCAGAGCGGGGGATGCAGAGCGGGGGATGCAAAGCGGGCGGCTCATGGAACATCAGGCAGCCTGCAAACAGGAAGTGCCTTCTGACTGTGCTGCTCTGCATTCTGGGATTGCTGACCTTTTCCTGACCCCAACTCTGCTCTGTCTGAGCAAAGCACAGCTATAACCCGCCCTCCTATATTTTATCCCACTCTCCTCTCCTCAGTAAGTGTGATGCTTCTGAGTCAAGATGGCGGCGCACATATCCTAGAGTCCTGAACAGAGTTGTAGCCCAGTGGGGGAAAGAATAATAAGTAAGTGACTAAAAACTTAAAATATATTAATTTTAGATGCTGGGGAATTGTTTTTTTTAAGGGTTTGGGCTTTTCAATAAATCATGGTGAGAGGCCAGGGCAGATAGATGTGGCAGCTCATTATTCCCTGTGTAGTACAGACGTGCCAGTGATATGGATGGTTGGGTAATAAATGTTTAGAGGATCCTATAGAATGAATCGCACATTCCTCAGCAGTGAAGTCAGTAGCGGCGGCGGTGTAATCGGCAGGCAACCTCCTCGCTGTTCTGTAACATCCATTTGCTTTTAACCTCTAATGTTTGTAGTAACCATAAGTGCAGCTTCAAAGGTCGCCATGACAACAGCAGTTACAGGACTCCTCCTGGCTGATGTACGGCATCGCTCATAAGAGGAACATATTTCACAAAAGCATTTGGAATGTAAACTTAATAAGCCATTCGCAGGCTGCTTTTACATTTTTCTGCCAAACAAAAAATGATCTAAAATGAATTCTTTTACTTAGATGTAATAATGATTACAGAGGATTACTACTCTATACTATACTGCCCCCAGATTCCCTGCTCATTTTACTAAACATTTAAATACCGTATATACTCGAGTATAGGCCGACCCCAATATAAGCCGAGGCACCTAATTTTACCACAAAAAAAATGGAACAAGTTATTGACTCGAGTATAAGCCGAGGCGGCTTTTTTCAATTGGAACTGGAGTTGACACACAGAAAGAGACACACACACACACACACACAGAAAGGGGCACACACACACAGAAAGGGACACACACACACAGAAAGGGACACACACACACACAGAAAGGGACACACACACACACAGAAAGGGACACACACACACAGAAAGGGACACACACACACACAGAAAGAGGGACACACACACAGAAAGAGGGACACACACACAGAAAGAGAGACGCACACACACACAGAAAGAGGGACACACACACAGAAAGAGGGACACACACACAGAAAGAGAGACGCACACACAGAAAGAGAGACGCACACACAGAAAGAGAGACACACACACAGAAAGAGAGACACACACAGAAAGAGAGACACACACAGAAAGAGAGACACACACAGAAAGAGAGACACACACAGAAAGAGAGACACACACAGAAAGAGAGACACACACAGAAAGAGACACACACACAGAAAGAGACACACACACAGAAAGAGACACACACACAGAAAGAGAGACACACACAGAAAGAGAGACACACACAGAAAGAGAGACACACACAGAAAGAGAGACACACACAGAAAGAGAGACACACACAGAAAGAGAGACACACACAGAAAACGACACAGACACACACACAGAAAAAGACACACACACAGAAAAAGACACACACACAGAAAAAGACACACACACACACACACACACAGAAAAAGACACACACACACAGAAAGAGACACACACAGAAAAAGACACACACACAGAAAGAGAGACACACACAGAAAGAGAGACACACACAGAAAGAGAGACACACACAGAAAGAGACACACACACAGAAAGAGACACACACACAGAAAGAGACACACACACAGAAAGAGACACACACACAGAAAGAGAGACACACACAGAAAGAGAGACACACACAGAAAGAGAGACACACACAGAAAGAGACACACACAGAAAGAGACACACACACAGAAAGAGACACACACACAGAAAGAGACACACACACAGAAAGAGACACACACACAGAAAGAGACACACACACAGAAAGAGACACACACACAGAAAGAGACACACACACAGAAAGAGAGACACACACAGAAAGAGAGACACACACAGAAAGAGAGACACACACAGAAAGAGAGACACACACAGAAAGAGACACACACACAGAAAGAGACACACACACAGAAAGAGACACACACACAGAAAGAGACACACACACAGAAAGAGAGACACACACAGAAAGAGAGACACACACAGAAAGAGAGACACACACAGAAAGAGAGACACACACAGAAAGAGAGACACACACAGAAAAAGACACACACACAGAAAAAGACACACACACACACACAGAAAAAGACACACACACAGAAAAAGACACACACACAGAAAAAGACACACACACACACACACACACACACACAGAAAAAGACACACACACACAGAAAGAGACACACACAGAAAAAGACACACACACAGAAAAAGACACAGACACAGACACAGAAAAAGACACAGACACACACACAGAAAAAGACACACACACAGAAAAAGACACAGACACACACACACACACACACACACACACACACACAGAAAAAGACACACACACAGAAAAAGACACACACACACACACAGAAAAAGACACACACACAGAAAAAGACACAGACACAGAAAAAGACACAGACACACACACACACACACACACAAAAAGACACACACACAGAAAGAGACACACACAGAAAAAGACACACACAGAAAAAGACACACACACAGAAAAAGACACACACACAGAAAAAGACACACACACACACACAGAAAAAGACACACACACAGAAAAAGACACAGACACAGAAAAAGACACAGACACAGAAAAAGACACAGACACACACACACACACACACACAAAAAGACACACACACAGAAAGAGACACACACAGAAAAAGACACACACAGAAAAAGACACACACACAGAAAAAGACACACACACAGAAAAAGACACACACACAGAAAGAGAGACACACACAGAAAAAGACACACACACAGAAAAAGACACAGACACAGAAAAAGACACAGACACAGAAAAAGACACAGACACAGAAAAAGACACAGACACAGAAAAAGACACAGACACACACACAGAAAAAGACACACACACAGAAAAAGACACACACACACACACACACACACAGAAAGACACACACACACACACAGAAAGAGACACACACACACACACACACACACACAGAAAGAGACACACACACACACAGAAAGGGACACACACACAGAAAGAGACACACACACAGAAAGAGACACACACACAGAAAGAGACACACACACAAAAAGAGACACACACACAAAAAGAGACACACACAAAAAGAGACACACACACAAAAAGAGACACACACACAAAAAGAGACACACACACAAAAAGAGACACACACACAAAAAGAGACACACACACAAAAAGAGACACACACACAAAAAGAGACACACACACACACTGTGGGTACCTGCTGCTGCTGCCGCCGCTCTCAGACGCGCAGGTGTCGGGGGTCAGGGTTTGGCCGAGGTTACCCTCCTCCCGCCGGTCGCTCGGCACACAACACCCTCCATTCAGCTCCGCCTGGCAGCCGCCAGCCTCCGCTGTTCTCATACACCAGCACTTCCTGGCTGTTGCGCGCTGGTCGTCGGTGGGCGTGCCCCATATGGCCGGCGTCCAATGAAAACATTGGACGCCGCCCATTGACGACCAGCGCGCAGCAGCCTGGAAGTGCCGGTCAGTGTGTGAATGTGTGTGCGTGTTTGTTTGAATGAGAGCGGCGGCGGCGGCAGCAGCGGGTACAGCAGGGACCCACAGCGGCCGCCCCTCACCCTCCAGCATCTGTTGGGTTCAGGGTTGCGGCCTTCCCTGGCAGTCCGCCCCTGGACTCGAGTATAAGCCGAGGCGGCTTTTTTCAGCCCAAAAAGTGGGCTGAAAAACTCGGCTTATAGTCGAGTATATACGGTAATAACTCTCTTTATATATTAACAATATTTTAGTACTCAAAGCACCCTCTGAATGTAAAGCACTATTCACACCTCTCCGCTTGCGCTACGTTGGGCCCATTGTTTTTAATGGGCCAGTTCACATCTATACACTGTGTGTGTGTATATGTGTGAATTGGCCCATTAAAAATAATGGGCTGCATTTTCCTTTGAGTTGTTACTGTGTTGCCCAACACCATGATGAGAATAATAGAATAGAATAGAATAAACCACAGCATATGTGCTATATAAATAATAATATTAATTATTGAAGCAGATCTGAAGTGTTGATGCCAGAAATGAACCCGTTTGTAATGAAACCAGAGCTCAAAATGGATCGTATTGGAGAGTTAGTTCAACATGCAAGGTAAGTACTCATTGCATTCCCTCTATTTATGTATCTATTGTATCTATTTCATTGTATCTACTGTATTTATTTATGGCCTAAAATGTATAAATCAAAACTCTTTATGGGAGGGCCCACCTCATTACCCCTAGTGGGCAGCCCCTATGCAGAATGCAGGCTATGCTGTAATCAGTAATAAGGACTGTCAGCCTGGACATTGGGAGAGACACTTTCTGTCAGTTCTACTATTCATTCTCTCTTTCCTTCTATACTATACTTTCTTTCTGCCAATTCTTCTTTCATCAGTCCTTCTATTTTGTTCTTCTATTCTTTCTTTCCTGAGTCGGTTTCTCGTTCATTCTTTCAGTCAGTCCCTCTATTCTTACTTTATAATTCTCCTTCCATTCCTTCTTTGTTTTTTGCTTTTAGCTATTCTTTCTTTATTTACTACTTTCTTTTATCAGTCCTATTCTTAATTTTTTTCACTTTCTTTTCTATTCATTCATTCTTTCTATTCTTTGTTTCTTTCCTATTATCGTTCCTTTATTCTATTCCTTTGTTATCCGCCATTCCTTTTTTTTCCTTTATCACATTTGCCCTCCATTCTCCCTTTCTTGCTTTCTGTCTATCATCAGTGCTATATTATGTTCCTTTTCTTCCCTTCTATTATTTCCATCACTTCTTTCCATCTATTCTTTGTTTCTATCTTGTATCTATTCTTTCTATTTGTCATTCCATTTTTCTTGGTAGAGATATTTGTGTTTATCTCAGCGCAAAAATATACCAAAAGGTGGTTTAGCTGCACCTGTAGTAAGGTGAACCTGTCCTTACGGATAGCTGGAGTGGGTGTTTACTTGTCCTGTTCCTATAGTTGCTCTAGGAAAAAGGTAAGTAATAGGTGCGCTGTGGATGGAAAGTTAGGGTTAGGAATGTTTGAGGTTGGTACTGCTACCAGTTAATCAGACCAGCGACAACCAGTATCATTGCCTCTGGTCGATTAGGCCTCAAAAATCTCCAAAGTTATTGAAGATTTTTACTTTACCTGGGCACCAATTTAATGGTTGCCTAACCCTAACCCTAACTTTTTTTCCCAGCTTCCAACAAGCAGACTCAGAAGAACCACCTGCAACGTTAACTATTTCGCTTGATAAGAAATTTTCTTCACTTGCTAACTTTCTTCCTACTCACCGTTAATCCCATCCACAGCGCACCTATTACTTACCTTTTTCCTAGAGCAACTATAGGAACAGGACAAGTAAACACCCATTCCATTTTTCTTGTTTTCTCTTGCTTTTTTTCCTATTTCATCTCATTCCCTCTATTCAGTCCCTGTTTCCTACTTTCTGTAATATCTTCTAGTTTTTGTCTTTTCTTCTTTCTCTTTCTCTTAGTCATTCTTTTTATTTTCTTTCTGACTTTCTTTCGTCATTTGTTTTTATTATGTCTTTGGCAATTTTAACCATAAATGCAACTTTACTATGTGTGGAGTGTCCTACCGCACCGCAAGGGGCCCACGGAGCCGGCCCTGTATATAGACATTAACACTTAAAGTGGACCATCACCCTCGGGTGATCTATAAGATTCCCGGGCCGATCACCTCCCTCCCCGCGGGACATCCGAGATCGGGATGTCCCGCGGGGTGAAACCCCCCCAAAACCCTCTTACCTCAGCTTCGGCGGCGGCCGCCCGCCGCCGCCTCCCTTGCGCCCCCCTAGGTGGGCGCGTGCGCGTCAAGAGGGACGCGCGGGAGGCGGCGGCGGAGGAGCCACGGACAAGCGGCTGTCAAATCGCTTGTCCGTCGGCGCTGGGAGCGGGGAGAAGTGAGTTTTTCGGGTGTTTGGGGGGGGGGGTTTCCCGATCGGGGGTGCCCCACCGAAGTGGACCAAGACCCAGGATAGTCACAATCCTGGGTGTTGGTCCACTTTAAACAAGGATTATCGAAAAATTCACATAAAAATTAAAGATCGAAAGTGGAGGAAATTTGGGACGCTCCTAGGGAAGGGTTTCACCCAGACCTAAAGTCTTTTAGACTCTAAAATCAGGGTTATCATCCTTCTAATTGTCCTCACTGGCCTCTGCTGCCAAGTGCTGTAGCAGATTTGGAAATTAAAATACAAAAAAAATTCAGCTTACTTACTGGTTTTGCCCATCAGATGAAGGCAGCATATCTGCCTTCTGAGCGCCTAGTAAGCGAATTAGTGAGCAACAGCCCCACTACTGCTGCACCGATTGGCTGGCCAGGAAATCTCCCAGAAGCTGCAGTGGATTGGCATTAGAGCAGGTGTCGGAAAGCAAAGACTACCTCAGCATCGGGCGGGGGGGGGGGGGCATCTGCAGAAGAGTACGATGGGGATTGGACTTGCTCTTTAATCAGCCTAAAGTGTTCGATCAGGTGGTGTATCCCTTCCTCCAATTGATTAGGGATAATACTGAGACCGTAGCTAAGGCTACGGATAAAAATTCTTAGTAATAACTCACAAAAAATGGTATACAATGCATTTATTGTTGCGCACGCATCCTTTTGTGTGCATTCATCTGCGTGTGCGCGAGCTGTCCCGGGGAAAAGCGGGCTGTCGGGCGCGTCTTGGTTGGTGTGCGCATGCGCCAGCCACCTGAAAGATGCGTTGGCTATGTGGCGCGTCCTGGGGATGCGCGCACGGCCTCTCGTCCGGCTGAGTGCGCGCCCGCTGCGGCCGGGGCGCGTCTGTTGCCATGTAAACCCGGCGCTGCCTGTGGTTTCTTTTATATTATGAGTCACGTGCTTTTCTCACGTTACTTATACGTCATTTTATGTCCGGTTTAAAAGACCGCTCTCTATACTTTCCAAGCATTCCGGCAGAAGTCGCTACTGCGACGAAACGCGTTGGATCGCTTGGATTACTGGCCATTACCTACTGGAGTTTTGGACGTGCTTTATTTCCTGGGCAGTACTGGCGGTGAGAATTATTGACCACCTTCATGTATTGAAAGCCTCTCCTTGTTTTTATCTTTGTGAGCGCAACTTATTAAATAGAAGTGTTTAAATATCTGTGGAACGTATTGCACTATTTTTCCTCTTTGTTGCTTTGCATGAACCGATTGAGCTCATTGTACCTCTAACGTCACGCTTTGAATTGAGCGACCTCACCATATGCTTAACATTTTTTGAGAGGATTGGAAAATTAAGAGATTGGAGACCCGAGGGGCGAAGTAAGGCGCTGTTTCTACTGTTTATATGGAGGGCGCTATTTCTACTGTTTATATGGAGGGCGCTATTTCTACTGTTTATATGGAGGGCGCTATTTCTACTGTTTATATGGAGGGCGCTATTTCTACTGTTTATCTGGTAACTGGTCTTCGGGGTGGTGGAGCATGCACTACGGGATGAAATATCTTTGCAGATGATTCTTCATTAACAAGCTCTGTGCATATTTTGCTTTCATTTTGGTGATCACGAAAGAGGAGGGACTTTTGTTTGCACGTTGAGCTTTTTGCTGTATTGTTAGCGCGGTATTTGTTTATATCATTGTATTATATCTGTATATAGATACACTGACAGACGTATGTGGCTTTCCATCCATCTAAAATACAAATATTCCAGGCTGCTCAGCATTGTACAATGTACGGAAAACACATGGAACAAATCACTGTCCTTTTTAAGCATCAGCCTGGTAATGGGATTAGGACTACGCTCGCTGCATGTTATTAGGTAATACATATGGTACTTTCAAGCATGGCTACATCCTGTAATTATGCTGACACTGCCCAATTTTCCCTTCCTACGAAAATCACAACTAATGTTATGACTCTTTCAAATCCAGGAGATCAGTGCACCAAGACCAGGGATTTTCACTATGCCGGGTTTTGGTCCTTCCCTTTGGGGCACCTCAGTTTTGAGTGCCCCGCTGTGTGAAACCCCCCAGAACGCCGAGCTCACTCACCTCTCCAGCTGGGGGCAGGAGTATTCCTCAGAGATCTTCTCTATGCAATAAACATAGGAGTTTATATGAGCAACCTATATCCGCAGATTTATTCCTTGGAGATATATATTGCTTATTCCTTGGAGAGTTACATTGTTTTGATATTGTGTGTGATTGTCACTTTATTAGTAGTTTATACCATCCAGGGGTGAAATTGTTTTTATTTATGTTATGTGTTATATGTAGTTTTTAACTTTTGCGCTGAGAATAAAATTTTGAGAATTTTTCCTGGTGGAGTGCCCAATGTTTGGAATTCTATTTTTGGTTTTTTTTTTTTCCCTCACTCACCTCTCCTCGAGCCCACAACGCAGTCGCTTCTCCAATCCGCTTCTTCCGTCCGTATATTAATGTGCGGCTAGAGAAGCTGAACTGAATCCTAGCTGTACATACCGCGCATCACTCGGCTCCCTTCGGCTGTGCGCGGCCACACACAGCAATGCAGATGCTTTGGGGCGGGGTCGCCCACAGCCTAGAAGGGAGATGAGTGATGCTGGTACTGGCCACACGTGTACCGTGGGCTTAGAGGAAAGGAGCCCTGGGGGGGGGGGGTGTCGCACAGAGGGGCACCCTAGTTTGGGATGCTCCAGAGAGAGGGAGTAGGCCTACCCTGGAGCCTGAGTCCAGGGTGGGTTTTGGTCCACTTTAAAAACTAAAGAGGGAGACAGATAGTAAGTAGCAACCCCTAGACTCTGCTTACCTTTATAGCATTTGTTTAAAAATATATATTGTTTAAAGAGGACCAACACCCAGGGGTGATCGGCCCGGAAATCTATAAGATTCCCGGGCCGATCACCTCCCACCCCGCGGGACATCCGAGATCGGGATGTCCCGCGGGGTGAAACCCCCAGAAAACCCAAAAACCTCTTACCTGATCCGCCGCCTCCCGCGCGCCCCTCCAGACGTGCGCACGCCCGCGCCGGCCCTCTGTGAATGGCCGGCGGGGGCGCGCGCGCGCCGAGAGTGACGCGCGGGAGGCGGCGGCGGCGGAAGCGGCTTGGACGTTCCTGATCCCCGCCTGGACGTTGGCAGGGATTGGCTGCAGCGTTCACGTGGGAGCGTTGAGAGGTGAGTTTTTTGGGGTTTCTGGGGGGTTTCACACACCGCCTAAGTGGACCAAAACCCAGGATAGTCAAAATCCTGGGTGTTGGTCCACTTTAACATACATTGTATGCTACTCTAGCTGGTAATGTAATGATTTTTTTCTCTGCTGGTTAGAGGAAGATAACACTTGTCCCTTAAAGCGGAACAAAACCCAGCAGTGGCCGACCTGGAATCTAAAAGATTCCAGGACCGGCCACTGGCTTTCCCCCCGGGCATCCCGAATCTGGATACCCCACTGTGTGAAACCCCCAAGATGCCGCTTATAACTCACCTTTCCCTGGCCCAACAGTGTATGTGTGGGCTCTGGTCCAATCAGAGCCAATTGCTGAGCCGTTTGCAGATAAGCTGGGGTGGGAGCACGCACATCGCTGCGGATGCAGCCGTGCACTCTCCCTATTGAAGGCAATCAGAGCCCTTTGCTGTAGGATGTAAAAACGCCAAAGGACTCTGATTGGAAAGAGCCCAATCATTGGAAAGTTGGATCAAGGCGAGGCGAGTTTTACTGGGTTTCACACATGGGGCATCCCAATTCAGGGGAACAGAACATAACCCAGGAAAATGAAAATCATGGGTTTTGTTCTGCTTTAAGAGGCAATTTCAAGCTTTAGGGTCAGAAGACAGAAGTCAGAGTACAGCACTTATACTCACCTGTCACCCCACATCGAGTCATGCAGCAGTTTGAGTCTCTACGTTTCCGTTCGGTTTAGGGTAGCGATTGAGCTGGTAGAGATTAGTTTCAGGTACAGTCCAACTCAGCAATAGGAAAGATATTTCATGAGGAAAGTGTACTAGCCAATCAAATAATTTATATGGGGTAAAAGCAGTTTCATTTTAGGGTCACAGTACAAACCTTGTCGGTTGGGTTACCAATATAAGCAGTGGCTAAAGCAGATTGCAGTTTTTTTTTTATTCTGCACCTTGAGAGCGGAAATTACCATTATTATTATTTTCTAAATATTTCCCATTCCCAACTCAATTTGTTTCAAATAAAGAAAAGATATCGATTTGAATTTAGGAAAAACCTGCAAATAATTGGACTTCCCCGGGTCACTACAGTTGCTCAGTTGGGCGCATTACATAACATCACTGCTGTGATTTGATTGGCCCAGCAGGGGTTTTGCCGCACATACAGAGGTGAATTACTATTGATTTGAATAATTTGTTCATAGATCATATTTTGCACTGGTCACTTTAGAGATTGGCACTTTAACTAGGGATAGGCTTCTTTTAATATAGGGGTATATCTGGGTATATATGGTTAACATGGGATATAGGGCTCGCTCCTGCTGGTGCTATGTGTTGTAGATATGTTGTATATATATATGTTTTTAAATGTATGGTATGGTGTTGTATAGATTTGTTGTATGTCTTTTTTATTGTAGATGAATTGATTAATTAAAATGAATATTAAGATCAGTTGGCATTATTGATTAATTTACTGTGGGTTGGACTGGTGCCTTCTAAGTAACTGTGTCTGTGGTGGGCTGGAACTATAGAAATTGTGTATGTGTATTGCGGTGGCAACTTGGGTTACAGATTTGACACACTACTTATCCCCTTATTAATTAACTAAGGTGGTGCTTTATAGGATGTTTCTCTTGCTTTTATATACAGTTGGGCGCGTTACATAACATCACTGCTGTTAGCCAGATTGCAGCCACCAGGAACATATTAGACACATGAGACTTCCCTCCGTCATCATTAGAGATCTGAGGGTTTTATGGAAGTGAAGACAATAGAAATTCCCCATGGGGAAATGTGACGAGACACAGAGCCGTAAATAACAGAAATAAAATCCTCCCCCCTTGGGCATTAAAGAGCCCGAGAATAAAATGAAAGAAAATGCAGTTGTCTCGAGGGAGCTCTTATGGAAAATGCCATAATACAAGAAATATGTTCTTCCATTGGGTGTCTCTCTAGTGACAAAGTAGATCTAACCCTTTTACATGTGATTCAAATCGTAGCTGGATTTTCTTTTAACCAGGCCCTTTATAAAAGTGGACCTGCACACCAGAAAACACAATTCTGTGAAACTCACCTGTAGAATTGTTTTTTTCTGGGGATCCATTCCAGACCCTCCTTACATTTGGGATTACTTCCTTGCCCGAAGGGTGTGACTGCAAGACAAAAAAAGGTGTGGCCCCTCCCGGCCCATAAGTAGGAGCTGCCTCCTAATCAAAACCAGTACTTAATAAGCAGTAAATCATAAACCAGAGGCAGGCCGGGAGGCCCCCTTATAGGAGACAATGTTACCTCACACCGAACTCCGCTTAAATCCTCTCAAGATATACTTTTTTTTTTCTTCTTTAATGCCAATGAAATATTAACTGGACTAAACACCATCACAAAAACCATCCTAAGATAGATCACCCAAAAAGGGTGGGCCGGAGGGTCTGGAATGGATCCCCAGAAAAAAACAATTCTACAGGTGAGTTTCACAGAATTGTGTTTTTTCTTCCGATCCATTCCAGACCCTCCTTACATTTGGGATCTCCAAAAGCAGTGCCATCTATGGGTGGGATCCCCAGCGCGGAACAGCAGGTAGTTTATTTCACTACCACCTGAAGAACCTTTCGATCAACCACAGCGTCAGCTGAGGCCCTAACATCTACCTTGTAAAATTGGTAAATGTATGAACCGAAGACTAGGTGGCAGCTTTACAAACCTGTTCCATCGAGGCCTGATGCTGAAAGGCTCAGGAAGCACCAATGGCCCTAGTGGAAAGAGCTGTGACCCAAACAAGGGCCTCCTTCCCCTTGGCAGAATAGACTCTTACCACTGTCTGTCTAATCCATCGACTGATGGCAGACTTAGCTGGTGGAAGACCTTTCCGTGGACCCTCAAGTATGACATAAGAAGTCTAAACTATGGAAAGATTGTGTTGTCAGATAACACCTTAGTGCTCTCACATCCAAACAGTGAAGAACACCCCTTCCTTATTAGACACTGGAGCAGGACATAAGGAAGGCAAAAACCATCTCTTCATTAAATCAAAAGATACCTTTAGGAAGAAAATCCTAAAACACTCAAATAACGAGGCTTAGTGATAAGCTGCTAATCCAGAAACCCGCCTGCTGAGGTTATTGCCACTAAGAGATAACCATAAGCGCTCTTAGACTTAATGACGCATCTACCATGGTTCAAAAAAAGGGGGACCCTGAAAAAACAAGTTCAGGTCCCAAGCCGGCAGAAGTGGATTAAGAGGAGGCCGCACATGACCCAAAAAGGCTGGGCCGGAGGGTCTGGAATGGATCCCCAGAAAAAACAATTCTACAGGTGAGTTTCACAGAATTGTTTTTTCTTCCGATCCATTCCAGACCCTCCTTACACTTGAGATCTCCAAAAGCAGTGCCATCTATGGGCGGGATCCCCAACACGGAACATCGGGTAGTTTATTTCACTACCGCCTGAAGAACCTTTCGACCAACCACAGCGTCAGCTGAGGCCCTAACATCTACCTTGTAAAATTGGTAAATGTATGAACCGAAGACTAGGTGGCAGCTTTACAAACCTGTTCCATCGAGGCCTGATGCTGAAAGGCCCAGGAAGCACCAATGGCCCTAGTGGAAAGAGCTGTGACCCAAACAAGGGCCTCCTTCCCCTTGGCAGAATAGACTCTTACCACTGTCTGTCTAATCCATCGACTGATGGCAAACTTAGCTGGTGGAAGACCTTTCCGTGGACCCTCAAGTATGACATAAGAAGTCTAAACTATGGAAAGATTGTGTTGTCAGATAATACCTTAGTGCTCTCCCATCCAAACAGTGAAGAACACCCCTTCCTTATCAGACACTGGAGCAGGACATAAGGAAGGCAAAAACCATCTCTTCATTAAATGAAAAGATACCTTTAGGAAGAAAATCCTAAAACACTCAAATAACGAGGCTTAGTGATAAGCTGCTAATCCAGAAACCCACCTGCTGAGGTTATTGCCACTAAGAGATAACCATAAGCGCTCTTAGACTTAATGACGCATCTACCATGGTTCAAAAAAAGGGGGACCCTGAAAAAACAAGTTCAGGTCCCAAGCCGGCAGAAGTGGATTAAGAGGAGGCCGCACATGAGCGACTCCTTGTAAAACAAGTTCTGATAAAATCATTCTCAGCTATGGGTTTCTGAAAGAAGACAGATATTTGTCCTCAATTGAAGAGCTTCATCAAGACTTCTGCAAAAAAATCAATATATTCTACAAGCAAACCCCTGGATTTGCACCAAGCTATAAATGCTTGCCAGATAGTAGATCACTTGGATAAAGATTTCTTCCTGGCCTGAATCATAGATGATTCTGGCAGAAAATAACCTTTTCTTCCAAGATAAAGGATTCAATAGCCAGACCTTCCAACCCAGAACCTGTGATTTGGGATGCCTTAGAGGCCCCTGTGTGAGAAGATCTGGATCGTCGACTCCACAAGTTGCCCTGTGACATCCTTACTATGTCTGAGAACCAGCTTCTTCTTGTCACCGAGGAGCCACCAAAATGGTTGGGACTCCCTTGTGAGCTAAACCTTTTTTAGTACTTGACCCAGGAGTGAAATCGGAGGGAAATGCATAAAGAAGCTTGAATGCTGACCACTGAAGAGTCAGGACATCTGTTGGTATTGTTAGAGGATCCCTGGGCTGAAACAAACTTCGGACCTTCTGACTGAGCCGTGATGCAAGATGTCTGGGATTCCCCAGCACATGCATACGGATTAAAAAAAAAACCCTGGCTAAGAGACCATTCCCTCTGATGCAGGACCGTTCTGCTGAGATGATCGGCCTACAAGTTGTCCACTCCAGGTATGTGTACCACCAGAAGACAAGTAAAAAACCCAGCTCACTTCCATCAGGGCTTTACTGCTTCTGATATAAGGGGTCCTTGTGCATTATGGGTCCCAAGGTAGTGTTGGGGGCCTCTTGGATGCCTGGCCATATGGGTTTCGTGAGAAGCGACCCTAATAGAGTAAGGGTGGCCCTGGAGCAGTGTGGCTGGCCCCAGGATGGTAAAGGGACTGCTGGGCGAGATGCATCAAGAGAGTAAGGGCCACACTCGAGTGCCCCTTGTTTAAGCAAGGCCCTAATAGAAATGTGGCACTCTTTGGGTAGGAGATAGATTAAAGAAGGGCCCTGTCAATCTGACTCTATGGGCATCAGAAATTCCTGATGGTGGCCATATTTGATGTTCAAGCTGCCATAGGCACTTTTAGTTCCCGAGCCCCCTTTTGTTGAGTCCCACACCCCTGAGCCCCCCCCTCAAACTGTTCCCCAGCCCCTAATATGCCCCTAGTATGCAATGTATATGCACCCAATGAGGAAAGAGAGAAAAAAAAGCAGAGAAAACAGAAAAAGGGGGTGGAAGTAATTTGGAAAAGGGAGAATGTGGAGGAAAGGGAGGCAGAAAAAATGTGGAAGAGACAGAACAATAGAGGGAATGTGAAATATGATGGAGGGGATGTGAAAAATAGAGAAAGATGGAGGGAATGAGGAAAACTGAGAAAGATGGGGGCAATATAGAAAGGAGAGAACTATAGAGGGATATGTAAAAGAGAAAGAGAGAGAATGTGAGAAAATAATGGGAGGCAGAAGAAATGTGAAAGAGAACGATGGAGGGAATGTAAAAATCAAAGAAAGGTGAAGGGACTGTGGAATAGAGAGAAAGAAGGTTTTTGCTACATCCAAACTTCGACTGGTGCCCGCATTGACGCGCCCCTAGGATGATGGTGTCCTGTGCTTGTGCGCAATCTGCACACACCGTGGGCCGGCTGTCATTCTATTTAAATCAAAACCTTAACAAACGTCCTACTTGAAATAAAAAGGACCTTCAATACTGAGTCAGTAGACAGAATGCTTTTGATATCTGTGGACAGGTTGGGTTATAACCACTCTTGTCAGGCACATGCAGGGTCAGGTTAGTGCACATAAACCAGGTTACACAACAGTTTTAATGACATAAATTCAATCCGGATTAACACCACCACAATGAATTGGAACAAGCAACAAAGATCTTGCACAAAACCCAAGCACAGTGTTTATATAGAAGCCATCATATTTACCTTCCTCCTCCTCTGCATTCTGTTTCATCTTCTTCCGAGATTTGGAGTTCTTTTTAAATTTTAGCTCCTGAGCTTCTTGGATCCTCTGGTGAACTGCAAGAAGAAGAAGAATCCTCTTACAAACAACTTTTATTTACCATTTTGCAGGGCCTTCATTAAAAAAACTTTGGGCCCCATACAACCTCAGGGTCAGGGCCACCCCCAACACATGGAATTCGATAGATGTTACAATAAGCAGTTTCTGCAAGCACAGCCAGAGCAGTGTCCGCCATAGTAAGATAGATAACTGCCAAAATGGCTTCAGCAGACCTCTTTTTATGGGCATTTAAAGTGGACCAAAACCCAGGATTTTGACTATCCTGGGTTTTCCCTTTCCCCCAGATCGCCGAGCCCAACTCACCTCTTTCCGGTCCTACGTCACGTATGCGCAGCCGTTCGCCCAATCAGCGTGCTCGGAGATGCTAACGTCGTCACGTCGTCTAAGGCGCATACGTGAGCCAAGGCCGCATCCCTGTAACAGGGATGCCCACGCTGGCCATTCACAAATGCCTGGTCTGGGCACGCGCCCTGCTAGAGGGATAGCGGGGATGCGGCCGCGGCTCACGCATGCGCCGTCGGACTGGGAAACAAGGTAAGTGTATGGACCAAAACTTTTGACTATCCTGGGTTTTCCCTTTCCCCCAGATCGCCGAGCCCAACTCACCTCTTTCCGGTCCTACGTCACGTATGCGCAGCCGTTCGGCCAATCAGCGCTGACGTAACGTAGTCTACACCTTCGTCTAAGGCCAATGGCGCATACGTGAGCCAAGGCCGCATCCCTGTAACAGGGAGCATGCCCACGCTGGCCATTCACAAATGCCTGGTGTGGGCACGCGCCCTGCTAGAGGGATAGCAGGGATGCGGCCGCGGCTCACGCATGCGCCGTCGGACTGGGAAACAAGGTAAGTGTATGGACCAAAACTGGCCATGGATTCTATAAGCGCTCAAGAAGGCTATAAGACTCCTAGGGGTGCCTTATTCCCAACTCCCAATTTGGGATGCCCCACTGTGTGAACTACCTTCTAAAATCCTTGGTACAACCTACCTGATCCCTGATCCAACAGTGCATGCACAGGCCACACTACATTATACTTTTAGCCAGGAGCATGCCCGTGCCAGGCATTGTGAATAGCTGACACTGGCATGGCCCTGGCTAGAAGCTGGCGGTTGGCGGCACGCTCGGCTCCATTAGGCCCTTAGCCGTCAAGACCACTAGTCTGCTAAGAGAAGCCGAAGTGAGCTAAGGGCACTGATTGGCTGAGCACATTGTTGGATCATCGGTAAGTTTGTCTGCAAGCAGGGGGGTTTCACATAGCGGGGCAACCCAAATCGGAATGCCTCAGGGCAAGAACCAAAACCTGGCTTTTGGTCCACTTTAAAGGTTTCTACAATAAATCTGTGGTTTTAAATAAACCTAGCACCACAGAGGGCAAACTATTTCCATATATGCTTTTAGCATACCCAGGGATAGCAGGAGGATTTACTCTTTGCCTGCACTGGGCCCCAGAATATTGACAGGGACACATTGCATCTCTGGTTTTGTGACTAATGAGGCGTTCCCTCCCAACACTCCATTCATTAAACCTATTCGGAGGTTAACTAGACTCCACTAAAAAGTGGTCCCCCGTGTGCACATGGAATTGTCTGCTGTAGGGAGGATACACTGCAGAGGGTCTTTTAAAAGGTCAAAAATTGGATTTCCATGGATCAATATTGTCTGTAAAACCCTCAGAAATACGACAAAACCATAAAGAGGGACAAATTAATTATCGGCCTTTGTATATGTTGTTCACTACCAAGGTCATCCACTGGCCGTCTGTAAAGGCAGTTCACAGATAAACTGGCCAAGTTATTCTTTAAAAATATACAATGAAATAAGGAAAATGTGGTGAAACAGCAGGTAAGCAACCTGACTGAGAACCAGGCACAGGTTTGTTTAGTTGTGGCCGTGTGACTGGTATGTTCCCTTCTGTACACCAAGAATAGAGCCTTGCACTTTATTTACTGTGATATTGGCCTGTACACACTTGAAGAACACCATGAGATTGCCAAGTGCGGCACACAGAATGGTCACATCTTCCAGATGGGCAGATATTGAAAACCTAGGGGGAGATTGGCTAGGGTGGGGGAGGATTAAAGGGACTTTATAGGCACCTATACACATACACACCTTTTTTCCTCCCGTAGCTGCCTGTATGGTGTCTGGCGAGCTAGAGCCTCCATTCAGAATTCAGGAGCTCAACCACCAGTCCAGTCCCAGACGTCCTCCCTCTATGTGTCAGGTCCCAGACATCCTTCCTCCCATGTGTCAGGTCCCTGACATCGCTCCCCCCATGTGTCCAGTACCCAACATCCCTCCCCCCCATGTGTCCAGTACCCAACATCCCTCCCCCCCATGTGTCCAGTACCCAACATCCCTCCCCCCATGTGTCCAGTACCTGACAGATGGGCAGATATTGAAAATCTAGGGGGAGATTGTCTAGGGTGGGGGAAGATTAAAGGGACTTTATAGGCACCTATACACATACACACCTTTTTCCTCCCGTAGCTTCCTGTATGGTGTCTGGCGAGCTAGAGCCTCCATTCAGAATTCAGGAGCTCAACCACCAGTCCAGTCCCCGACGTCCTCCCTCCATGTGTCAGGTCCCAGACATCCTTCCTCCATGTGTCAGGTCCCAGACATCCCTCCCCTATGTGTCCAGTACCCAACATCCCTTCCTCCCATGTGTCCAGTACCTGACATCCCTCCCCCCCATGTGTCCAGTTTCAGAGATCCTTCCCCCATGTGCCCAGTCCCAGACATCCGTTCCCCAAGAGTCTAGTCCCCGACATCCTCCCCCCATGTATCCAGTCCCTGACAACTTCCCCCCATGTATCCAGTCCCCAACAATCTCCCCCCGTGTATCCAGTCCCCAATAACCTCCCCCCGTGTATCCAGTCCCCAATAACTTCCCCCCGTGTATCCAGTCCCCAATAACTTCCCCCCGTGTATCCAGTCCCCAACAACCTCCCCCCATGTATCCAGTCCCCAACATCCTCACCCCATTTGGCCAGTCCCTGCCAATCTCCTCCATCTGTCCAGACCTTTTATGAAGTTCCTAAAATCTGGCATCCTCCTCTGGCAGCTCGGGCTTTACTCAGCAGCAGGGCTTACACTGTGATCTGACACCCTGGATAATAGCAAGCTTCTGGTGCTGAAGCTCCTTTGGTGATGGGCAATTGCCACTACCCTGATGCTAGCCCTGCCCACCACCTCTGAGTGGAGAGAATGTAGCCAAGGGGAATAATCGTCCTCTAATTTCACTAAAAACATTCCATCTATCATAAGTGATCACCCATCTGCACATTTGGAGAATGTGGGGAAACCCATAGTATCCACCTGACATTTATGAACATAAACCACATAAGCCACCTAGAACATTTTTTCCGGCCGCGTAACTGGATCACGTCTTACCTGCCCGGCAGAAATCAGCGCCTTTCTTTGAACTGCAAAGTGAGGATGAATTCCAGGTAAGGGCCAGACATCACGCACTCACACATGACACACTGGTATGCTTTGAGTCATCGCCAATGACAAGACATTAAGTTAAAACACAAATCTAGTACGGCGATAGACCGATGTCTTACAGGCACAAGCAGGTTAGCGCATTCTACATATTCTGTTACACAAAGGGTTACGTTCACGTCACACAGGTCATGCTTTAAAATATGTGCAATTGTTTATGTGCAAAGGTCCTTGCATAAAAAAAAATTCACATCCTTAATTCAAATGCAATTTTAAATTCATAGACTAACCCTGTCTATTTAACAGAATACACCAATAATGGTAGTGAGCAGATCTCCATATCACCCCCCAAGGTGATGCACGACTTCCCCCATGGAACATTTCTTCAGCAGCAGTATCTAAAATCTTCTAGCCAACATTATTTTGCTCACTTGGCGATTACCCATCCGCTGAAAGACTTCTATTCCTGGTCACATGGACCTGGATCATGAAGTGGGCAATAACGTGTACCTACACCCTTCTGGAGACTTACCTTGTGCCAGGTAGGATCCAGGTTCCTAAGGACCATAGGCACCAACTTCATTTTTTTTTTTATACATTTTTATTTATGCATTTTAAGTTGTAACTTACATATACATATGCAATCATCCCCTCATGGAGAGGAATCTAACATTAAAGTGGACCAACACCCAGGATTTTGACTATCCTGGGTATTGGTCCACTTCCCGGGGCACCCCGATCGGGGTGCCCCGCTGTGTGAAACCCCCCCGATCACCCGGAAAACTCACTGTGACAGACTCTCTGCCCCTTTGGACTTTACACAGGTTCATTACTTTCCTTTTCTTAAGCATGTTACAGACTGCCAGTGTATTGATTGATTACGTTATTCATTGTTCTGACTGCCATTGTATTGATTGATTACGTTATTCATTGTTCTGACTGCCATTGTATTGATTGATTACGTCACAGACAATGGCATTGTTCGGATTGAGTGTATTACAGACGTCTATTGTATTGCTGATTGCGTCACCGGCAGAGTTGAGGGATTGTGTGCCCTGCTGCTATTGGTCGGTGTGTGTGTCATGCAATGGAGACTTGTGTATATAAGGCCTAGAGTGGCACCAATAAAGACACTTCACCTTCACCCTCAATACTGAGTTCTGTCTCTTATTGGGGGAAACGCTATATTTGGGGGGGTTTCACCCCGCGGGACATCCCGATCTCGGATGTCCCGCGGGGAGGGAGGTGATCGGCCCAGGAATCTTATAGATTAAACATAACCTATACTTACACAACAACAAAAAGAAACCCATATACTCATAGATAATTATACTAAACTAATTATACTAAACTAGATTGCGCACACACCCGCCTGCTACTGGCATCATTTCTCAATAGGAGGTAGGTATCATGAGGTCTAAGGGATAGAGGCAGATAAATGACCAAGCAATTGGCGGTTTCTAGTTGTTGATAGAATTGGAGGCCTTAAGCCATGCTCACCATACCCGTTCGAATTTATTTGGGCATCCCCTGGCCTCGTAGGTCATCTTATATAGGACTAGCCTCCCGTTTACTAGACTTTCCAGCCTGATAGGGTTGGTGCACTCGGATGTTTCCAGTTCAGTAGGATACATTTCCTTGCGTAGAACATTAACAGCCGCAGGAGGACCTTCTGAGGGCCATCATCCAGCATGGGTTCAACAATGCTTAACAAACATAGGGCAGTTGCTTTTGTGATTGGCAAGCCTACGGACGTACATATAAAATTGAATGCCTCCTCCCAGAATGACGAGATCACCTGGCATTCCCAAATCATGTGCACCAGAGTGCCGGGCAAGCACCAACTTCTTAAGGCCAAAAGTCGAGAGATAATCTTTACCTCACAGAGCTCTGTATGAGGGTGACAGGACAGCTCTGCCAGGAAACGGTGAGTAAATAAAAAAGTGGACCAAAACCCATGGAGATAGGTCCAGGAATCTATAAGATTCCTGGGCCGATTGATTCCCTTCCTCCGGGGCATTCAGAATCGGTGCCCGGCTGTGTGAAACCCCCCAGGTTGCCCATAAACTCTCCTTTGTTCCCTCTAATGGCGCATGTGCGATCAGTAGCCGCATCCCAGCTATCTCTCAGCGTGGGTAAGCTCCTTGATAAAGGGTAGCGGGAGATGTGGCCGCCAGAATGCGCAGATCCGCTTACGTAAGATGAAGGCTTAGACAAGCTGATGTAAGAAGATCCAAGCGCACTGATTGGATGAGAAGCTCCGCATGCACCATAGGACCAAGGAAGGGTGAGTGTGATTGGGTGACCTGGGGGGCTTCAAAGAGTGGGGCATCCCCGATCGGGGTGCCCCAGGGGAAAGGACCAAAACCCAGGATAGTCAAAATCCTGGGCTTTGGTCCACTTTAAAGTGGACCAACACCCAGGATTTTGACTATCCTGGGTTTTGGTCCACTACGGCGGGGCACCCCGATCGGGGGTGCCCCGCTGTGTGAAACCCCCCAGAAAGCCCCAAAATCTTACCTGTCCCCGCTCCCACGTAACTGGACGGTCCAATCCCCGCCAACGTCCAGGCGGGGATCAGGAACGTCCAAGCGGCTGCCGCCGCCGCCGCCTCCCTCGCGTCACTTTCGGCGCGCGCGCGCCCCCGCCGGCCATTCGCAGACGGCCGGCGCGGGCACGCCTACAGGGGCGCGAGGGAGGAAGATCAGGTAAGGTGTTTGGGGGGTTTCACCCCGCGGGACATCCCGATCTCGGATGTCCCGCGGGGTGGGAGGTGATCGGCCCGGGAATCTTATAGATTTCCGGGCCGATCACCTCTCGGTGTTGGTCCACTTTAATGCAGGGTACTTACTGTTGGTGTGAGGGACTAGTTAGGTTAGTTTAGTGCCTCTATGGGCCAGGACCCACCCCAACACAATGGTCAGGGAGGTTTGGGTCTGCTCTAAAATACTCTAGGGGCTAGGGCTGAGTGAAAGCTTGCCATTCGGGCACCCTGATTTGTGATACCCCTAGTGAGAAACCCCTCAGGGGACCTTGTATACTCACTGTGACCCAGATTCCCCAGCACATGTGCAGACCCCTGCTAGGATCTCAGGCAGACTTTAATGACCGCCGGTGGGTGCATGCAGCCAGTCGAGCAAAGGATTGGGGGTACTGGGGTATTTCACACAGTGGGCCCTATAAAACAGGCTAAAATATGGGGCGGGGGGTAAAATCCAGGTTTAGGATCCCCAAGAGATTTAGCATCAGATGAACGTGCTGGTGTGTTACTACAGTAAAATTACATCATCGCAATGAGGTCACAGCCAGCAAAAATAACATTTTATATGTAATATCATATCACATCACAAGAGCCAAAACTAAAAAACATTTTTCCTAGAGGAGTTTTCCAGCTTGAGGGTGAAACAAATATAAAAATATCCAGCAGGCTCGCCGTAGGCCGGCATCTGTTTCTTTCCAGAAGGACCTCAAGGAATGTTTCCTCTCATACATCCACTGCTGTATAATTATAAGTGATATAAATAGCGAGAGATTTCTTTTTTTTTTACTATTTTGATGTTGGTGTAGGGACAGCACCCAGATTATAAAGAGGATGTGCTACCCCCTGATTATAGAGCAGCAGCAGATTACACGGGCCTCTGCCTACTAACAGGGCGCCGACGCGCTTTTATTTCTCCTCACGCTGTTTATAGGCTCAAGTAAAGCTAAACTGGTGGTAGAGCAGGAAATGAGGCCCCTTCACATGTGGCACTGGCACAGGGCAGGACAGCTGTAGGAGGCTTATTCAGGACCACTGGAAAAGGAGGCATTGCAGACGCCTTGATGATGGTGCAGCAGAAATTACCGGGGTCATGTATAAGCAGGGGTCTACCCTAAGTGGCTTGGTTAAAAAGGACGCTGAGGCCATATGGGACCCAACAATCAATGCTGGGCTTCCTCTCCCCCACTTCTTACAGAAACCATTTACAAAGAAGACCTGGAAAGCTCAGCTGACTGTAGAAGACATTCAACTGCCTGTAGGAACTTGCGTTCCCCCTGTGGCTGGCGTCGCCTCCAAACCAACAAACCTGATTTAAAAGCCTTCAGCGTTGCTAGTTCAAGAACAATCCCCTGCTCCAATCAGCAATGGTGCCGTGTCCTTGTAGCTAAGGACAGGACAGTATGCAGAGGCCGACTGGCAGCAAGGAAACCGGACAACAGAAGGGAGAGATGTCTTCTGCAGTCAACTGGTCTTGTGTTCTAATCAAAGCCTGCAGATAGGCTTTAAAAGTGGATCTTTACCCCCAGCATCCCGCCCAGCGCTCTAATAATAGGTTATGGTCTTGCTTTACAGAATCATAACTGTGTAGCATTAAAACGGACCTTCACTCTGAATAAGAGCCTATCTTATATGTTTTCCACACCCTGTACATACAGATTGCTCACATTAATCCAGACCTTCACCCTGAATAAGAGCCTATCTTATATGTTTCCTGCACCCTGTACATACAGATTGCTCACATTAATCCGGACCTTCACCCTGAATAAGAGCCTATCTTATATGTTTCCCACACCCTGTACATACAGATTGCTCACATTAAAAATCATCCTACCTGCATCTACTGCATGTTATGAGCCTTTAAACATCCAAGATGGCAGCTTATGGAAGTGCCTCCTGACTGTGCTGCTCTGCATTCTGGGATTGCTGACCTTTTCCTCACCCCAGCTCTGCTCTGTCTGAGCAAAGCACAGCTATAACCCGCCCCCCCTGTACCTTATCCCACTCTCCTCTCCTCAGTAAGTGTGATGCTTCTGAGTCAAGATGGCGGCGCCCGTATCCTAAATTCCTGAACAGAGTTGCAGCCCAGTGGGGGAAAGAATAATAAGTTAGTGACTAAAAACTTAAAATATATTAATTTTAGATGCTGGGGAACCGTTTTTTAAGAGTTTGGGCTTTTCATTAAATCACGCTGAAGGTCCGGTTTAAAGTGGACCAACACCCAGGATTTTGACTATCCTGGGTTTTGGTCCACTTCGGCGGGGCACCCCGATCGGGAGTGCCCCGCTGTGTGAAACCCCCCAGAAACCCCAAAAAACTCACCTCTCCCCGCTCCCACGTGAACGCCGCAGCCAATCCCCGCCAACGTCCAGGCGGGGGACAGGAACGTCCAAGCCGCTTCCGCCGCCGCCGCCTCCTGCGCGTCACTCTTGGCGAGCGCGCGCCCCCGCCGGCCATTCACAGAGGGCTGGCGCGGGCGCGCGCACGTCTGGAGGGGCGCGCGGGAGGCGGCGGCGGCGGAAGCTGCGGCGGATCAGGTAAGATCTTTTTGGGGTTTTGGGGGGGGTCCCTCACCGTGGGACATCCCGATCTCGGATGTCCCGCGGGGTGGGAGGTGATCGGCCCGGGAATCTTATAGATTTCCGGGCCGATCACCCCTGGGTGTTGGTCCACTTTAAGTTCAGCCTAACAATCATAACAGATTGTAAAATGAGGATTTGATTCTACAGAGTTCCTGGAGGACATTTCATTTATGATATCGAAACGAGTGGCCTTCTCTATACTGAAATTAAAAGCCAAAAAGTGATCCAAATGGTTGCCACAGAACCACACATCAGGTATATTTAGCACTGAATAAAAAAAACCCACAGGTATATAAAAAATGAACAACTACTTACTGTTCTGATCATTGACTTCATCCAGGTGTTTGTAGATGTAGCCTTCCAGGTAAGACTGAAACTTGGGAGATGGGGAGAAGAACCCCAAACTGATGGCAATAAGCTCCCATCCCAGCGACAGGCTCTTGTAGGACATGTTGTTGGTGGTTTGTCTCACCAGCTGCATGTACAATTCATCCCTCAGGCCTTGCAAGGTCCAACATTTGGTGACCAACACCAGTGCTACCTGATTTCTATCTGTCCGGGACTGGCGGTCACCCATATAAACCTGCACCAGCTTGAACATCTCACACGCCTCTTTCTTAATGACCCGATTGCTGGTGATCAACATGGGCTTCTTGATGGAACCCCCGTTCCAAGAAAGCATGTTGGAAATGGAGAGTCTCCTGCGGAAGATGCCTTGCGTGTGCATATTGAGGTTCTTCGAAGCCCAGTCTGCCATGCTGGTTTGGGAAAGTGGTTTTCTCAAAGTAGTATAAGGGAACTGGTACCCGGATCCAAAGGTGCCCTGTCCACGGTTCTCGCAGGTTGATGGGGCCTCCAAAGTGCCACTCTGCAGATTATAAACAAATCATATCAGATGATAAATGTTACATGGCTACAAAGCCTCAAAAGCCACAAATAAAAAAAAGCAACAGAAACTTGTCTTGTATGATGATATGAGCAAATAATAAAAGCTAAGATTACCACAACGTCTGATACATACAATGAACTTTACCTTATATAAGGGTTGCTAGACTGTAAAATTAGATATTTAAAGGGACACTACCGTATAATAATTTTTAATGGAGATAGAAAAAGCGGATATCCTGGAGGCGTGTCCTCCTGACATTACCCTAGTGTCACTGGGGTACTAAGGGAATCGGGGCAAGATTGCCTTTGCAGTATCAATGCATCACCACGAAGTGGCATCTTCATGGCCAGAGGCACTGCAGCGCCCTGAACAGGGGAGGGCACCGCAGCGCCCTGAACAGGGGAGGGCACTGCAGCGCCCTGAACAGGGGAGGGCACTGCATCGCCCTGAACAGGGGAGGGCACTGCATCGCCCTGAACAGGGGAGGGCACTGCAGCGCCCTGAACAGGGGAGGGCACTGCAGCACCCTAAACTGGGGAGGGCACTGCAGCACCCTAAACAGGGGAGGGCACTGCAGCACCCTAAACAGGGGAGGGCACTGCAGCACCCTAAACTGGGGAGGGCACTGCAGCACCCTAAACAGGGGAGGGCACTGCAGCACCCTAAACAGGGGAGGGCACTGCAGCACCCTAAACTGGGGAGGGCACTGCAGCACCCTAAACTGGGGAGGGCACTGCAGCACCCTAAACTGGGGAGGGCACTGCATCGCCCTGAACAGGGGAGGGCACTGCATCGCCCTGAACAGGGGAGGGCACTGCATCGCCCTGAACAGGGGAGGGCACTGCATCGCCCTGAACAGGGGAGGGCACTGCATCACCCCGAACAGGGGAGGGCACTGCAGCGCCCCGAACAGGGGAGGGCACTGCAGCGCCCTAAACAGGGGAGGGCACTGCAGCGCCCTAAACAGGGGAGGGCACTGCAGCGCCCTAAACAGGGGAGGGCACTGCAGCGCCCTAAACAGGGGAGGGCACTGCAGCGCCCTAAACAGGGGAGGGCACTGCAGCGCCCTAAACAGGGGAGGGCACTGCAGCGCCCTAAACAGGGGAGGGCACTGCAGCACCCTGAACAGGGGAGGGCACTGCAGCGCCCTAAACAGGGGAGGGCACTGCAGCACCCTGAACAGGGGAGGGCACTGCAGCGCCCTAAACAGGGGAGGGCACTGCAGCACCCTGAACAGGGGAGGGCACTGCAGCGCCCTAAACAGGGGAGGGCACTGCAGCGCCCTGAACAGGGGAGGGCACTGCAGCGCCCTGAACAGGGGAGGGCACTGCAGCGCCCTGAACAGGGGAGGGCACTGCAGCGCCCTGAACAGGGGAGGGCACTGCAGCGCCCTGAACAGGGGAGGGCACTGCAGCGCCCTGAACAGGGGAGGGCACTGCAGCGCCCTGAACAGGGGAGGGCACTGCAGCACCCTAAACAGGGGAGGGCACTGCAGCACCCTGAACAGGGGAGGGCACTGCAGCACCCTGAACAGGGGAGGGCACTGCAGCACTCTGAACAGGGGAGGGCACTGCAGCACCCTAAACAGGGGAGGGCACTGCAGCACTCTGAACAGGGGAGGGCACTGCAGCACCCTAAACAGGGGAGGGCACTGCATCGCCCTGAACAGGGGAGGGCACTGCATCGCCCTGAACAGGGGAGGGCACTGCATCGCCCTGAACAGGGGAGGGCACTGCATCGCCCTGAACAGGGGAGGGCACTGCATCGCCCTGAACAGGGGAGGGCACTGCATCGCCCTGAACAGGGGAGGGCACTGCATCACCCTGAACAGGGGAGGGCACTGCATCACCCTGAACAGGGGAGGGCACTGCAGCACCCTGAACAGGGGAGGGCACTGCAGCACCCTGAACAGGGGAGGGCGCTGCAGCACCCCCAAACAATGGGACACGGGAGGGCACTGCAGCACCAGCTCAAGTCAATCAAGACAGAGGCTTAACACCTCCAAGATTAACACCAGCTTTTTTTTCTTGGTGCAGAGGCCTGATATTGGGGAGGGGGCACTCTTATAAAATAACTATTTGGATTTTAATTTTCCAACATAGACTTTAATAGGATTCCCCTTTTTGGGAAACATTTGAACCTGATCTGTACCAAGCACTGGAGGACAAAAACTACTAAAATTAGAATCTGTTGTTCATTTAGGTTTTGTCTGGTCTATTGGTCATCACAAATTATGCCTCGTCATAATTTGTAATCATGGTTTGTTAGATATAGGCCGAACTTAAAGTGGACCAACACCCAGGGGTGATCGGCCCGGAAATCTATAAGATTCCCGGGCCGATCACCTCCCACCCCGCGGGACATCCGAGATCGGGATGTCCCGCGGGGTGAAACCCCCCAGAAACCCCAAAAACATCTTACCTGATCCGCCGCCGCTTCCGCCGCCTCCCGCGCGCCCCTCCAGACGTGCGCGCGCCCGCGCCGGCCCTCTGTGAATGGCCGACGGGGGCGCGCGCGCACGCCGAGAGTGACGCGCGGGAGGCGGCGGCGGCGGAAGCGGCTTGGACGTTCCTGTCCCCCGCCTGGACGTTGGCGGGGATTGGCTGCGGCGTTCACGTGGGAGCGTTGAGAGGTGAGTTTTTTGGGGTTTCTGGGGGGTTTCACACAGCGGGGCACCCCCGATCGGGGTGCCCCGCCGAAGTGGACCAAAACCCAGGATAGTCAAAATCCTGGGTGTTGGTCCACTTTAAGCACAGGTGGAATGAAGTAAACTTGGCAGACTCTTTGTTCGAGGTTTAGCCAACTTTGTAATGGCTAAATATTGGGAGTACATCAACCAAGTGCACCTGCTATCACCAGCAGTATAGTCACTTATAGGGTTGTTATAGAAGAGCATAAATAAAGGCTGCGGTTGGGGAGGTGGTTTCCAAGTAGACATGAAAATCACCAAAGAGTTACACACAACAGTAAGCTACACAGTGCAAAAAGGAAAGCTATATTTAAAGGCTAAATAAAAGTTAACTAAGCTAGTAGGGTGACTAGGTTTATCAGCGAGTTAATATGGAGACAATGGCATTGATTCACTAAGAGTAGAAAAAATTCTCACAGTAGTAAAACATTCAATTCATGAGAAAAAAGCCAGAGAATTTCACTGTTGGTGAATCACCAGATAGGAATACAATGAAAGTCAAGGCACGGTTTTACTCATGAGAAAAGAATTGATTTTTTTTTTTACTCCTTTTCACTCTACTGTAGTAGAAAGCGTCATTGACTTTCATTGTCTTCCTAGCTGGTGATTCACTAACAGTGAAATTCTCAGGCTTTTTTTTTTTTTTTTTTTTTTTTTTAAGTCTTAATGAATCGAGGCCAATGTTCTAAATTAAACACAATACGGCGAACAATCATTTCATACCTATCCCATTACCGCCCACCCCAAAATGTTAATTAATCATAAGCCATATAGTTCTCCCACTGCTAATACATTTTGGAGACTAATAAATCTGCTACCCTGGGATAGGTTTATACAGAATTATCAGTATCCACCATTCTTATTGGCATCAGTGCTGTATTCAGGTTTATACGGGCCCTTGGTCAATAGCATCTCAATGGACCCCTTGTGGTGTGGTATGATACTCCATACATGGTGAGAAAGAGCATGTATGGTGAATGCTGCCTATATATATATATATATATATATATATATATATATATATATATATATATATATATATATATATATATAGTATAGCAGGAATAATATAAAGAAAGAAAGAGAAATAAGGAACTAACTAATAGAAGGAAAAACAAAACAGAGAAAGCAGGAAAGAATGAAAAAAAGCAAAAAGGAATGACAAACAGAAAATAATAGATAGAAAGAAATAAAGAATCCTAAAAAATAAATTGAAACAAAGAAAGAACAAAAGAAATCACAGTAAAAGAATGGGAAAGAGAGAGAAGGAAAGAAAGAAAAAATAGAAGGCCTGACAGAAAAAAAAAAAATAAGGAATGACAGTAAGAATAGAAGGAATGACAGAAAGAATAGAAGGAATGACAGAAAGAATAGAAGGAATGACAGAAAGAATAGAAGGAATGACAGAAAGGATAGAAGGAATGACAGAAAGGATAGAAGGAATGACAGAAAGGATAGAAGGAATGACAGAAAGGATAGAAGGAATGACAGAAAGAATAGAAGGAATGACAGAAAGGATAGAAGGAATGACAGAAAGAATAGAAGGAATGACAGAAAGAATAGAAGGAATGACAGAAAGGATAGAAGGAATGACAGAAAGAATAGAAGGAATGACAAAGAATAGAAGGAATGACAGAGAATAGAAGGAATGACAAAAAGAATAGAAGGAATGACAGAAAGAATAGAAGGAATGACAGAAAGAATAGAAGGAATGACAGAAAGGATAGAAGGAATGACAGAAAGGATAGAAGGAATGACAGAAAGAATAGAAGGAATGACAGAAAGAATAGAAGGAATGACAAAGAATAGAAGGAATGACAAAGAATAGAAGGAATGACAGAAAGAATAGAAGGAATGACAAAGAATAGAAGGAATGACAGAGAATCGAAGGAATGACAAAAAGAATAGAAGGAATGACAGAAAGAATAGAAGGAATGACAGAAAGAATAGAAGGAATGACAGAAAGGATAGAAGGAATGACAGAAAGAATAGAAGGAATGACAGAAAGAATAGAAGGAATGACAGAAAGAATAGAAGGAATGACAAAGAATAGAAGGAATGACAGAAAGAATAGAAGGAATGACAGAAAGAATAGAAGGAATGACAGAAAGAATAGAAGGAATGACAGAAAGGATAGAAGGAATGACAGAAAGAATAGAAGGAATGACAGAAAGAATAGAAGGAATGACAGAAAGAATAGAAGGAATGACAAAGAACAATAGAAGGAAAAAAAGGAATGACAAAAAGAAAAAATAAAAGAACGAAAGAAAAAGACCGTAAGGAAAAGAACCAAGAATAAAAGGACCAACAGAAATAATAGAAGGTAAGAAGAAAGAAAAAAAAAAAAGAAATGGAATGGCAGAAAGAACAAATGAAATAAAGAAAGAGGAAAAATCATAAGGATAGAAGGAACGAAATAAAAAAATTGGACTGGCATAAAGTAAGGCTCTCCCAGTGGCCAATCTGTCCCTGGCTGACACTCCTTAGTCCTGGTTACTGGTTAGCCCTGGATCCTGAATAGGGGGTGCCCAGGGTAGAGGGAATGAGATGGGCCCTCCCAAGGTGCATGGGTCCCCGTCACCTGCCCGGGCAAGCCCAGTGCCGATGCCAGCCCTTGCTGTCCTGGTTGTACCCGCAGCAGGTGGACATCTCCTTCTATGGAAATCATTTAAAATATATGTCTGAACTGAGGTTGTAGTGCTCCAAACATTTCTAATGTACACAAGGTTTTAGGGCAACCTCAGGTAATTGTGTGCAATTTGTGCAAGCACATGGGGTGTGGGGTCTAGGCTGTACTGCAAGGTCTTCGACCCTTCCACCCCATGGCTTGCATGGCAACCTCCCAATTTATCTATTGCATTGTATGTCCCAAATGGGGCTCTCAGAGATTAGAGTTAGGATGCACCTCACAGAGGCACCTTGGCGCTGGTGGTGGAGCTTCAGCTACTTCTGCAGATGTGTCTGACCGAGCCTCTGTGTTTAACTAGATTTAGAGACAGATTTAAGGTTGGTCTGCAAGCTAATAGGGTTGAGTGCTGTGGCTCCTTTAAGACTTGTGTATCCCAATTGCCCCGCTAACGTGCACCTACCAGGTTAGTTATAAAATGGTCTGAGCGGCTGCCACCCCTCCTTTGTTTCTTTTGAATTTGTGCAAGCACATGGGGTGTGGGGTCTAGGCTGTACTGCAAGGTCTTCGACCCTTCCACCCCATGGCTTGCACTCGAGGTTTTAGGGCCTGCTCCCAATTCATCTGTCCCAAATGGGGCTCTCAGAGATTAGAGTTAGGATGCACCTCACAGAGGCACCTTGGCGTTTGGTGGTGCAGCTTCAGCTACTTCTGCAGATGTGTGTGACCAAGCCTCTGTTTTTTTTTTTTTTTTTCCATACTCGTTTTTATTGATCAAGAATTTTCTCCATATACATACATACGTTTGACAAAGGATGAGAAAATTTGCAGGTAAATACAAAAACAATAATACTACATCTGAGAAGGGGGAGGAAGATAAGCACATATCAGATGGCTACCGGAACAAAAACATCAAGAATAAGGCAATTCAGTTGTTGTGAGGAATAGAACCCCACCCAATGCTAACCAGCATCTGGATGCACCGTTACTGTATCTGTAAGCATGTGGGAAACTACTTTAACTCTTGCTTATGTCCATACCTGAGGGCCCTCCACGTCTCCTCTAAGAGCGCCTTCCAAAATCATGGAGGTACATGCTCTTTGCAGAGTAACTGCATACTTGCCATTCTCCTAAGCCACATATGGACCAGCGGACCCCAGAGGGGAATCCAAACTGTCCGGGATCTCAGCCTCTTCCCCATCTCAACCAAGAGAAGACAAGACAAAACACATCCAAACTCAGAAAAACAAACAGGGAGAAAGACAAGAAAAGGGAAGAGGGAAGGGGGGTGAGAACTAGATATTTAGGGAGGGGGGGGGCTAAATAGGTATGGCAGAGAGGGAGGGGAAAGGGAGGAGGGGAGGAATATTAAGGTTATTGCAGCAGTAACTTACTCCTGGGGTATCTCCTCCGCCCTCCATCCCCCAGCCCCACACTTCATATTCAAGTCGGGGTGCTTTCAAAATTAGCTTATGTCAATACAATTAATTCATGCTTGTAGTCATCTGAATCTTTGAAGACTTGCCAAATTGTCCAAATCTTCCTATATGCCTCCATTCTATCCTGTTTTGACAAGCCTCTGTTTTTAACTAGATTTAGAGACAGATTTAAAGTGGACCAACACCCAGGGGGGATCGGCCCGGAAATCTATAAGATTCCCGGACCGATCAGATCCCTCCCCGCGGGGCATCCGAAATCGGGATGTCCCGCGGGGAGGAACCCCCCAGGAGGCCCACAATCCTCACCTTACCGGCGATCCAACGGCGCATGCGCGAGACGCGGCCGCGTCTCTCGCTTCCCTCTAGCAGGGCGCGCTCCCGCGCCGGCCGTTTTGTGAATGGCCGGCGCAGGAGCGCTCCCTGTTAGAGGGAAGCGAGAGACGCAGCCAATGACAGCGCTCTGGTATGTGCGTCCAAGCGGCTTTGGACGCGCATACCAGAGCTGCTCTGAGCGCTGTCATTGGCCGGACGAGGTCACGTGGGAGCGGGGAGAGGTGAGTTTTTGCGGCGATCCGGGGGGTTTCAGACAGCGGCTTAGGTGCCCCACCTAAGTGGACCAACACCCAGGATAGTCAAAATCCTGGGTGTTGGTCCACTTTAAGGTTATTGGAGCAGTAACTTACTCCTGGGGTATCTCCTCCGCCCTCCATCCCCCAGCCCCACACTTCATATTCAAGTCGGGGTGCTTTCAAAATTAGCTTATGTCAATACAATTAATTCATGCTTGTAGTCATCTGAATCTTTGAAGACTTGCCAAATTGTCCAAATCTTCCTATATGCCTCCATTCTATCCTGTTTTGACAAGCCTCTGTTTTTAACTAGATTTAGAGACAGATTTAAGGTTGGTCTGCAAGCTAACAGGGTTGAGCGCTGTGGCTCCTTTAAGACTTTTGATTTCTAATAGTGGTCCTGGGTACATATACTAAAAGTGAGATCCTAGTTCCCTCTACTCTACTGCCTATCTCTAAACTCCTAAACGGCTGCCCCAGTTCACTTCAGAAGGGGATGTGGTCTAACCAGAAGCTAAGACCCGACAAGTTGCAGCGATTGCCAGTTATTGGTACCGTTTCACTTCTCCCTTTCATTTGCTGCTCCTTAAGCCGCAATGTGCAGAGGCAGACATTGATTTATGAGAGGAAAATTGGGCCTCCGACGTTCCTCATCAACTTAAAATGGGCCTATTTGTAGTGATTTGCAGCCATGACTTTTCCCCAGAATGTAATACTATCCAGAGCTTTTCCTTATGTCGAAAAATATGGCAGAACACCTGCATGGCATCAATAAAAGCCGCCCGGCTCCAGATGTCAAAGCGTTTTGCAAGATCCTATAGCTACTATGCCTGGTAATCCGCATCCGCCAATAGTCCGGAGTCTGGGAAAGCGATCTGGGTGAGTTAAAGATCCCCTGTGAGAAATAAGACGTGGGAGCCCTATTAAGGGCAAACCGGATTTAAATGTATTATTCTAATTATCAGTCACTGATTGTCCGGCTGGATGAACAGACTTACATACAGACAGGGTTGTATTTTCCATTAGGCAACAGTAGACTGTGTCTAAGGCATCCACCTGCTGATGGCGCTGTAGAGTGCACAGTTACTAATACAGTAAAAAAAAAAAACAACAAAGCCAGGGCCTTAAAGTGGACCAACACCCAGGATTTTGACTATCCTGGGTGTTGGTCCACTTAGGTGGGGCACCCCGATCGGGGGTGCCCCGCTGTCTGAAACCCCCCCGATCACCGCAAAAACTCACCTCTCCCCGCTCCCACGTGACCTCGTCCGGCCAATGACAGCGCTCAGAGCAGCTCTGGTATGCCCGTCCAAAGCCGCTTGGATGCGCATACCAGAGCGCTGTCATTGGCTGCGTCTCTCGCTTCCCTCTAACAGGGAGCGCGCCTGCGACAAAACGGCCGGCGCGGGAGCGCGCCCTGCTAGAGGGAAGCGAGAGACGCGGCCGCGTCTCGCGCATGCGCCGTTGGATCGCCGGTAAGGTGAGGATTGTGGGCCTCCTGGGGGGTTCCTCCCCACGGGACATCCCGATTTCGGATGCCCCGCGGGGAGGGATCTGATCGGTCCGGGAATCTTATAGATTTCCGGGCCGATCCCCCCTGGGTGTTGGTCCACTTTAAAGAGGAACAACACACACGATTTTCACTTTTCAGGGTGTTGTTGCTCTCAGTGGGGGCAACTCGAATTGAGGTGCCCCGCTGTGTGTATCCCCCACAAGGTGCGCTATTCACTCACCCTCCTGTCACTCCCAGGATACAGTCTCAGCAGGGAACGAGCGCACTGATTGGCTGAGAAGCCCGCTCAGGCTCCCTTCGGTGCCGCTGGTGGCTAAGCAGCTGAAGGAAGCCGCTGGCCGCATCCCCTGCTGAAAAAGCAGAATTGGGATGCTGCGCTGTGTAAAACCCCCCAGAAGCCCCATTTCACTCACCTTGTCCCGGATCCCTCGCCGCGTCTCTGCGCAGTGGCCGCATCCCCTGCTCACCATCTAGCCATTGTGTGCCTCTGCTGCCCATTCAGAAAGGCCAGGCACGTGTGCACGCACAGCTAGAGGTGAGCAGGGTGAGGGCTCCGGGACAAGGTGAGTGAAATGGGGCTTCTGGGGGGTTTTACACAGCGCAGCATCCCAATTCAGCTTTTTTTTAGACTCCAGGGCTTCTGATGTTCCTCTTTAAAGCCACACTAAATGACTCCAGGGCCAGCTGACAGCTTGCCCCCCAGGATATCCAAAATCCAGATGCCCAGCTGTGTGAAGCCACCAGGGGGTGGACAAAATGGGTTTTATGTCGCTTTAAAGTAGAACAAAACTGGCACTGGCGTCTATAAGGCTCCAGGGCTGGCCGATTCCCGCTTTTCGAACATCTCGCTTTGTGAAACCCCTCCTGTCGCCCGACATCCTTAGCTGTCTAACAAGCCTGCACCGCATGTATGCCTGGCGGTGGAATCACTCGCATCCACTTTCCGATGTGCATGGCCACCAGGGCCGGCTCCGGATTTGTGGGGGCCCTCGGGCAAGGGAGTCTTAGTGGGCCCCAAAGTATTGAGTCACATGATGTCACCTTTCAGCTCCGCTGCCACAAATGGGTCATCTCCTGCTGCCGATCGCCCCCCACAGTCCTTGTCAGTTGTCACCTGGTTCTCGCCACCTTCTGAGCTTCCATCCATCGCCCCCCATTCCAGGCCGCCTTCTCCATTGTTGCTGATCATCCCCTGTTACTGAGGCCAGCCATGAGCAGCTCTGCACACAGCACCCGGCATTCAGTGGTTCGGGTCCACTGTAAAATAATACCATGGCCAAGTGTGAGTCTGAGTGGGCCCCTGAAGATGCCAGGGGCCCTGGCAATTGCCCCGGTTTGCCCTGTGCCGGCCCTGATGGCCACGCCCAGCACAACTAAACGGCTATGTGTGGCCGCCACCGCGTGCGGCTGGGATTACAATCAGCTTCTCCAACCGCACATTAATATGTGCAGTCAGAGAAGCCGATTGGACGAGAGGCCATACATGCCCCAGAGGAACAGACCAAAACCCAGTTTTTGGTTCACTTTAAGTTTGCAGCCAAAGTCTCTCCTAACTCGACCCGACTTCCATTCCTTCACTGTTATGGTCACAAGCTTGCTATCAGAGGAAAACCAAGGAAGGAGGTGAATATACTGCAAGTAATGGGAAGATGGCGGGGGGGGGGGGGCATTCATAGACCTACACCCTCCCTCAGACTAAATTCCTAGTGTGGGTGTCAGTTCACTTTAAAGGGACTGTCCAGTCTAAAGAAAAAAGATAACAGAATACAGCCCTCTTTGTATTTGCAGAAACATAGAAGGTTGACGGCAGAAGGAGACCATACGGTCCATCTAGTCTGCCATTATGTGTATACTGTATGTTCTCTGTATCTTATGTGTATACTGTATATTCTCTGTATCTTATGTATATACTGTATGTTCTCTGTATCTTATGTATATACTGTATGTTCTCTGTATCTTATGTGTATAATGTATGTTCTCTGTATCTTATGTGTATACTGTATGTTCTCTGTATCTTATGTGTATACTGTATGTTCTCTGTATCTTATGTGTATACTGTATGTTCTCTGTATCTTATGTGTATACTGTATGTTCTCTGTATCTTATGTGTATACTGTATGTTCTCTGTATCTTATGTATATACTGTATGTTCTCTGTATCTTATGTGTATACTGTATGTTCTCTGTATCTTATGTATATACTGTATGTTCTCTGTATCTTATGTATATAGTGTATGTTCTCTGTATCTTATGTATATAGTGTATGTTCTCTGTATCTTATGTTTATACTGTATGTTCTCTGTATCTTATGTATATACTGTATGTTCTCTGTATCTTATGTATATACTGTATGTTCTCTGTATCTTATGTATATACTGTATGTTCTCTGTATCTTATGTATATACTGTATGTTCTCTGTATCTTATGTATATACTGTATGTTCTCTGTATCTTATGTATATACTGTATGTTCTCTGTATCTTATGTATATACTGTATGTTTTCTGTATCTTATGTGTATACTGTATGCTCTCTGTATCTTATGTGTATACTGTATGTTTTCTGTATCTTATGTGTATACTGTATGCTCTCTGTATCTTATGTATATACTGTATGTTCTCTGTATCTTATGTATATACTGTATGTTCTCTGTATCTTATGTATATACTGTATGTTCTCTGTATCTTATGTATATACTGTATGTTTTCTGTATCTTATGTGTATACTGTATGTTTTCTGTATCTTATGTGTATACTGTATGTTCTCTGTATCTTATGTATATACTGTATGTTTTCTGTATCTTATGTGTATACTGTATGTTCTCTGTATCTTATGTGTATACTGTATGTTCTCTGTATCTTATGTGTATACTGTATGTTCTCTGTATCTTATGTATATACTGTATGTTCTCTGTATCTTATGTGTATACTGTGTGTTCTCTGTATCTTATGTGTATACTGTATGGTCTCTGTATCTTATGTGTATACTGTATGTTCTCTGTATCTTATGTGTATACTGTATGTTCTCTGTATCTTATGTATATACTGTATGTTCTCTGTATCTTATGTGTATACTGTATGTCCTCTGTATGTTATGTGTATACTGTATGGTCTCTTTATCTTAGGATAGATGGAGGCTTATCCCAGGCATGTTTAAATTCAGTGACTGTTGATTTTTCAACTACCTCTGCTGGAAGTTTGTTCCAAGCATCTACTACTCTTTCTGTAACATAATATTTTCTAACATTGCTCCTGATCTTCCCCCCGACTAGCTTCAGGTTGGGCCCCTTGTTCTATCATTAAGTTTCTTCTTAAAAACACTTCCCTTCTGAATCTTATTTAATCCTTTCACATATTTAAAGGTCTCAATCATGTCCCCCTCTCTCCCTTCTTTCCTCCAGACTGTACAAATTAAGTTCTTTAAGTCTCTCCTGATAAGAACTAAGGACAGAGTAGGTTTTACAGCCTGACCTGGATGACGACAGAGCGGCTTAGCAGAAGCTAACTGAAGCGGAGAGTGTCAATTGGCTACCCATTGCTGGAAAGGTGAATAGTGTAGCAAACATAGCAATGCTCAGGGTTACACACAGTGGGGCATCCCAAATCAGAATGTCCTGCTAGAGAGGAACAAGGCCTGGGAGAATGAAAAATCTTTCCACCTTGGTTGTGTCTCCTCCGTGTAGCAGCTGCATAGACTGCTATGACCACCAGGTTTAATCTCTGGTGGTGGTCCACAGAAGTGTTGCAAGTTTCCTGTCCGCATATCGGGCATCTTTTTTTGGGGGGGGGGGGCAGCAGATGAGCAAATACTGTACCTGGGGGGTGGGGGATGAAGCAGCTGCAAAACAAACACACGGCTTGCTTTGACTTTTCATTAGAGATATAACCATGACCTGGAAACAACTTCACAGAATCAGGTGTTAATTGGGAGGCCCTTACAGCTATTCTATTTGAAATGACTACAAACCATACACACCTATGAATAGACAACATGGGCTTATTTCTAAGACTGGGGAAGACAATAGTGTCTGCACCTTTGCTTTTTAAGTCCTCATTTGCAATAGAAAGGCGGCAGCTGGAGAGATGAATGGCTGCTACGGGCAAAACAGACACCTTTCATTATAAGCAGCGTGGAACCGTACACTCCTCACCATCAAAGATGGCCGCCACCGCCGGGGGAGGTGCGACATGTTTACTTGCTTTAACTTGGAGCAAAAGGAAAGCCATTTACAAATGTAGATTATTTCCATCATACAAAACACCTAAAGTTTGTGTAAATGCTAAATTCCTATTTAGAAACTTTTGAGGAAATCAGACTTTAAACCACAACCATCATAGAGACCCAAATTATTGTTGTCATTATTATTTAATTACATATATAAATATATATATATATATATATATATATATATATATATATATATATATATTTATATTTTTATATATATTTATATATATATATATTCACAATTCTGTGCCAGGAAGTGTCCTGATCCGCAACTGGGGTGATTGTTGAACGGGTCCTAAAATAATTCTTTACATTAGCTTTCCATTTAAAGCGGACAATAAATCAGAGAATCATTTCAGTATACTTAAAAGAGGAGAAAATCCAGGATTTTCACTATTCAGGGTTGTATTTCTCCTCCTCGGGGCCCTGCTGTGTGAAACACCACCCAAGGTCCCACAGCGAATGCACATGCTCTCCTCCAATCAGGTTTACAAACCATTCATATTCATAAGCAGGTAGGAAACCTAAAAGTTAGACTAGCCACTGGGCCACTCCCCTTTGGCTGTAACATTGGAGTCGGAAAAAAGGCGCCGACTCCAAAATAAAATATAATCTCTTCCTAATATTGTAAAATGATGTAGGAAGCTTAGAAACGTCAATCATAAATCTATTTTATGTTCTTTCAATCTAAGGCCCTAACAGATAATGAGTTCCCCACTCTCTCCTGTCCTTTTTACTTAGAGGCCGATTCATTAATAGCGCCAGGTAGCGACAGATGAGCGCCAGTAGCGTGATTTTCACAGCGCCCGCTAGTATTCGCTGTGCTTGGCCGTTGTTCGCTTGTTGACAGCGACTCAGTCGTTGTGCGGTAATGTGGAATACGGGGTTAGGAGTCGCTGTTTGACAGGTTCCGCGCTGTATGGGAGCGCCTGACAGCGAATGGCCAGAGCGAACGGCTCCCAGCATATTCATTAACAAATCACGCTCAAAAAATTCTCGCGCTGTGAAATGCTTGTTTAAACCGCAGAGCGCTGGCGGCGATGGCTTAAAAGTAGTTTTTAACCCCCCAAACAACCATATTTTTTGATTAAAAGTTTTTCGAAACATTTTGTAATATGAATACATTAATATCAGACCTGTAATATCAATTCTGCACAAATGTTTTTGTTTTTTTTTTTTACCTTTAAAAAAAATATCTAACATTGCAGAAGTGGTCACGGAATTTTTGACAGTTAAAAAAAAAAAACAAAAAAAACAGTCAAATCAATTAATTATGAATATTTAAAGATTGCTCCATTGAAATGCATTGGAGAGCGCCAGGTAGCGAGAGGTCATACCTGGCGCTGTGATGGGATTAGCAGCGGCGCTGTTCGTTGCAGTCCGCTACATGATGAATCCCGCGCTAGGTGACGCTCTCGCCGGCGCTAGCCTCATTTAGCGTGATAAATGCGTGATTGTGTCCGCCGCCTGGCGTTCTGGAGTCGGTAGCCGCCGATAGCTGGCGCTACCTGGCGCTAGTGAGACACTACCTGGCGCTATCCCTTGATAAATAAGGCCATTAGTATCTTCATGCTGCCCAAAAGCTCTTAGTTCCAATGGCTGAAAAACTTACAGGAATGCAAAGGTATTGTCCAGGCAGAAACAAAAAATAGCCTGTACTCGCCTGCACTTTCTACATGCAGGTCCGGTGTCCCCCCCCCCCCCCACAGCTCCTCCATGCATTCCCGCCATCTTCATACTTACCAATGGCGGGGAGCCAGCGATTCAGTCTTCCAGTGTCAGCGGCCTTTTATAGAGCCTTCCATGGAGCCTTGTTTACGATCCCACAAGCCCACTCCATTCATTGCAATGGAGGGGCCATCCCAAAGCGAGTTCAGCACGCCCCCTCTATTCCAATAAATGGAGTAGGAGTGTTAGAGGATATAAAGCCATATTGATGGGTGCCGCCACCATACCTCCCAACTTTTTAGAATGGGAAATCGGGACAGTATGTAAATTAAGCCACGCCCCTATTTGATTGATTGGTTAGGAGATAGGGTGTAACAGTTACAGGCTTCCAGGGAACGCTGCTTACCACCCGGGGGAGCAGACTTGCTTAGCGGACGACTGCCCCGCCCTCTGCTCGCAGATTGACAGCAGCGATGTCGGCTGCCTTCACCCCTGCACGCCAGCTGTAAGTTTTTCCATCCCCGCCCTGCCCCCCCCCCCCCCCCCCCCCCCCGCACGTCAGGAAGTCTCTTCGCGCCGGGATCCATTAATTCAGAAGACACCGGCCTCACGGGGCGGCGCACAGCAAGTCCCTTGCCCAGTGTTGTGGCGGCCCAGGGAACACCTCCACGGCGCAGGGTGTCCCGTGACAGCTTTTGACAGTCCGGGACCGCGGGATTTAGGGAAAAAATCGGGACAATCCTGCGAAAATCGGGACAGTTGGGAAGTATGCCGCCACGTCTGCCCAGTGTTGGCGCATGCTGACGCTTGGTCTCGCTCATTCGTAAGAATTAAAGGGTAAGTCTACTTTCGATAGAATTTGTAAAAGTGTCTATTTTTGTGCGGCAAGGTGATGTCTTAAAAGGTGCTGAGCTGATCTAGCATTTTTTAAATGTTCTCTAATGTTATTAAATGTGTGTTTTATGGAAGCATTTTCAGCTGTTGCTATTGGCAATGTACACCAAGTGTAGACTTGGTGCACGCTGCCGATAGCAACAGATTGCAGATAGTTGCACAGAACACTGTTGCTGGGCACGTGTAAGTGTGAGTGAGCTCCCTCACCTCTGCAGCGGCCATAGCAGCAGTGTTCTATGTGTACAGGACTCGCTCCTCATTTCTTGGTGTACGTTGCCAATAGCAACAGATGGCAGCTAGTAAAAACTGCATCCACAAAACACACATTTGCTTACACAGAAAAATAAAATAATAATTGATCAGCTCAGCACCCTAAGCACAATGTTTCGGCACAAAAAAAAATACACTTTAAAAATTCTACTGAAAGTGGACTTACCATTTAGGATGCAGGAGCTGCATGAAGGAGCTGTGGGGAAAAAAAGTTGGTTATAGACTTCTTTAGATTATTGCCTGGACAAAAAATTTAAAGCAGAACAAAACCAGTGAATTTGACTTGTTTTGGGATGTCCCGCTGTGTGCGGGGCTGTATTTACCATTAGGCAACCCTAGGCACGCGCCTAGGGTGGTAACCTGGAAGGGGGCGGGCGCTGCCCTTACTACTGTAGTAAAGTAAAGAAATTACAGCTCTCATATAACATTAATGCCTGCCAACAATCACCCCCTAGTCACAGAAGGACGAACAGTGTATTTGTGTGAAGGGGGGGGGGGGTGCAATGGGTTGAACACAAGCCAGAGCTTTTTCCCTCCAGAAGAGGGACAGTCCCTCCAAATCAGGGACACTTATGGGGTATGCCATTGCACCCTCTCCCCCTACACACTTTTTTTTCTATGGACCGTGACCTAACTTAAAAAAGGGCAGAAAAAATAGGCTCATGGGACCTAGCCCAGAAACCCAAATAGCAGGAGCACCAATTCTTTCAATGAATACAAATACTAATTACAGAAAACATCTCAAAAATAGACCCACACAAACACCAAAGCAAATAAGGAGGCAAGATATAATACTTAGCCAGACAACAGGGTATATCACGTAAAGTGAGGAGTGGGGGATAAACAGCAGGGACACCTTCGAACGCGGCCGCCTGTTTGCTTTGCGTTTGCTTTGGCGTTTGTGTGGGTCTATTTTTGATTTGTTTTCTGTAATTAGTATTTGTATTCATGACCAGTATTATTGAACACTTGCTTTTGAACACTGTTTTAAAGCACTGCTTACATGCTTAAAGCACTGTTTTAAAACACTGTCCTTTGGAAACACCGCTTATATTATTTCTATATATACATGTATATACATTCATGTTTATTATAGGTTATTGTGCACTTATTGATTAATTAAATAATTGATTGTGAGTTTATATAGAATTCATGGTTATTGCTGCTATGTATAATATGCACTGTCACTTTAATATATGTTAGTAGTTAGTTGGAGGCTCCCCCCTCCTCTCTCTTTTTTTCTTCCCCCTTATTGTGGGGTAGAGGAGGTGGGTGTTTTTTGTGCCGGCACAAAATTAGTAAATTTTAGGGATTGTTTACACGTACCTATATTTGAGGAGTTACCCAGATATTTGTTGCTGTGTATACAGCACTGGGTGAATTTTGAGGATACACAGTAATTTTAATGTGTTTGTATTGTGTGTTATGTCGTTGTTTGGATTCATGTGATTTTCAATAAATGGTATTTTACTTTAATTGATAGAATTGGTGCTCCTGCTATTTGGGTTTCTGGGCTAGGTCCCATGAGCCTATTTTTTCTGCTGTATGTTTGTATTTTGCAGTATAGCACAGCATTGTAGATTGTGGGCGGTGCATCACTTTGTTGTATTTAACTTAAAAAAGGGGGCGCAAACAGTTAAAGTGCCTAGGGCACCATGAACACCCAATTACGGCCCTGGCTGTGTGAAACCCCCCCAGTTTGCCCAGTAAAGCTCACCTCTCCTCAGTCCAACAGCGCATGCAGGGGCGCTCCACCAAGGAGAGTCGTTTGCTGTGTTTATCACTTTTGGCAAACAGCTCTCATTGACTTAAATGGGGAGCATGTGCTGCCGCATCCCCCGCTTCCCTGGCTCTGCACGCCCTCCTGCCCCAGTCTATCTGAATGGTTGGGACGTGAGCGCGCGCACGATGCGGGGGATGCAGCAGCACACACTCCATACAGAAATTGTATTGCAATAAATATTCTTTATACAAGTAGCCCTGCTGCTTATATAATGGTGAGAAAAAAGCCAATGTTACCATTTTACTACAGGATTAATTACTGGCTATTTATGAAAGAGATGGAGCTGGAGTTGAGTCAGGGGGGGGAATTAAATTAGGCAAGTCGGACTTTGGCTTACTGACTCTAAAGCCCTGGTGCCCATATCTGGTGCGGGTTCTTGCAGCTGCTGGAGGGGTGCCATTGGTGGCCCACACATTGGACGAAGAGCAGAGTTTCAGACAGAGGGTAAAGCTAAAACCCAGACCTGGAGTCTTTTGGTTTGGTATAATGAGGTCAGACAGAAGAATCCTACTACCCTGTGCACCACCGCAGGCGGGCTATCATGTTGGGAGGCGCGCATAATGCTAAAGCGGGATGTGGCTGTAAACCAGACTTTGACCGCCGAGGAACCCAAAAGAAGGTTAGTATTTAGCTCAATCCTGGGCGTACGGCTGTATTACTCACTGCAGGGCAGCATGCTCCCTAGAGACCTTATAAAAGCAGACCAAAGCCCAGTGCACCTAGCCCAATACCCCCCCCCCCCCCCCAGGGACAGCACAAGGTACTGTGGTAAAGAGCAGTACACTTTGCATTGATGCGGCGTTTAACAACGTTCCTGCGAATTTCAAGTCTCCGGACGTGGCACATTCTTAGTCCATCTTCCAATATACAATATATGGGTTGTCAGATTTGGGTGGATAGAACGTTTCCCGACAGCTTGCTCTCTGCCGATAAAAGCAGAGAACAATAGGTTTCCCACACTCTGTACATACAGATTGCCCACAATAATCCGGACCCTCACCCTGAATAAGAGCCTATCATATGTTTCCCACACCCTGTACATACAGATTGCTCACATTAATCCGGACCTTCACCCTGGATAAGAGCCTATCTTATATGTTTCCCACATCCTGTACATACAGATTGCTCACATTAATCCGGACCTTCACCCTGGATAAGAGCCTATCTTATATGTTTCCCACACCCTGTACATACAGATTGCCCACATTAATCCGGACCCTCACCCTGAATAAGAGCCTATCTTATATGTTTCCCACACCCTGTACATACAGATTGCCCACATTAATCCGGACCCTCACCCTGAATAAGAGCCTATCTTATATGTTTCCCACTCTGTACATACAGATTGCCCACATTAAAAATCACCCTACCTGCACCCACTGCATGTTATAAACCTTTAAACATCCAACATGGCGGCTCATGGAAGTCCTGAACAGAGTTGCAGCCCAGTGGGGGAAAGAATAATAAGTGACCAAAAACTTAAAATATATTAACTTTAGATGCTGGGGAATCGTTTTTTTTTAAGGGTTTGGGCTTTTCAATAAATCATGGTGAAGGTCCGGTGTAAGTGGACCACAAGTGTTTTTTTTGCTGTATTTTTGTTTTTACTAGAGGTATTCGACTTTAAAGTGGACCAACACCCAGGGGTGATCGGCCCGGGAATCTATAAGATTCCCGGGCCGATCACCTCCCTCACCGCGGGGCATCCGAGATCGGGATGTCCCGCGGTGAGGGACACCCCCCAAAAGCACCTTACCTTATCGGCGACGGATCAGCCGCCACCGCCTCCCGCGCGCCCCTCACAAAGGGCCGGCACGGGCCCTGTAAGGGGGGGGCGCGAGGGAGGCGGTGGCTTATCCGTCGCCGCAAAGGTACCTTTTTGGGGGGTTTCACACAGCAGTGCATCCTGATCTCGGATGCCCCGCTGAAGTGGACCAACACCCAGGATAGTGAAAATCCTGGGTGTTGGTCCACTTTAAGGTTTACTCACACACACACACAGTGTGGACGTACCTGTGAAGCGGTCCTCATGGACTCCGATGACAGCAGACTTGTCTGGCTGGTAACTTTCTTCTCCAGACAGTCCATCTTTTCGTAAGTCCGCTTCTGTCGTACCACTTCAGGCTGAGCAGTTACTTCTTTATTGCTGTCTCGGACCTCTAGTCCGGGTCTGTACAGTGACCTACTGCTGGATGTGACGTCATCCCTTGACCCTCTCACCGAGCTACTGTCTCCTTGAAACCGCACTTTGTTACTGGCCGGGGCAATGTTTTCGATCATGTCTGCGTCCAAACTCGCCTTGCTGCCTCTGGAAACCGCAGTCCTGCAAACCACCGACCTCATTTCTGCAATAAGTTTATCATTTAATGCATTAAGTTCACTGCTGCTACCCACCGAACCAGGCCTAATATGGGCAGTTCCCTGTCTCCTACCCTTTCTTTTTCTCAAGCTAGGAGAAGGGCCTGTGGAGTAACCAGAGTCCTGCTGGCTTACCACCGTAGGGTAATCTTGAGGAAGGCTGTTCTGACGATTATGGTGAGCTTCCATGTTCTTGAGAACATTTGCTTCCAGAACCCTCCAAGAATTCTTGAAACTGTCCTTTAGAGCCAACTGACCAGGCTGATGTTTAACTGAAACATCAAGAGATCCAGTAGGAGAGACAGTATGTTTTGAGGATTGGTCAACGTTGACCATGTGTTTGATGTACTCCCTTCCTGCCGGGCTGTACTCTGTAGCAGAAGGATTCCTTTTGTGCTTGTTCTGATGAACGCTTGGGTAAGGTAGAAGCTTAGGCGCTTGTGAGGGACCATGTAGGCTACTTGTAGGAGAAATTGAGCGTGCAGTCATTGTTTCAAAGTCCATCTCAGCAGGGGGCTCGTCATATATCGGGGAGTCCAAAGAAGGCTCATCATAAATGGGTGGTGGGGAGCCATATCTGGGAGAGGAGGGCTGAAGTGTCCCTGTAGGAGTCCTCTGCGGAGTTTGGCATGTAGCTCCATTAGTTAAAACAAGGCAAAACCCCCCATTGTCCGTTTTCTTCACTTGCATGGATTGCTTGGGATCTCCAAAGTGTTTTCCCTGCATGGCAGCGGGTGGAACATGGGCATAGCCGCTGGGTCGGTTTATGGAATTTTTTGATGCGTTGCTCTGCAGTGATGAAGTTGGTGAAGCCCCGGAAACCTGTCTCATACTATTCACCTTGACCAACATGGCCGCTTTAGTTCCAGGAGCAGGCTGCCATCTGTGAGAATTATCTCTGTAAAGAGATAGGACAACGTTAGAACATTTATATAGATACTTATAGTTGCACTTTTAGGGACAATAAGAAAGGTTACTTCCAACTAGAACAGGGTTAAGCAGAAACTGGTCGTGGGCCATAATGAATTTTAAATAGACTAACGAAAATTTTCTACCCACTGTCTCCACAAACGCCATTCAAATTATTATTTACACTCATGTCCTTCCACCGCACCACTCCATTACCACACTTATATATATAACAATCCCCACATGCTAGTAATACACATGCCTTACCTCTCCAAAAATATGGGCCCATCCCTCATCAGTCCCAAATCATAACCATATTCCCAATACTCAACCCATCTAAATGTCTAATGATGCTAAACATACAATTTAATATACCGTATATACTCGAGTATAGGTCGACCCGAATATAAGCCGAGGCACCTAATTTTACCACAAAAAACTGGAAAAGTTATTGACTCGAGTATAAGCCTAGGGTGGGAAATGCAGCAGCTACCGGTAAATTTCAAAAATAAAAATTCCTGCCTGTGCCCATTAAATATACAGCCTGCCTGTGTCCATGAAATATACCGTACAGCCTGCCTGTGTCCATTAAATATAATGCCTGCCTGTGTCCATTAAATATAATGCCTGCCTGTGTCCATTAAATATAATGCCTGCCTGTGTCCATTAAATATAATGCCTGCCTGTGTCCATTAAATATAATGCCTGTCTGTGTCCATTAAATATAATGCCTGCCTGTGTCCATTAAATATAATGCCTGCCTGTGTCCATTAAATATAATGCCTGTCTGTGTCCATTAAATATAATGCCTGTCTGTGTCCATTAAATATAATGCCTGTCTGTGTCCATTAAATATAATGCCTGTCTGTGTCCATTAAATATAATGCCTGTCTGTGTCCATTAAATATAATGCCTGTCTGTGTCCATTAAATATAATGCCTGTCTGTGTCCATTAAATATAATGCCTGTCTGTGTCTATTAAATATAATGCCTGTCTGTGTCCATTAAATATAATGCCTGTCTGTGTCCATTAAATATAATGCCTGTCTGTGTCCATTAAATATACCGTACAGCCTGCCTGTGTCCATTAAATATAATGCCTGTCTGTGTCCATTAAATATAATGCCTGTCTGTGTCCATTAAATATAATGCCTGTCTGTGTCCATTAAATATAATGCCTGTCTGTGTCCATTAAATATAATGCCTGTCTGTGTCCATTAAATATAATGCCTGTCTGTGTCCATTAAAGGAAAACTGTCACATACGGTAAGCATAACCGCACTAACCAGTGGCCCAGGCTGGTAGTGCGGTTTATTCTGAGTAAATACCTGGCTCCTGCCGTTTGATTGCCCGATCCGTTCTGCCGTTATACCGGTAGTTGATTGCCGCCTTCCTCCTCAGCGCGCCGGCTCCCTCTATACACCCGGAAGCGGCCGCTCGCCAGGCTGGACTGAAGCTGCGCCGGCCGTTTCTGGGTGTACGCAGGAAGCGGCCGCGCAGTCCGGAGCCGGCGCGCTGAAAAGGAAGGGGAGGATGGCGGATCACTGTACCAGAGGAGGCGGGACATCGCTCCCGCGGCTGCACGGGACATCAGCATCATGAGGCATCATGAGGGAAGGGGAGGACGGCGGATCACTGTACCAGAGGAGGCGGGACATCGCTCCCGCGGCTGCACGGGACATCCGCCGTCCTCCCCTTCCCTCATGAAGCTGATGTCCCGTGCAGCCGCGGGAGCGATGTCCCGCCTCCTCTGGTACAGTGATCCGCCGTCCTCCCCTTCCCTCATGATGCCTCATGATGCTGATGTCCCGTGCAGCCGCGGGAGCGATGTCCCGCCTCCTCTGGTACAGTGATCCGCCGTCCTCCCCTTCCCTCATGATGCTGATCACTGTACCAGAGGAGGTGGGACATCGCTCCCGCGGCTGCACGGGACATCCGCCGTCCTCCCCTTCCCTCATGATGCTGATGTCCCGTGCAGGCGCGTGAGCGATGTCCCGCCTCCTTTGGTACAGTGATCCGCCGTCCTCCCCTTCCCTCATGATGCTGATCACTGTACCAGAGGAGGCGGGACATCAGCATCATGAGGCATCATGAGGGAAGGGGAGGACGGCGGATCACTGTACCAGAGGAGGCGGGACATCGCTCCCGCGGCTGCACGGGACATCAGCATCATGAGGGAAGGGGAGGACGGCGGATCACTGTACCAGAGGAGGCGGGACATCGCTCCCGCGGCTGCACGGGACATCAGCATCATGAGGGAAGGGGAGGACGGCGGATCACTCTACCAGAGGAGGCGGGACATCGCTCCCGCGGCTGCACGGGACATCAGCATCATGAGGCATCATGAGGGAAGGGGAGGACGGCGGATCACTGTACCAGAGGAGGATCACTGTACCAGAGGAGGCAGGACATCGCTCCCGCGGCTGCACGGGACATCAGCATCATGAGGCCATTCACGAGCGTCACCCAGCGGTATGACCCTGCCCCTTTTTCTCCTCCATTTCGGCCAAAATTTTCACTGACTATAAGCCGAGGCGGCTTTTTTCAGCCCAAAAAGTGGGCTGAAAAACTCGGCTTATATTCGAGTATATACGGTATTCAAAAATGGTTTTCTTGTTATAGTGCCAGAGATTTCACCCAGGGGTTTTGTTGCGCTCAGTGTCACCACGTTCCTCCAAGTGCTATTTAGCACCCCCTCCTCTTTGTGCCAGTTCTGCCACTTTCCCCGCAGCAGTTTAGGGGCCACATCAGATGGCTCCGAGGGTCACATGTGGTGAACTGCAAAAGTAGTTTGCCAACAAATCCTCTGTGTCCAAAATCAAAACATTATCAAAGATCCCCATTAAAAAAGGGGTTTAAATTTGATGTTTTTTCCCTAAATAGGTTCTAACACTTCTCCACTGTATCTAGACAAAAATGAAAACTTTTGGCTGGTGTTGGTCTGGAAGGCAGGAAACACAATGAGAAATCTCTGAAGGATAAATGGCCCTGAACAAGGCCTTCACAGTCAGAAATCTGTGTATCCGCTGTCAGATTATGACAACAATGGGATACTTGTCCTGCTCCCAGCTCAATTCTCACACAAATCGTCTGCCAAAAACCGAGCTGGGTGGGTCCTGCCCTTCTGGACAACAGGAAATAGGAGTCTGATAAATTGTGAAGGGTTTAGGGGTGACAATCAGGCTTTTGTCATGAACACTTTTTTTTCAGGGACAAAGGGGAAAAAAGAGGAGGAGGGGGGGGGGGGCATGGGCTGTATTCAAGAGTGTTGACTACTGGGTTAGATACAATTAGAACACAACGGAGCCTAAACAGATTAGTCACGTGAATAATAAGCTTTAAAGTGTCTAAACAGTCTAGAGAATGATAGAGGCGTGGCCATTGAGCTGTTGCTCTACAGCATCGTCAATACGCATCTGGGTCATCCAAGCTGCGGGCTCCTGCCAGGGTGAATATTGGACACAAAGATTCGGCTCATTATCTGGGAGTGGAATACTGATCAACAGAGAGAGAGAGAAGGAGGAATTTAGGAAATTGTAGTAAATTGAGACCACATTTTCCTTTATTGAAACCATTCTCAAACTAGCAGCTCCTGTAGGTCTGGCCTCGGGAAAGTGCAGCTGATCATCAATGTCACATTTAGCCTTTACATGTTGCTACAAATCCTTTTCCATGGTAGGATTTTATCAGGGCAAAAGAGCACCTTGCCAACACCAGCAAAGACAGGAGCTTGTGAGCTGTGAAGCCACCTATGTTAGGCTTATAGGGGCAATAAATGGTCTAATGGTTAATAATGAAACTACAAAATATGCTAGAGAACAAGAGGAGATGTTACTAATACACCCTGCGTAAAAAAAATCCTACAAAAGCACGTTTTTCTCATGAATAGAAGTGGGACATATGGTCAATTTTAGACAAGAAGTTGCCAGCTCTGAATTGTTAATCTGAACCAAACCGCAGGAAGCTGCACGGCCACGAGCGCTCACCTCTTGTGTAATCCACACCATATAACCATGAGGCCAGCCGACATCCGGTTTGTAAATAAAATCATCCAAGTTTTATTTGAAGTTCAATTAAAATCATCCATCCAAAAACGATACAACAGGCATTGGGATTATGAAAAGCGTCGACGCGTTTCGGGCACCATGCCCTCAATCATGACCATTGTCAATTTATTTTTCTTACTATGACCAATTATTGCTAGACCAAGATTCCCACCAACCCCTGCAGACACACATTTTGCACATAAATGGTTATTGTAAATATATGTTAGAATAGCGAGGAAAAGACTAAATGTAACAATCTTGGTGTGAGTAATTCAAAGACCAGAGAGAAAATTGCTAGACATTACTTAGAACAGCGGTACTCAACTGGCGGACCGGGGTCCGAATGCGGACCTCGGTGCCAGATTTTCGGACCCCTTCCGTGTAGCCCTGCACTCAGTTGCTTATGTGTTGCTATGCTCAGAGCTGCCCCCTGATCAGCTGCCCCTTGATAAGCGATGTAGTGCTTAGTCTCCCTGGCACCGAGCATTGTCATATGAAGTACTACACTGCACTATAACTATCCACCCCCCACGACAGTCCCCCGTCCGGACCTTCACCTCTCATGGGATGCCTGTTAATGGACCTATACAAAAAGTGGTTGAGTACCCCTGACTTAGAACAAGACACAAGATACCATGAAGAAAGAAGAGACTGGCAGAAATCATCTTATGAGAGGAATGCTTTGCTTTTACGCTCAGCCTTTAAAGGTTTTTAGGACAGCTCAGATAGGAGACACTTCGGTGCTGGAAGAGGGAAAACTTGAGGTGTTCACACTTTATTGTTTCTTTAAGACATCTGAAGAAGTATCATACTGAAACGGAGTCCGACCGTCAATTATTAGGCCAGCATCACACCTAGGTGCCTTTAAAGATTTTTTTAGGACAGCTCAGATAGGAGACACTTCGGTGCTGGAAGAGGGAAAACTTGAGGTGCTCACACTTTATTGTTTAAGACATCTGAAGAAGTATCATACTGAAACGGAGTCCGACCGTCAATTTTTAGGCCAGCATCACACCTAGGTGCCTTTAAAGATTTTTAGGACAGCTCAGAAAGGAGACACTTCGGTGCTGGAAGAGGGAAAACTTGAGGTGCTCACACTTTATCGTTTTATGTTTAAGGCTGTTCTTTAAGACATCTGAAGAAGCAGACCCTAGCGAAGTGGTGGAGGAACCACGCAGCGCGTCGGTGAGGTAAGTGGGGAGGACAGTGGGCTTGGCCGGGGTTGAACAGATTGATCTTATATGGATTTACTGCATAATGATTATCACATTGTTTGTGGATGGCGCTTATTTGATCTGATTTAGGCACTGTAGAGGTTAGCATTAGAACAGATGCACCATTTTTGTTTTGCACATTGCACTTTATTTCAGATTTTTCCGGTTTGTATGATATGCACGTTTTATTGTCACAATTTTAACTGCGAGTTCTTAGCACTACTTTTGCACTTTGGATAGGACACATTTACATATCAGGTACTAGGCACTTTATGCACATTGCACTTTTCATAAGCGCCATTTGCACATTTTGATTAATATTTGGATGTTTACTTGATTAAATAATTGATTGGCCAAAATTACAGCCCCAAGTTCCTCCCCACTTCTTGGGTTTTTATTATATGCTTTTTAACCGTGTGTATGTAGTATTGTTAGTATGTAGGATTATATGTATGTACTCTATGTTTCTAATAAAATTGGATTAATGAATATAGGAGTGTGCAACTAGTTTTGTGGACCTAGAGGTGGGCTAGCCCTGGAGTCCCACCAGGCACTAAGGGTATATGCGTAGTGGTCCCTATAGTTAGCACCTGTTTACAAGTATTTAGGTTGTGCATACCAAGTAGGTGGATGAAGAAGCATCATAGTGAAACGGAGTCCGACCGTCAATTTTTAGGCCAACATCACACCTAGGTGCCTTTAAAGATTTTTAGGACAGCTCAGATAGGAGACACTTTGCTGCTGGAAGAGGGAACACTTGGGGTGCTCACACTTTTTATGTTTAAGGCTTTATGTCTAAGCTCAGGAAGCATCATACTGAAACGGAGTCCGACTGTCAACTTTTAGGCCGGCATCACAACTAGGCGCCGCACTGTGATAGCGATTATCGATGCAATGACCTGTGCGATCGCCCTATTAACACAAACACTAATTGCTATTGAACAGTTGCAAGTGTGATAGCAGAAAAACGCTGCTTGCTGGGCTTTTGTGGGGCAATCCCAACCGCCCCTCAATCGGCAAACGCCAGTATGCACGGACCCATAGGTAGCTATGGGCAGCGTTCTGATGGCGATTGCGAGGTAATCAGGATCGTCCCGCTATCGCAGCCAAGCACACAGGTGTGTAGGGGGCCTTTAGTAACGTAGAATATAATGGATTTAACACAGTTTCTAAGGTACAAGCTGTGATCATGCTGATGATGGCTACTCTGATCTTCTATCATTAAAGTGGAACAAAACCCAGGATTTTGACTATTCTGGGTTTTGGTCCTTTCCTCCGGGGCACCCTGATCGGGGGTGCCCTGCTGCATGAAACCCCCCCAGATCGGCGAAGCCAATTTACCTCTTCCCGGTCCTACAGCGCATGCGCGGCCGATCGACCAATCAGCTCGCTCGGAGTCACTGACGTCACATTGTCTAAGCCTTTGTCTAAGTCCAGCAGCTCCAAGCATGCTGGTGGCCGCATCACCCGCTACCCTCTAACATGGAGTTGTGCCCTGCTGGAGGGATAGCAGGGTTGCGGCCGCAGCTTGCGTATGCGCCGTTGGACCGGGAAACAAGTTAAGTGTATGGGGCGACCTACGGGTTTCACACAGCAGGGCATCCCGATTTTGGATGACCTGGGGGAGAGGGAATCGATCGGCACGGGATTGGGCTGGTCGCCGTGGGGTTTTGGTCCACGTTAGTTTATGAGCACTAGTCATCTTGGTCGAACACTGCAATGGCCCACGTTCCATTTTTTTGGCCCAACAAGGTCTTTTGCTCTGCTGTAGTTTCACAGCAGCTCCGTGGAGGATAGAGTTTGTCAGTTATGCAAACAAAGCTGGTCTGAATGCAAAAGAGGATCAAAGTGGTAACAGGCATCTGCAAGATGCAAAGTGATTTGTCTGGACAAGCCCTAAAGCAAAACAGAAGAGGATTTATAAAACACAATACTACATAGGTAACGTTTTAACCATTAACGCCTTTCTGGTGTTGGCTCCTTCTGCTTGTTAATGTTGTATCAGTTTTTTGGGACAATGGCCAGTGATGTAACTAAAACGTGGGAAGGCCCTGGTACAGACATTGAAGAAATACTCCCTTTGTGTCAGGTTTTTGGTGTTCTGCTTTATTGCTTTCCTCTTCTGGGATGTATAATACATATTTGTGTTAGCATTGTGCCCCCAGACCTGTGATTTACTTACCGGCATGCGGTTTCCAAGTTTTTTTATATTTCCGTGTGTCTGTCTGGGAGCGGCTCTCCTGCCCGAAAACAGCCATGAGGTCTTCTGCACCCCCCGTGGACTCGGGGTATGCAGGTGCCCTCTGCCCTACTCTTGCATCCCGACTCTCACGCCTGCTGTCAGAAGGAGCCTTTTATACTGGCAAGTGAGCCAATGTCATCTCACTACCGGTATAAAAGGCGACAAGCAAAAGACCATAAGCCGATGCGCGAGGCAGAGACGACCCTGGACCGAGGATCGGAGGCCCCCCCCTGGGGGGATCGCTAGGTACGTAGGATCGGCATAGGTGGCATTTAAAGGTCGTATGGAAGCCTATTTAAATTGGACTTTCAGCATGATTTAATGAAAAGCCCAAACCCATAAAAAAACTATTCCCCAGCATCTAAAATTAATATATTTTCAGTTTTTAGTCACTTAATTCCCCCCCCCCCCCCCCCGGGAGGCAAATCTGTTCAGGGCTCTAGGATATTGGAGAGAATCACTGGTAGGTGAGCACTCCGTAAAATAAAGCATTTATTGGTGTCCTCATTAAAGTGGACCAACACCCAGGATTTTGACTGTCCTGGGTGTTGGTCCACTTCGGTGGGGCACCCCGATCGGGGGTGCCCCGCTGTCTGAAACCCCCCAGAAAGCCCCAAAAAACTCACCTCTCCCCGCTCCCACGTGACCGCGCCAGCCAATCACAGCGCTCAGAGCCGCTGTGGTATGCGCATACCAGCTCAGCTGGCTCTGAGCGCTGGAGGCCGTGTCTCGCGCTTCCCTCTAACAGGGAGCGCGCCTGCACCGGCCATTCACAAACAGCCGGCGCGGGTGCGCGCCCTGCTAGAGGGACGCGCGAGACGCGGCCGCGGCTCGCGCATGCGCCGATGGAACGGGGCTGAGGTAAGGTTTGTGGGGCTCCTGGGGGGTTCCTCCTCGCGGGACATCCCGATTTCGGATGCCCCGCGGGGAGGGATCTGATCGGTCCGGGAATCTTATAGATTTCCGGGCCGATCCCCCCTGGGTGTTGGTCCACTTGAAAAACATATAATCCAAAACAGCATAGAAGGGTATGAAGATCAAAGGCCCAGACAGCGATCTAACGCATTTCGGACGCCGTTACGCTCCTTAGTCATAGATGAGGATATTGGCACAGCCATCTTGCCTGAGAATCATCACACATACTGAGGAGAGGAGAGTGGGATAAAATACAGGGGGCGGGTTTAGCTGTGCTTTGCAGAGCAGAGTTGGGGGTCAGGGAAAGGACAGCAATCCCAGAATGCAGAGAGACACTTCCTGTTTGTAAGCTTCCTGATGCTCCATGGGCCGCCATCTTGGATGTTTAAAGGCTCATAACATGCAGTAGATGCAGGTAGGATGATTTTTAATGTGAGCAATCTGTATGTACAGGGTGTGGGAAACATATAAGATAGGCTCTTATTCAGAGTGAAGGTCCGGATTAATGTGAGCAATCTGTATGTACAGGGTGTGGGAAACATAAGATAGACTCTTATTCAGAGTGAAGGTCCACTTTAACAGACATTCAATCTTGGCCCACGGGCGAAAATAAACTCAAGAATGAATGAAGACACAAAATAAAAAAGAAATATAACACTATCCATATTTTAGGTTGTATGGAAGAAATTTGGTTTCATATTTAGGAGTCTTGTGTCTTCCATATGACACAAAAGAAAAAGTTATTTTAAAGTGGACCAACACCCAGGTGGGATCGGCCCGGAAATCTATAAGATTACCGGACCGATCAGATCCCTCCCCACGGGGGAACCGAAATCGGGATGTCCCGCGGGGAGGAACCCCCCAGGAGGCCCACAATCCTTACCTCAGCCCCGTTCCATCGGCGCTTCCCTCTAGCAGGGCGGCCGTTTGTGAATGGCCGGTGCAGGCGCGCTCCCTGTTAGAGGGAAGCGCGAGACGCGGCCTCCAGCGCTCAGAGCCAGCTGAGCTGCTATGCGCGTCCAGGCGGCCTTGGACGCGCATACCACAGCGGCTCTGAGCGCTGTGATTGGCTGGCGCGGTCACGTGGGAGCGGGGAGAGGTGAGTTTTTTGGGGCTTTCTGGGGGGTTTCAGACAGCGGGGAACCCCCGATCGGGGTGCCCCACCAAAGTGGACCAAAACCCAGGATAGTCAAAATCCTGGGTGTTGGTCCACTTTAATACTCACCATCATTTTTATTTCCTTCAAGTCTTATGCAAAGCACAAAATAAAAAAAATATTATAATTCTCTGTCCTATGGAAGACACAAGCTCTTGGAAGGAATTTTACTTTCTCGTGTCCCAAATTGGGATGCCTCGCTGTGTGTATCCCCACAGTTTGCTCATTCCACTCACCTTCTTGACGTTCCCACAGAGCAGGCTCGGCCGGATGCAAGCATGCCGATTGACCAATCAGCGCACTCCATTTCACTCGCTGCCTTTTGCCTCTGTTAGTGGCTAAGGAACCTTGAGTGCGGTGAAACTGTGCGGGCACGTAGGCAGTGGCCCACTTGGCATAGCCAAGCAGCACCGAGTGCGCCGCTGGCTGAATCCCCAAACAGTTTCTATGTGTGGTGTCCCCACGCCACCCATTCAGAAAGTCGCGGTGGCTAGACATGGCTAGGGCTCTAGGAATAGGTAATTGGATCTGGCAATGTGCGGGGGGGATTAACAATGAGTCTTTTTAGTTCCTCTTTAAATTCATTCAGTCTCGTTGAGGCAAACATAATCCAAGATTGACTGAATATGAAGAAGGTTTTCATACAACACAAAAGAAAAAACATTTGAATACTCGCCGTTCCTTAATGTTCATTTAAGGTTCTTGATAATATATTAACCAGATTCAAGACTAAATGAATATGAAGAATCCGGTGTCTTCCATACCACACAAAATAATCCTGGATTGTTTTTAGACCTATAAGCTTCTATCTAAGGTTGAAATACCAGTTTTGGGTTGACCAATTTAAATTTTAAATCCACTTCAATCATGACCAAGAGAAGAAGAGCTTAAACCGGACCTTCAGCGTGATTTAATGAAAAGCCTAAACTCTTAAAAAACGGTTCCCCAGCATCTAAAATTAATATATTTTACGTTTTTAGCCACTAACTTATTATTCTTTCCCCCACTGGGCTGCAACTCTGTTCAGGAATTTAGGATACGGGCGCCGCCATCTTGACTCAGAAGCATCACACTTACTGAGGAGAGGAGAGTGGGATAAGGTACAGGGGGGCGGGTTATAGCTGTGCTTTCCTCAGACAGAGCAGAGCTGGGGTCAGGTAAAGGTCAGCAGTCCCAGAATGCAGAGCAGCACAGTCGGGAGGCACTTCCTGTTTGCAGGCTGCCTGATAAGATGGCGGCTTCCATAAGCCGCCATCTTGGATGTTTAAAGGCTCATAACATGCAGTAGATGCAGGTAGGATGATTTTTAATGTGGCCAATCTGTATGTACAGGGTGTGGGAAACATATAAGATTGACTCTTATTCAGAGTGAAGGTCCGCTTTAATATAAATCACTTTTATCAAAACTACCAACCTCTCGATGTTCTCCACATCTGCTCTTCCGGTGGAAGAACTTCCCAACTTCCCACTGTTCCTTCTCGTGCAGGCTTCAAAACATTTGCTCCCGTCTCTCCATGGTTTCATCTAATGACGTCCCCTGGTCTCTGAACTTCTCAGTCTAAATCTCACCGACTGCTTTTAAATTAGAACGGCCCTAGCTCTCCAGCGCAATTTTTCCTACCGCCTGCTCCCCAGGATAGCTTTTCCTGTCATTGTCAACCTTTAATTGCATGTTATATTATGTTCTGCTCTCAGGAAATAGGGCCGTTGCCGAAAAACATAAATGCCACCCTATTTATAGGACAAGAAAAACTTTTTATTGGAATGCAGTTCACCAGAGATTTACTGGACAAGTCTATTGTGAGGCGCTGGACGAGGACAGGAAGATAAGTTCTATCAATCATCTATGAAGTGAGGCTGATATTATAAAGCTTGTACATGGGAAGGGGGGGGGGGTATGATGTTCCATTACAAAGGGCTGCGGCGGCCTATATTTCATAATGACAGCTTGTCATCCTGGCTGGTTGGTCATCAGACATGCCTTTGTAATGAATGTTTTTGTTTTTTTCAGGACTAGGGTCATTCTTTTTCCATTTAACGTGGAAATTCCCTAATCACTCGTGATTCCACTGCAGAACAACAAGTGGCCCCCAATTTTAAAGAAACCGAGAACCTTCACAGACATATTGGAATATCATTTATTGCTGCTGGCTATCTGGGACGGTTATCAAAAATGGCTCTTAAATAAGAAGTCCCTGCTGATCCACCTCTTGAATGCTGCCAAGCAAACAATACCCAGATTTTGGAAGCAAAAAATAACCCCCATCTGTTAAAGATTGGGCGAGAGAAGTTATAAATGTCAAAGAAATGGAGGACCTGACACTTTCCTTACATGAAAGGGATGAGCAATACAGATCCACGTGGTTGCCCTGGCTGATGTATGAGGAGTCGGTAGAGTTTGGGAGTCTGTTTAGCTAGTGGTGCGGGGCCCTCGACCAGTATGCTGGCCCTCCCTGCCTCATACAGGGTGGACGTGGATGGAGCGAATTCCTGCATCACCTGTCAGGAGGAGAAACGATTCGGTCCCAATCAAGGGCCGTGTCCCACACGCCATACCCCATCCTACCCATCACTCATCCCCTCTGCACCTAGGACCTTAGATCCCCCCCCCCTGCCTCTATCTTTATCCCCCCCTTAAGCCCCATTGTTTTTTCCCACTCCCCTCGAGCTGGCCGGCGGGGCACACCTAGCGTTGGAGAACCCATCCCCCCCCCCATGGCGATGGCAGGATAGTTGATACCGGCGTGTGGGGGGTATGGTCAACCTCGAGCCAACCAGAGATATACAGCATTTGGCGGGGGTTGCGGGGTGCGGCCACGCCCTGTCCTCTTGGGCGGGGGCTGGGGCGGGGCTCCCCCCCACCATGTCAGACGTGATGGAGACAGTTGTTCTATATAGGATTGTGTTGATCTCTATGCATTAAACACGGGGTCCCCGGATGCTCTCCCCTTCTTTTCTCATGTTATCCTATGTATGTTCAAATGTATGTAATGTTTAAAACTGCAAAATCTCTAAATAAAGTATTTGAAAAAAAAAATGGCTCTTAAAACAGAAAGAAGGTTTCAACATACAAAACATGTTAGATGGTGAGGAGGAGGAGTTACATCATGGACTCTAATGCCCAAAGCAATGGTTGATTGGTAAAATCACTTACCCACAAAGCAACAAACAGTTTCTAAAAAGTCAAAAAGACTCCATGGGTAGCCGACTCCCACTCCCTGGGGCATCTTGAGTTGGGATGCCCTGCTGTGTGAAACCCCATGGAATCGCTGCACTGACTCGCTGACCATGGCCTTGCTAGACCTTCACATACGTGCGTACCCACAAATGCCTGGGTGCAGCTACGTCCCCCAGATAGAGGTGAGCAGGGGGGTGATGTCACAGCGATAAGAAGAGCTGAATAGAGGCCAAAATGCTGATTGGCTTAACGCTCTGCATTCCTTAAACGTCAGATAGGTGAATTTTCGGGGACCCATGGGGATAGACACAGCAAGGGACCTAAATCGGGATGCTCCACCTGAGAGAAACAACACCCAGAAGAGTGAAAGCTGTTGTTCCTAGTTAAAAGCACAGATAGTGTGTGTGTTTGGCGTGAGAGGTCGCAAGGAGTTAAGTGCAGAGTCACAGGCAAACATATACTTCTTACCGGCTTTCTGACTCTTGACTTACAGCCTGTGTAACTCCACAGAACCATCATGCCCATTATGAATATGTAAAGCGTATAGTGTGCTTCCATCACATCGCTGTTGCCCACCCACTTTATCTCAGAAATATGTATATATATATATTAATTCCTTAATTCCGCACCACAAATTTAATATTTTAATCAAATATCTGTGGCCGTGCAGTGGTGGGAGACTATCTCAATCCTAAAATGGAATTCTAATGTATTGGTGGTGAATCCAGCAATTCACCCTAAATAGTTCCAAACCACCGCACCTCCTCCACAGCAATGAATAATGCAACTAAATATGTATCATAAATTCATAGGTACATTTATTTATTAGTAATTACCCACATAGATCACATTACAAACAATTAAAAAAACATAAAAAACTGGACCGTACACTCCCAGGGGCATCCCAATTTTACCTATATCCCATCCCATGGCACCTTGAAAAAGTGACATATCGTCACGGAACGCGTGGGTGGATAATTGCCCCACTCAGCAGGAGACTGGATTCATTGTTTTCACTGAGGTGATTATTTATATCCTTTTGTTACCATTTTGCAGTTTTTTGCACATCACATACTTACATTTTGGTATTGCGCAGGAGCACTTTAGATCATATGGATGGATTTAGTGTTTTTTTATCAAGAATTGATCACATAGAGGTTTTTATAGGGTTATTTGGGTCTCTGCTGCTGGGTTGGGCTGTGTAATGTATTGTCCTTATTTTAGATGTTTGTAATGTTGTATTGTGTATTTTTAATGTAGGATCTTTAATGAATTAAACTATGAATATCAATTAGTAATTGGTTTGGCTTATTAATTAAACAGGAGTGGTGCCACTTTGTCTGGTACCTGTGGTTTACTGGGCCACAAGGTAAAGGTTTTTTGTAGGATTTACAGTTGGGACATACAATTTTGGCACACTACCTGTTGTATATTTTATTTTGGTGGTGCTGAACTAAGGCACAATTCTGTGCAGGTTGTACATATATCCCATCCCATAATTCTAAAATTTCAGTGCCAATATTACAATCAACCAAAGTGCGTAAGTGCTACTGTGCAAATATCTGTTTAAAAACACAATGTGGCAAGAAGAAGAACGAAAACAAACTCAATTGTGAAATGCAACAATGAATTTAAAAGCAAAACACATCACCTGAATATGTGACTCCGAATAACCCCCAGGACTGCCCCGGTCAAGTAGCGATCCCCCAACGCGTTTCGTGGTCCCCCCGCTCAGACCACTTTATCAAGGTATAGAGCAGCGGTACTCAACTGGCGGACCGGGGTCTGAATGCGGACCTCAGTGCCAAATTTCTGGACCCCTGACTTGACAGCCCTGCACTTAGTTGCTTCTGTGTTGCCATGCTCAGCGCTGCCCCTTTACAGATTGGCGTTGTAGTTGTTTGTCTCCCTGCCAGTGTCATGACTCCCTGGCACCTAGCATTGCAATATGAAGTACTGCACGGACAGGAAGTGGCATTGCAAGGTATAATCCACCCCCAGCCCACCCCCAATGTGCTGATTTCTAACTATCCATCCCCCCTGACAGCGCCCCATTCGGACCTCCTCCTCTCACCAGATGCCTGCAAATGGACCTTTACAAGAAGTGGTTGAGTACCCCTGGTATAGAGGAATACCCCATCCCATTGCCCCTATAAATAGAGACTAACCTGCAATAATGGAACACGCGTCCGGGCGCGCAGCACGGCCCCGGCCGGAAGCCGCCTGCACGCTCTCACACAGCTGTGCTCCATGCTCCAATCAGAGCAATTCGGCTGTCCGGCAACGTCATGGCCCCGCCCCCCCAGACCATCTCCCCAACCAGCCGCACACACCAACGCCGCTAATAGCGTGTATGCCACGGCCGCAGGAGGTTTTTCTGCACCTCATATGCTCTAATACTTTTACAAATAACTTAGGAACTATAGGGTCTTGGGACAGCGCAACGCGTAGCCCCAGACAATGGCGCAATAATCGTGCTTGCTTTTAGTATAACTTTAAATAATTTGGGTGTTGTACGTCGTTATACAAGTTGGTTAAGCCTAATCTCTAGAATCAGATTGTTTTGGGGGTTATGGCAGTTTCCGGTATTAGTTGTTTCTCCTCTCTATATTTTTAGTCCGCTTCAGGGACCAATCAGGAAACTCCATCTGTAAATTGTATCAGTTTCATGTCATTTACAATGTGGTTTCCATTTTAAATGCAGTAAATTGCCAGTAGGGATCGTCCTAATGCTATGAGCTGGATGTAAGTATAGGCAATTCCCAGTCGATGTTTTTTTTTCTATTTCACTATTTTTCTGTTTTTAACGGTTAATTCTAAGTCTAGATGTACAAAAGTTTCCGGATTATACATGGATGTAAAATGCTAATTAATATTATTTCTATTCATGTAAATAATAAACCGGACTTTTAATGCATCCCTGAATAATCTGCTTTTATTATAATTTGAATATGATGAGGAGGAGGAGTTACGTCATGAATTCTAATGCCCAAAGCAATGGTTGATTGGTAAAATCACTTACCCACAAAGCAACAAACAGTTTCTAAAAAGTCAAAAAGACTCCATGGGTAGCCGACTCCCACTCCCTGGGGCATTTTGAGTTGGGATGCCCTGCTGTGTGAAACCCCATGGAATCGCTGCACTGACTCACTGACCATGGCCTTGCTAGACCTTCACATACGTGCGTACCCACAAATGCCTGGGTGCAGCTACGTCCCCCAGATAGAGGTGAGCAGGGGTGATGTCACTGCGATAAGAAGAGCTGAATAGAGGCCAACATGCTGATTGGCTTAAAGTGGACCAACACCCAGGATTTTGACTATCCTGGGTGTTGGTCCACTTCGGTGGGGCACCCCCGATCGGGGTGCCCCGCTGTGTGAAACCCCCCGAACCCCCTGAAAAACTCACCTCTCCCCGCGCCGACGGACAAGCCGCGGACAAGCGGCTCCTCCGTCGCCGCCTCCCGCGCGTCACTCTTGACCGGACTTTTAATGCATCCCTGAATAATCTGCTTTTATTATAATTTGAAGATGACTGAACCATTTTCTGTGAGCCAATGAAAATGTTATTCTCCGTTTTTTTATGAACAAAAAAAAGAAAAAAAAAGGCCATTCTCTATGCTGTCTCCACTATCAATAACCAGCCAATTAACATGCAGCAGGTCCTAGTAGCACCTTAATCTTCACATTTAGGTGTCACAATCAGTTCTATTTGTGGCCAGGCCAAGGCTTGTGCTTTGTATGTTTACTGTTTGACCGTTACCGTTTTATTCGTTCTATGTTTGGGACCTGATCCTCTGGGTTGCCTCAGCTTTCAGCCTTTCCAGAATTAGCAGCATTCACCGATGGAGGACGGTTTATTTTTAACGCAGGCGGGCAGTCAATGTTTCCAGCACAATGGAGGTTTGTGCCTTACGCGGCCTCTTATCCACTTGAAGTGTTAACCATTGTCTGCAGCACAGAGGGCTGCTGTCCCGGCAGCCATCATACTCCTACCCACTAATAGCTCATCGGTTGATGATGCGAACGCTGGGGAACGTTTTGTGCTGCGAGGCTGGTCAGAGGACATTTAAGATTTTGTATTATCTGCAAAATATCTACCAAATTGCACTAATTAATGTATAAAATGGGTTAAAGAAAAGTTTGCAAAAGATTGGGAAGTTCTGCACATGCCTGGCCGATTTTTGATGCAGGTTGGGTTTCGGACAGTCAAAATACGCTATAAGTTGGAACCGCTCATTGAGGGTACTACTAAAGCTATTAACCTCCCTGGCGTTATGATTATGTCTGGAATTTTGTACCAAAAGCGTTACCATTTTTTTGTATGGAAATTTGGTGTTATGTATTGTAGGCCTGCAATTCTTAGTAATTACTTACTTAAACCTGACCATAGAAGACTCTAGTAGACCTCTCAGATGTGATAAAGTTCGAAACATAAAATCATGATTTATAATCTAATAAATAATATAATTTTATTCAATAATGTAATAAATAATGAAATTTGTCAAACAAAGGAAATTCAGTAAAAATCCTGGGTGTGGTAAATTTTGAAACATGGGACTGCACATAGACGCACGTCACAATCAGGGCAATGGAACCTGGTTTCCTTTTCACAGGATTTCACTGTATCACTTGACTTTGTGTGTGTGTTTCACTTTTACATTTGAATCTGCCGCCCAGTTCCGCCCCCATGAGCCTCTGCGGCTCACAGAGACGGAACCAGGAAGTCAGAGGGACGCATCTGCCGGGGCTCTCACCGGCGTTCATAGCGGGGACATCGCTGGATCGCAAGGAAAAGGTAAGGAGACTCCGCTGCCAGACTCTGCTCCTCTGCCTAATCTACCCCGAGCGTGACTCGGGGTTACCGCTACTTGCAGCGAAAATTAACCCCGAGTCACGCTCGGGAACACCGCCAGGGAGGTTAATGTTTAGTGTACACTGTTGAACTGGAAGCAGGAATCAGGCAGTACCATCGGTACAAGCCTGGAAGAAACGGATGAACCAGAAGCTACCCCTTTATAGACTAACCTATGCTGCCCGAGGGGTTCCTCAAAAGTTTGATATGGTCTGGGAGCCGTGGTTGCAATGCTTGGAGTCGGCGTTGGATGATGATTGAGGGGTGGGGAGCCTCGAGGCCAGGCCCACTCCTTGTACCCGCTGGGATCACAGAGGAGTGCTCCCAAACGGTAACAGTGGGTCTTGGCCCCCATTGGGGAGGGATGTGGGTCCGCCGGGACTTCTTGCCCGAGGGGATCCTGGCTCTCCTTGATCCTTGGACCAGATGCCCCCTTTGCTCCCTTACCTGGTACCTGGTGCAAGACGTATGATTAATATTTTCTCTCTGACAGTCTTCCTACTTCCCCCAAGTCTTGTGAATGAATGGAGTGTGAATGAGTGTCTTTGTGGTTAGGTTGCAAAGTGTATGTAGGGTGCCGGTTGCACCACGGTTGTATTGTTACTGTCTTTGTGTTCTTCTTGTTGAAAGCAATGCAAAAAATACACTATAGGTTGCCTTATAATCCCCACCCCGGGGCATCCCAATTACGGGCAATCTGTTGCAATTCTATGAAGCCCCAAATGGATCTGAATTATCCAGTCAATTCATTCTCTACAGGTTTTCTGACTGTCAATCAGGTCCAATGGAAAGCATGCATTCTAGTTTGGCAAACCTAATTGGTCGGAAACAAGAAGGGGATGGGTGAGCTGCAGTTGCCACAGCACTGCAATGCAAAAGGAAGGATAAATTGCCTTTATTTCAGGCTTCTCATTGATTGGACTGTAGCAGGGAATCCCAATTTGGGGAGGTGGGTGTAAGCTGCCCTACAGTGGCAGTGAGGACGTGCTACTCCATGACAGCTTAAATGCTAGAACCTGAAGCCAATGGGTGTTACTCACGAGTGCTCGGACAGGCTATTCAGTTTGCCATATAGGGACTGGACACCTAATGTTCTATGAATGTCCACAAAAGGTCCTGAAGCTGGCTGTGTGGGAAAAGATGCCATGGGGCTTTGGGGTCCTCCAGAATCCTCCTTGTAAATCAAGAATACAGTATGGATGAAAGATTGTTATTTTGTGTTCAAACTGAATAACCGATTAAAAGGCCGCAAGTGGGCTGTTAAATGCTCCCATTCACTAAACCAAATCAATTACTGTAACACAGACAGAGCCGTATTTCCTATTAGGCGTCCCTATGCCTGTGCCCAAGTCGGCCACCTCCAGAGGATAATGAAGAGCAGTAAAGAAAAAATTTGCCACTGCTTTAATGCCCCCTCCTGACCCAGACAGTATGTGTGTCTGTGGGGGCACAATGGGCTAAACAAAGTCTGCGGCCAGAAAGTCTCCTAGCTTTCAACAAGATCTTACTTCCTCAACTGATGCGCTCATGTGACCCATGCTAGCCAGGAGCTGGAGCCATGACAAAGTATTTGCTCACCTGCAAAGTTGCATTTAACCCCTTGTGTCCTTTCCCCCTTCTCACACAGTCATACTCCATCTGCATTTAACCCCCTCGTAACCCCACATTTTCCCCTTGCGTACCCACATTATTTGCATTCAACCCCTTTGCTTGGGGGCACAGTCTAATTTTGGGGTGCACATCTGTTGCAAATGTTTGCTCTGGGTGGACACCTTTATGCGAGCAGGACCTACACCCTGACCTTATGACAGGGGAGTACATAGGTTTGACAGGACCCCATAGCAAAAATCATATTGAGGACCCCCCAAAAAGACACCCCGACCATTAAAAGACCAAAACCGACAACACCCAGCCCTAGGAGTCGAAAAGACTGTAGGGTCTGGTGAAAGTTTTCCTTAGGGGAATCTTGACATGTGAAACTACCAGGATTTCCTATAATCTTACTTCCTTCCTAGATCTCATAGTGCATGAATGGGCCTCCACTGCACCACCTGGGCCTCACATGGGCATGGCGTGCACAGCCCAAGGCTGCGGCCAGGAGAAGGTGCCCGACACTCCATTAATTAAACATTATTGCCATGCAAGGAGAGGCTATGTGGCGTGGCAGATTTCGGATGATATTGGGGGCTCACACACACACATTGGTATACCAATTCAGGTCTGTGATCTGATTGGGAGTTCTAAGCAGTGTTGAACCAGGGTCTTCGACAGTTGGGCCCAGTGAAGTCCGGTAGTTCCTGAGGAGCAACCGCAGTATACAGAGTTGGTGTGCTGTCTGTAATGAGCACCAGGGTGGAACTAAGATGTTAGCACCTTGTTGCCCCAAGTGCTTTATACACTGGGCCCCAGGGTTCAACAATGCGCTGGCATTTTAATTCCGCCCTGCAGAACCTACAGCTCTGGCCCCTGGCACTCCCAACAGACAGTGCACTAACATTGTACACTGGGTAATGGAAGTCTGGCGCTGCAAGGTGGGGGCACAGCTTGCATGGGGCCCCCTTCTTCTAAGGGCCTGGTAGCAGCTGCCTTCCTTGCCTTTGTGGTATGTACACCCCTAGCCTGATGACACAAGCATCCCCCACATGTAAAACAGTTTATCCTCTATTTTTACTCATGACATAGAGACACTGCAGCTTTTGGATTAATTATTTAAATTGGACCAACACCCAGGGGGGATCGGCCCGGGAATCTATAAGATTCCCGGGCCGACCAGATCCCTCCCCGGTGAAACCCCCCAGAAAGCCCACAATCCTACCTTCTCCCCGTTCCAGGGGCGCATGCATGTCCGCCGCCACCTCCCGCGCGTCCCTCTAGCAGGTGCGCTCCCTGTAAGAGGGACGCGCTCTGCATGTCCGTCGCTGCCTCTCGCTTGTCCGTCGGCGGTGATTCCCTGGAGCGTTCACGTGGGAGCGGGGTCAGGTGAGTTTTCGGGGCTTTCTGGGGTGTTTCACACAGCGGGGCACCCCCGATCGGGTGACCCACCGAAGTGGACCAAAACCCAGGATCGTCAAAATCCTGGATGTTGGTCCACTTTAAGGCCTGTTCAGATAATTCAAGTCCCAAGACTTCATAGGAAAAACACTTCTCATGGTTCAAGCCTCCGGCTGTAGCCGGTTACAATACGCGTGCAATTTAGGTGGCGTTCCTCTTTAGCGGTCAGTCACACACTTCAAGACATAACAAGCAAGCGCTCCTTTCCAATATAAAAAGCAGAAGTTACAAACTAAAAACATAACAGCGTGAGGAAGATGCCGCGGCCGTCACATGATCTGTCATTTTATTCATGGCACGTATAACCAACGCGTGGTTCCTCATTCCCACAAGCACAAAACGCCAAACAAGTCCAACATGGCATCCTTACGAAAAAAATAACAGCTGCCGTTTCTGATTCATCTCTCATTCCTCATACTGAATTACCAAGAGCACCTGCTGTACGCCCCTGCTAGGACACAGGCCCGGCTCTATTTCGGTCCCCCCCGCGGCTCCTGGCCAGCACCTGTCTCCCAACAAGACGGCTTTCTTTATGCGGAGCGCAGTGTACTAACACTCTGCTCAGGTCAGATATACAGGAGCCGCAGAGGTCACTTTGCACAACTACAGTGTTTAAGAGACATTCAATTTACAACAGCAATAAATATATATATGGGGGACATTGCACAGATTTCTATTGTCAAGGTTGGTAGCCCTAGCCCTCAACCTTTCTCACCTTGTGAGCCACATTCAGCGCTGAGGGATTGTTGTGAGCCACACTTAAAGTGGATCAGAACCCAGGATTTTGACAATCCTGGGTTTTGGTGATTTCCCCCGATGCACCCTGATCGGGGATGCCCCGCTGTGTGAGACCCCCCAGATCGCCTGAAGAAACTCACCTCTTCTCGGGCCTACGGCAAATCCGCGGCCGCTTGTCCAATCGGTGCGCTCGGAGCTGCTGACGTCACGCCATCTAAGATGATGTCTAAGGCCAGCCGCTCCAAGCACGCTAGCGGGCGCATCCCCAGCTTCCCTCTAACCGGGAGCGTGCCCATGCGCCCTGCTAGAGGGATAGCGGGGTTGCGGCCGCAGCCCGCACATGCGCCGTGGGACCGGAAAGCAAGGTACGTGAACGGGGGGACCTGGAGGGGTTTTCACACAGCGGGGCACCCCGATTTTGGATGCCCCGGGGGAGGAAACGATTGTCCCGAGAATCCTATAGATTCATGGGCCGATCGAGCTGGGTTTTGGTCCACTTCAAAATAAAGAAACTGCCTTGCCCAATTACAGTATCCCCAGGCCGGAAACTTAAACCAGACCAACAGCCTGGCACAGTTGGAAAAGAAAGGCCATTTTGGAGCTTCCTCTCCCAATTGACATAACTGACAATGCACAGTAATAGGAAGCCCAGCAGCACTTCCTGTTTGCAGGTGGAGTCGCCATCTTGTTTTTAAAATTTACCTCAACAAGAGTTAAAAAAGGGTAAATGAATTTTTATGTGCAGCAATCTTAATTGTTCGGGGAAGGGGGGAGAATATGGGTACTGTTTCTTGTGTCTGGTTTAAAGTGGACCAACACCAAGGGGGGATCGGCCCGGGAATCTATAAGATTCCCGGACCGATCAGATCCCTCCCCGCGGGGCATCCGAAATCGGGATGTCCCGCGGGAAGGAACCCCCCAGGAAGCCCACAATCCTCACCTTACCGGCGATCCAACGGCGCATGCGCGAGACGCGGCTTCCCTCTAGCAGGGCGCGCTCCCGCGCCGGCCGTTTTGTGAATGGCCGGCGCAGCCGCGCTCCCTGTTAGAGGGAAGCGAGAGACGCAGCCAATGACAGCGCTCAGAGCCGCTCTGGTATGCGTGTCCAAGCGGCTTTGGACGCACATACCAGAGCGGCTCTGAGCGCTGTCATTGGCCGGACGAGGTCACGTGGGAGCGGGGAGAGGTGAGTTTTTGCAGCGATCGGGGGGGTTTCAGACAGCGGGGCACCCCCGATCGGGGTGCCCCACCTAAGTGGACCAATACCCAGGATAGTCAAAATCCTGGGTGTTGGTCCACTTTAAGTCATTTTTGACTGCTGGTCCTCTAATATACAGCGTGCTTATGGATCTCACTCCATGGGTGGATCTCCCAGCAATTGGTTAGGCAGAGAACCATGTTGGCTTACCTGTCTCTGCAGCAGTGTGCTAATGTTTTCTCTCATGTTTGTGTCAGGGGCTGTGCTTCTAATCAATCATTGTTTGTCTTTTTCCCTTTTAAAGCACAGCAAGACACAAACATAAGACACACATTAGTACACTTAAACCGGACCTTCACCCTGATTTAATGAAAAGCCCAAACTCTTAAAAAACGGTTCCCCAGCATCTAAAATAAATATATTTTACGTTTTTAGTCACTAACTTATTATTCTTTCCTCCACTGGGCTGCAACTCTGTTCAGGAATTTAGGATACGGGCGCCGCCATCTTGACTCAGAAGCATCACACTTACTGAGGAGAGGAGAGTGGGATAAGGTACAGGGGGCGGGTTATAGCTGTGCTTTGCTCAGACAGAGCAGAGCTGGGGTCAGGTAACGGTCAGCAGTCCCAGAATGCAGAGCAGCACAGTCAGGAGGCACTTCCTGTTTGCAGGCTGCCTGATAAGATGGCGGCTTCCATAAGCCGCCATCTTGGATGTTTAAAGGCTCATAACATGCAGTAGATGCAGGTAGGATGATTTTTAATGTGGGCAATCTGTATGTAGAGGGTGTGGGAAACATATAAGATAGACTCTTATTCAGAGTGAAGGTCCGGATTAATGTGGGCAATCTGTATGTACAGGGTGTGGGAAACATATAAGATAGACTCTTATTCAGAGTGAAGGTCCGGATTAATGTGAGCAATCTGTATGTACAGGGTGTGGGAAACATATAAGATAGACTCTTATTCAGAGTGAAGGTCCACTTATTCAGAGTGAAGGTCCGCTTTAAGTAACCCCTTGCCTGGGCAGTTCCTTTAACCCCAGATAGCTCACGAGCCACTCGGCAGGGACCCACAAGCCACATGTGGCTATTGAGATACATGTTGGGGACCCCTGCCCTAGAGTAATTGACTCCTAAGCAGTATGGCTATCACAAGGCTTCCATCATGAGGCTATTTTAAAATGAACCTTCATCCTTGAAGGGCCTTGGGCACCCCCAAGACCCCAAACTCGTTGACTTATTTGCCGCATCCAGCACGTGCTATGGCTGGCACTGCCCCAGCACATCAGGACATATCCCTGGCTGAAACAAGTAAGGTAAAGAATTGGCGGGGGGGGGGGGGGGGCTGGGTGGTGTTGACTAAAAAAACAGGCTTGTTGAATATATAGAATTTGCTGGGGGGAAGAGACACACAGACTGCAGCAGCCAATTGTAGGCCTCTATTTCAGAACGTAAGATTTTCTGTTTTACCGGTCTTAAAGCATGATAGGGCATCGGCAATCAGGAAACTGAATAGGAGCTTAGCCACACGTGATCAGCATGCAGCACCCCCGGCATCTTTCTATGGCTGTGCAAGCCCACGTCAGCCATTCAGTTATGCATGCGCCATGGGTTAGTCGGCAAGGTAAGAATATTGGGTGACTGACGGGGCTTCACACTGCCGAAAGGGGTGGGTATGTAACCAGACCTAGCATCTTATTAGGTGTTAGGTTCGATTTTGGCTCACTTTAAAGCAGTTGCACATCCTTTTTCTACCTAATGGGTGTGGGTCCGCATAGTGACAGACTGGGAGGGTGGCAGAATTCTGGAGTGCCCCCCCCCGCGCCTGCAATTTTTACATGAACCTCATGAACCACAATTGGCCGCTGGCGATTTCTTCCAGCGGCCAATTGTGGGGCTGCATTTCACTTGGGGAAACAAGGTTCAGGAAAGAATTGTAGGCACTGTAGAGGTCTATGCATGGGGGGGGGTCCAGCAATCTGGACGCAGTCACAGTCACAAGGTGGACCCACATCAATGAGGTGGGAAATAGGTGTGGCATCACCTTAAATTGGACCAAAACCTACCCAGGAGTCTAAGATTTCAGGGCAGGCTTACTCCCTCCCCCAGGGCATCTTGAATTGAGATGCCCCGCTGTGTGAAACCCCCCAGGACACCTGAGATACTTACCTTTCCCCTGAGCCCACGGTGCATGCAAGGCCAAGTGAGGTGGAAAGGTTCTCATTTGAATTGGAGAAGTTCTCTACACTTTAGAAGGTGAACCCAACATGGTCCAGGGTGGGCAAACTTTATAACGAAGCGTATCCGTTTTCAGACAAAGGTCCGCCTTCATAGCAAAACAGAACTAGTTAAAAATATTACGGCCCGAAAAAGAACGAGCCACCATCACATGTGGTGTGGGACTGCTTCTCCATTCATTCCTATGAACTGGCTTTGCATTCTATCAGTCCATTCTTGAGGGTGCTTTGGAGAGTGGTCAGGCTTAATAGTGTTAGTGATGGTATCTGAAAAGCATGTTGGGAGCCACAGTGGTGTCTCTGGAGCAGACAATGGCGTCCTCTCTCAGTAGATGGACTTTACGGGCAGTTCATGAAAGAATCTATTGTACACAGGGAGGGCGATACACACGCCTAGATCTGCTGACTGCTTGGAATTCAGCAACAGCTGCTTCGCTCAGCCAAAGTTTTGTTCCTCTGCCAACTGTGATCTATGAGTGTGCAAGGGAAAGAGACAACCGGCAGGCGTGCATAGAGAAGCGTGAAAATGAGACTGCTCAAATGCCAGCCTCGAGAAGAGGAGGAAGAGAGAAGAGGTTCACACCTAGCTTCTCCTTCCTGCCTCTCCTTTTACTGAAACAACAAACCGTCCAATTATTGCCGGAGCGTTAGCATTTCTTTCAAGATTACTTTACAAGGAGGGAGTTTTGGTGTCACTCTAATGTGTAATGTCACCTTTTCAACACAAATTACGCTACGAGGGATCCAGCATGAACATCAAGTTCCTAAATAACTGTTGGCTTTCTAAGGCCCATTCACTAGGGTCCCCTTTGTTTGTTGTCAGACTTGCCACCAAGTTTTATTCGTTCTTCTAAATAGATTGCAAAGTGTACAAGCAGCTTACTTCCATTGCTTCTCAGATCATAGCCAGGGCTGGCTTCTCAGATCATAGCCAGGGCTGGCTTCTCAGATCATAGCCAGGGCTGGCTTCTCAGATCATAGCCAGGGCTGGCCCCATGTTGTAAGACTGGGGATAGAGCACCGTACAGAAGAAAAACTGTGTGCCCTTCAATAGACACATCAATTCCCTAAAAAATACATTTTGGCAGGGTGAACACGGGGCAAAGCAAATTAATAAACACCTGCCCCCCAAAAAAGCATTCTAGAAGAGCCAGTGGTACCCCTTTTGCCTGTGCTATCCCCCCATTACTTTTAATTCACTCCAAAAAAAACCCTGGCAGGTATGCCCCTAGAATGATTACGCCCTTTGCAGCCATTCTACCCAAACACCGGAAAGTTGAGATGCCCTTGGAGGCATTGCATCCTCTACTCCGACCCCCTTAGAAAAGAAATTTAAAAAGAGTCCCCTACGAACTACTTTCTCACTCACATGTCATTAATTAGGACCAAAATCATTGATGGTCTTAAACTCCCTGGGCCATCCTGGAAACATACCTTTCCAGTGATCCCACAGCCCATCTGTGGGCACTGGAGATGTCCCTCCAGTAAATGCACACTTCTATCTGGATGATCAGTGTACAGAATGAGGGTGAGTGGCTCAAGGGTTGCCCAGTGGTCTATGCCAGAATGAGGGTGAGTGGCTCAAGGGTTGCCCAGTGGTCTATGCCAGAATGAGGGTGAGTGGCTCAAGGGTTGCCCAGTGGTCTATGCCAGAATGAGGGTGAGTGGCTCAAGGGTTGCCCAGTGGTCTATGCCAGAATGAGGGTGAGTGGCTCAAGGGTTGCCCAGTGGTCTATGCCAGAATGAGGGTGAGTGGCTCAAGGGTTGCCCAGTGGTCTATGCCAGAATGAGGGTGAGTGGCTCAAGGGTTGCCCAGTGGTCTATGCCAGAATGAGGGTGAGTGGCTCAAGGGTTGCCCAGTGGTCTATACCAGAATGAGGGTGAGTGGCCCAAGGGTTGCCCAGTGGTCTATGCCAGAATGAGGGTGAGTGGCTCAAGGGTTGCCCAGTGGTCTATACCAGAATGAGGGTGAGTGGCTCAAGGGTTGCCCAGTGGTCTATGCCAGAATGAGGGTGAGTGGCTCAAGGGTTGCCCAGTGGTCTATACCAGAATGAGGGTGAGTGGCTCAAGGGATGCCCAGTGGTCTATGCCAGAATGAGGGTGAGTGGCTCAAGGGTTGCCCAGTGGTCTATGCCAGAATGAGGGGGAGTGGCTCAAGGGTTGCCCAGTGGTCTATGCCAGAATGAGGGTGAGTGGCTCAAGGGTTGCCCAGTGGTCTATGCCAGAATAAGGGTGAGTGGCTCAAGGGTTGCCCAGTGGTCTATGCCAGAATAAGGGTGAGTGGCTCAAGGGTTGCCCAGTGGTCTATGCCAGAATGAGGGGGAGTGGCTCAAGGGTTGCCCAGTGGTCTATGCCAGAATGAGGGGGAGTGGCTCAAGGGTTGCCCAGTGGTCTATGCCAGAATGAGGGTAAGTGGCTCAAGGGTTGCCCAGTGGTCTATGCCAGAATGAGGGTGAGTGGCTCAAGGGTTGCCCAGTGGTCTATGCCAGAATGAGGGTGAGTGGCTCAAGGGTTGCCCAGTGGTCTATGCCAGAATGAGGGTGAGTGGCTCAAGGGTTGCCCAGTGGTCTATGCCAGCTCTGTAACCAGTGTTCTATATTAGTATAGAAAGCTCATTGGACAAGAGCAAGGATGAGCGCTGTGGGATTGCTGGGGATGCAAGTATACCCAATTCAAAGCCCCAGGAGATTGTTAACTGTTTTCTCACTCCTGCTTCGATCAAGTGGCCCATGTGGCCACCAGCAGCCAATAGGGTTTGCCAGTCAAGTGTGGCCTCTGGCAGTCACATGGATGGTTGGTCACAGTTGGGTGCTGCAGGTTTTTGAGAAGTTCAGGTGGTTTGCCAACCAACAGACTGGCACCCCTCCAATCTATTCAAAACTCGTCTCATCTACCTCTCCTCTCACTTCTCCAGCCTCTTTCAATCCCTCCACTGGTTATCTGTTCCCCAGAGTGTTCAGTTCAAACTTCTAACTCTTACCTACAAAGCTCTCTCTAGCCAGGCCCCTCGCTACATTTCATCTCTGATCCAGCGTTACCAACCCAAGCGCAACCTCCGCTCTGCCTCTGACCTTCTCCTGTCCTCCTCCTTGGTTACCTCCTCACACTCCCGCCTTCAAGACTTCTCCCGTGCCTCCCCACTTCTCTGGAATACTATTGAGTACTATCGCACTCAATCCGCCACTCTCCATCACTCCAAGCCTTTAAAAGTGCCCTCAAAACTCACTTCTTCAGACAAGCATATAACCTGGCTTAAGAAACTCCTATAACCTTCAAATTGCACATGCAGCCCAACTCAAGCTCTACCACTTGTGATCCCTACCTTTTGTCTCCACCCCCATCCTTTAGACTGTAAGCTCGCAAGGACAGGGCTCTCTTTCCTACTGTCTCCTGAGCTCACCTGGT